>OU612044.1:68052054-68568212 GCA_914767935.1 Coremacera marginata | reverse complement strand
AATAATAATAATAATAATAATAATAATAATAATAATAATAATAATAATTATAATAATAATAATAATAATAATAATAATAATAATAATAATAATAATAATAATAATAATAATAATAATAATAATAATAGTAATAATAATATTAATATAGCAACTTACAAATTAAAGTGAAATCTAATTATGTCACATAACTTCTAAAGTGAATTCAAATCTTTTTAATAATTTTGGGAAGATGATGTTTGAAAAATGTTTAAAATATTTATATTTGATTTTCATAGATATATTGAAAAATACAAATACCTGAATCTTGCAAATATCTAATTGACATATTGAAATAAATGCATGCAACAAGCAAGCCAAGCAAAAAATGTGGTGAAAAAAATTTTATTTATTTCAATTTATTTGAGAATAATTATTGTATTCTTTAATCATAATTCGATTAAATTGAGATAATTAAAAACAGCGAAAAAATAACATTTCATATTTTTATACTTCAACTTCTCAATTCAATACCTGCAAGTTGATTGAAAGCCTTTGAAACTGGCAAATATCTAATTGGGAAATTGAAATATATCTATGCAAGCAAAAGCAGCTAAAAAATGTAACATTGTACTAAAAAAATTCTTTTATCTAATTTATTTGAAAATATCATAAATTGGATTTAATGAAAAATTTTCTATTTGACCAAAAAAAATCAATTTATATAGAAATATTGAAAAAAATTCATATCATATTTTCATACAAATACCTGAATCCTGCAAATATCTGGCATATTGAAATAAATCCATGCAAGCAAGTCCAGCCAAAAACGTAAACATTGTGCAGGATAAATATACACAAGAATCATGGCGGCTTCACAAATATCGGCAGCACTTCTGCGCAGATTGCCTCTGCGCACATATAATTTCGAAAACAAAATCAGCCTTACTAAAGAAGTAATTTAGTGCTGGCTCTAATTAGTGCCAGCTCTAAAAGGATTTTTTAGCATAAGCTAAGCAGAAGCTACAGCTGCTACTAAATTAAAAAGCTGACGCTAAAATTTCATATCAGTTTTTTAGTAAGGCTGAATAATTCGAAAACGGAAAATAATTCAAAAATCTTCGGCTTACGTGCTATATTTGAAATGAGTTTAATCTCAATAGCGAATTGAGTTCTCTTCTTAATATAAACTCATTGGTACTGCACGCAATATGCGATCATATTAGCTCAAGTTTGTCTTAATCGAGTACAAATGGGATATTTTTACTTCGATTAAAAGGATCTGCGTATTGGATGCCAACACTTATGTACGGTACTAATTAATTGTTTTAGGTACTTGTATATATTCATCTATGTAGGGTACGATAAAATAACAAGGAATGGACATGGGGATGAAAATGGGGCTGCTTTTTTTTTATTAAACTAAAATTTGTTAAGAGCTAATAAAAGGATATGGTATTGAGTCATGGTCACCTATTAGTTTCCGCCGGGACAAGGTGCTGTATTTCCTGCTGACAGTTGTGAGCAGTTAATCTGTTGTTGTGACATTTTTAAGTGTGTGTTTATTGACATATATCTGTATAAATATAGAAGTGTGTTTTTGCTATCAGTTAATATGTGTATATAATAGTGGTGAAAAGCAAAGAGGGATGACGATATTGATGATGATGATCATTTGAGAAATAAACTCAAATTTGTTTTTTCCCGCGGGTATTCTATTGATGACAAAACCAATTCCTGCAAGAAGAAGTTGTGGAGCAGCAGATGTTATAATACTACAGAAGATAATGAATAAATATAAATTTGTGAAGGCTACCAGACAAATGTACACATATATACAGTTTGTTGACTTTAACGATGCTTGTTGTTTGTTATTTATAAACCGGATGACAAGTAAAAAAATTTTAGATACATGTTTTGTATTCAATAAGAGATAAGAGTACTCAGGCAAAATCATTATTGCTCTGATTCCATTTCTTCAACCTCAAAAAATTATTTTCAACTGAAGAAGTACAAATATCCACTAAGATAACAATACACATCCAAATACACGCCTACTAAATACATGTTGAATAATAAGAAAACATTTTACAAGCTTGAAAGCTTTTTAGTCGAGTTGAGAACTTATTACACTGAATAAAATAATACGACAACAAATCATTAGCTCGTTTGTTCGTTCATTCGATACGATCAGTCGTTGTACGATCTTCATGCTGTTAAGTTGCGGCCTCTCTATTCTGTATTGACTAAGGTTGCGAACACGCTTATTGTTGAACCAAGCCAAAAAACACATTTATTTATTTATTTATTTATTTATTTATTTATTGTAATGTTTACATGCAAGACACAGTCTTTTAAATGCAAAAAGTATTAATATATTGCAAACAAGTTATAAACAACGAAGTATATAATTTAAATATAAAAACAAAAATGAAGTTTTTAGAGAAATAAATTGAATAAGCAACTATTTATATAAATTATTACGAAAAAATTCAAAGTAACAAGACTCATTATTTGTCAAAAAATTAAAAATAAAAATATGATAAGAGAAAAATAAAAGATGTAGGCAAAGTAATATACAGTAAAGATATTGACATTATTAATAAAAGACTTGAAAAACTTCATGCTTAAAGGTGTGTTTATTAGAGATACTTTTAATCCTTGCAGGCAACATATTCCATAATCTGATGGCGTTTACAAAGAATAATCTACTAGAGTTCATATAGTTATAAACAGGGATTAGGAGGTTAAAATTTCTATTAGATCTACAATAACGGAGCTTGTCAAAAAGATACTTAGGTGTCCTAGTATGTATCAAGTTATGCAAAAAGATGCAGTTTCTAGCATCCAAATAGTTAACAATAGTGCAACCAAGTAATTGATTGCTCAAGTGGCTGATGTGGTCAAATCTTCGAAGGCCGTAAACATACCTAACAGCGTTGTTAAAAGCGTATTGTAATTTAAATTTCGACCTAGAATCAAGTTTACTGTACACAACATCGGAATATGATACGATTGGCATTATGAGCTGCTGGACTAACTTTCTTCTTGTTTCAATAAGAACAAAAGAAGCAGTCCACCTCAAGTTCCGTAGGACATAGTAAACCTTACAAGCAACAGAATTGATATGGCTTTCGCAAGATAGTGAGGAGTTTATGTGGTAACCAAGATTCTTAACTTTATCAACAAAATTCAGTTCTACACCATTGAGAAAGATAACAGACATATTAGAGAATGAGCAACTAGACTTAGAAATCGGCAAAACATATGATTTAAGTGGGTTGAGCATAAGTTTATTATATTCAGCCCACTGCGTTATTTTTCTTAGGTCGTCATTCATCTGGACAAGTCTGGACAAGTACAGTTGGATATCATCAGCATATGCATGCATGGTAACATACCGGCATACGCTAAAAATGTCATTAATAAATATTGTAAAAAGAAGCAGACCAAGAACAGAGCCTTGAGGTACTCCACAGGTTAAATTACGAAAATAGGACAGACTATTACCCACCCTTACTCTTCGAGTCCTACCATTTAAGTAACTGTGTAACAGACGGACAACCATATCAGAAAAATTAAAGTTGTCAACAAGCTTCTGACACAATAAAGTATGGTCAACAGAGTCAAATGCTTTGGAAAAGTCAAGTAAACAAAGTAAATTAATGTGCCCCAAATCATATGTCACTCTGATATCGTCTAAAATTTTTACAATTGCTGTAGCACAACTGTGGCCAGGTCGAAAACCTGACTGAAGTGGCGCCATGAGGTCATATTTTTTAATGTGCTCTGAGATTTGTGCTGCCATGAGAGACTCAAGTACTTTAGACAAAGAAGAAAGCAAACTTACAGGACGAAAGTCAGACGGATCACGAGCATTTGCTTTCTTAGCAATAGGAACTATAGTCGCTGCTTTCCAAGCATCAGGGAAAAAAGAGCTAGTGAAACAGTGATTTAGAATGTGTGTTAATGGTCTAAGAATGTGCGGTAATATAATTTTGATAAATTTTATAGATATTCCATCTACTCCCACGGCATTTGATTTTATTTTATAAACACAACGAGCGACATCACTCTCACAAACAGCAACAAAATCGAAATTAGATAATCTAACAGAAGAAGCAGAACTAGAGATATTAGGCTGCGAATTATCAGAAGAACCTGAGCTAGCAATAAAAAAGTCATTTAGGGTATCTGGATCAATGCAACAATCATCGCGTTTTACATTGCATACCCCTGCCTGTCTTAAATTATTCCAAAGCTTTCTAGAAGGTAGTGTTGAGTCTAATTTGCTCATGAAAAAATTGCGCTTTGCTTCCTTAACAACCGTGTTAGCATCATTTCTTCCTCTTTTGTACTGTTCCCAATTAGATTCTGAAGGATTCCTTTTCCAGCGGTTGTAAGATTTATTACGTGTTTTAATGGCAAGCATGACCGTTCTAGTATACCAAGGACAACTTCTGTTAGACACTCGGCGAGTAATTAAGGGAACATGCGCATCAAAAAGCGCACAAATTTTATTAATAAAAAAGTTAAGCTTCTCGTTGACAGAAGTAAGAAACCAACATTCCGCCCAGTTTATAATAGACAGGTCATAAAACAAAGCCCTATAATCAATAGATTTAAAATCCCGAAAAATTATAGTTTTATCAGTGACAACAGGTGAAAGATTAACATTTAATGAACAGAAGAGGAGATCATGATCAGAAATGAAAGATATTTGATCAAACAGCAAAACAGAAGATACATCTGAAACAACAAAAACATCTAAAAGACTCGGGGAGGCATTATTTGCGTATCGCGTGGGCATACTATTATTTACCGTTTGAAGACCGACTTCAGTTAATCTATCGAGGAATTGACCAACAAGATTATCTTTGCATAACAAATTAATGTTAAAATCACCACACATAACAAAATGATCATATTCAATTGAACAATTTGACAAAGAAGTAAACAATTCATCTAGACAACAGTTACGATACGGATTATAAACACACGACACGAAAACTTTGACTGAATTATTAAAGATCTCAATATTGAGAAATTCTACCTCAAAACCCTTTGACATACTCAACACTTTTACATTTAGATTATTTTTACAATATATTGCAACACCCCCACCTTTTTTATTCTTTCGATCATTTCGCCAGAGCTTAAAATTATAAATATCCAAACAGTGGTCATTTATGTCTTCATGAAACCAGGTTTCAGAAACACAAATGACATCAACAGCAGAATCTTCAAGACAGTGCCTGACATAATCAAGCTTAACGTCGTTGAGACTTCTCGCGTTGAAATGCACAATGTTAAGGCCAGAGTGTTGCTTGCATAAAACGCCAATCAGGGATTTATGGATATCTCTATTGCCAGAGACAGCAGCAGCCATGGAAAACTAATTTAAGAACACAACTATAAGCATAAGAGTAGATAGAGAAATAAAAAGAAAATGAAAATACGAAATAGTAAGAAAATAATAGAGCAAAAAAGAGAAAAAATAGCAAGGTCCAATAGAATAAGATTATTAAAACAATACAACTAAAAATAAAAGAAACCAAGTCATGCATCTCTTTTGCTCCAATGTGTTTTTTGCAACCATATAGAACTCGACAAGCTATCGTTCTCGCGTTATGCTGTGATCGTACGAATGAACAAACTCGTGCTATATTCATTCAGTGCAAGCTCTTAAAACAAAAGCTTTACATGCAATCACAAAAATGTGAATGTATAAGTTTGTGAATGTACCCCTGCTTTCAGGTTAGACTTTTTGTGACCAGTTTAGGCTTTAGTTAACTAACAATAAACTAAGTTAAACTCACCAAAAATTGGCGTTTATCGCTAATACCCAAAAAGCTGTCCGTTAGACAATCATATTTTTACGATTGTAGTCTACATTAAAGGGCTGCACAAGCATGCTTGTTAGAGCGAACAAGACATTCGCTTTGATTTCACTGCTTGCGTTGTCTTGCTGTGCACACGCAAATAGTGTTCTAGTCTTGTAAGCAACCGAAGTTGTGCTTTACACGAAGTGCTTGATCGTTTGTTCCATCAACAAACACTGCCCCATTTTCGCGCATGTCTTGCAAGCACTAGTACAATGCATGGAGTACTTAGAGCCACATTCGTTCATTCCGTGCTGTTGCTATGATGTCTTTCGTTCCATGCATAGTATTTTCTGTACATTATTATATAATTGCAGAATAAACATGAAATTTAAATCTTACTATGAAATTTGGCCATTGTAAATAACAGAGTTTTTTTTTAATAAAGGAAACTTTCAATATTGAACAAAAATAAATTTATTTAAAAAAAAGTACGAAACATTTAATTTAACATTTTAGTTTAGAATATAATACCCTACTTTACTAATAGCGTGAAATGTAGCTGGGCCGACATTAAGATGGCAAACAATCAAATTTGAATTTTTAAAGCGGTATAGTATATTCTGCAAGCATGTCGGTCTTATTTAAATTAAAATGTAAAAACATTACGCTGTTGATTGCATCGTCATTGGCACTTATAGCAGACCTTTTTCCTGAAATCAAATTTCTTGCTAAAGAAAAATAATAAGAAATAAAGAAATAATTTAATTTTACCATTAGCTGCCACATAGAGGAATTTGTAAACAAAGTAAAATGCTGCACCCACTTTTCTAGTATAAAGACTCCACATTTTACCGTAGAATATATGTATGGGTTGGATAAATGATGTGGGCGAAACTTGGGTACATACAGGCCAGAGAACTGCACAAGCCTACTTGAAATTCAAGCTTTTTCAAGTACTTGAATTCAAGTACATATGTATCCAAACTTGAAAAAGCAAGCTTTGGCCTGCATATAAAAATACCAAACAATTACAAGTCATATCCAAGCTTTTCCGTTAGCTTGCTTGTTGAGGCTTACTATGTCGGGTAAGAAAGTTGAAAAGCTTGAAACGTTCGGCAAAAGCTTGTAAGCTCGCAAGTATCCAATTAATTGAATTTAAAGCAAGTATCCGAAAAAATTCAATTAGCTTGTTTAGGAAAATCTTAAGCGTATTAAGACTTTTAAGGGTTCTGTGGACTCCATGTTGGCAGTTTTAGGGGTAGCTGATTTTGAAATTGATGTAAAAATATAAAATTCAAGATGGCGAATAGAGTTGCCACCATGATTTTTTTTTTGTATTTTTGCGAATTCTTGTTATTTTGAATTTCTGACAACGGATTTGATTTCGAATCTAATATCACAGTTTTAAAATTTAAGATGGAGGATAGGCTTGCCACCTAAACTTTCACCATAGTGCTGCCACCTAGTAAAATGTATTCTTAAGAGTTTTAAACACTATTTAAAAGTGTTAAGGGGTCGCTGACTTCGAATCTGATGTTAGAATTTTAAAATTCAAGATGGTTATTAGTATTGCCACCTAACATTTTTTTATTCACCATCTCTACTTGCTACCCACAAGATGTCATCAGCACCAGCAAAAATTTACAATTGCCCAAAAGTGCGTTAAAATAACTATGAATGTAGTATGCAATAAAATAAATAAAATATAATGAAATGGAATTAAATTTACTGGTGTGAATATTAAAGTGTGTTTTTTAATTTACTTTATGTTATTTTAAATTTTTTAATTTAAAAGCTAATTTATTAAAAAAACCATTAGAATATTAAATCAACGACACTGCAAAAGAGAACTTCGTTTTTCTCGTGTGTCCAACGACGCACCCGTTTTTTTTTTTATTTATGACATGTGAAGAAATTTGGTTTATATGGGAATATAGTGCTGTTTTTCCAAAAAAATTTCAATTTCCATTTCAATTTTATTTATGATTTAAGTATAATAAGAACAAGTTCTTTTAATATACAAAGTAATAACTTAGGAGTAAAATATTAGAATATTACAGAAAAATTATTTCTGAGTATATAAAACAAGAAGAAAAAAAAAATAATAAGGAGAAGTGTTTTATTTTAAGTACATATTAATTATTTAGCTTACACAATTAAAAATAACATATTAAAACAAAAGGTGTATAGAAAATTGTTCAGAATAGATGCAAGAGACAAGGAAAGAAAAAATAAATAAAAGGAAAAAATAAAAACAAAGAAAATATAATTTAATGTAGTGAGATAGTTCCAATACGTGTGGTTAGGTAAAATATTTATATATAGCCTGCCCAAAGCTTCAAATTCCATCAATTGATTTTAAGAGGTTCGTTAAGGAATTCCACAATCTTACGGCGTTAGTGAAGAAAAGTCTGGTTGAGTTTAGAAATTTGGCTGGCAAAATTGCAATTTATCAAAGAAGTACATTGGAGTCTTTGTATGCATAAGCTTATGGAGAAAAATACAGTTTCTGGCTTTAATGTAGTTAGTTATGCTGCAGTCAAGAATAGCATTCCTGAACTGCGATAAGTGATCAAATTTTCGAATGCCATAGACATATCTCGTTGCATGATTGAATGCTACCTGTAGTTTATGTTCAGATCGCGAATCTAATTTGCCGTAAACGAGTTCCGAGTAAGTAACAATTGGTAATATTAGCCTTATTACGAGTTTACGTCTAGTTTCTACAGGTGTACAATCAGCAGACATTCGTAGATTTCTCAAAACACAATATATTTTACGTATTATACTGTTCACATCATCGGCACAGGTTAATGCTGAGTTTATGTGATAACCTAGACTTACAACATTTGTCACAAGTTTGAGTTTTTTATCATTTATAAACAGCTGTGGGATATTTTCAGTAAAGATTTTTGAGGCTGAAATCGGAACCACATATGATTTAAGCGCATTTAGCTGCAGACCGTTACTAATGGCCCATTAATAAATATTACAGAGATCCTCATTTAGTCTACAACATAGGTCTTCGACAAGACCCGTTCTACGGGATAGATGCAATTGAACATCATCCGCATAACCATGCATGGACGCATTTCTACAGATGGAGAAGATGTCATGTATAAACATTGAAAAGAGCAGTGGACCAAGAATAGATCCTTGGGGCACTTCACTGCGTACTAACTTAAATTGAGAACACTTCACACCTACTCTAACTCTCTGAAATCTGTCCGACAAGTAGCTTCTTAAAAGGCTTACGGCACTAGCTTGAAAACCAAACAAGCACTTCAGCTTTTGACAAAGTAATGAATGATTTACGGTGTCAAATGCTTTGGAGAAATCCAGCAAGCATAGCAAAGTAATTTCGTCTTCATCGTAGGATTTTCGTATATCATCTAATATTTTTAAAGTAGCAGTTGTGCAACTATGGCCAGCACGGAAACCGGATTGTAAAGGGGATAGCAAGTTATTTCTGTTCAGAAATTCTGAAATTTGATTAGCCATTCAAGCTTCGCACACTTTCGACAGGGAGGGCAAAATACTTATAGGCCTAAAATCGTTTGTTTCAAGCGCTGATGATTTTTTGGCAACAGGCAATACTTTTGCAATTTTCCAGGATTGAGGGAAACAAGACGTTGTAAAACAGTGATTAATGATATGCGTTAGCGAGTGCAGTACGTGGGGTAAAATAATTTTTAAAAATTTTATTGAAATACCATCCTCACCAACAGCATTTGATTTCACTTTCATTATGGACTTGTTAACATCACTTTCCCTTACGGCAGAAAATTGAAAATTTGGTGCAACCAGTACATCGTCAATCATTTGATTTACTAAACCACAATTATTATTGAGAAAAAAATTGTTAAGAATTTCAGGATCCACGTTACAGTCAGCAGTAGGCTTGTTTCCAATTCCAAGGTTTTTAAGATTTCTCCACAACACTTTAGATGGAAGTGCGGTATTCAGTTTAGCTGAGCAATAGTTCATTTTAGTTTGTTTCGTTATTGGGACTGAAGCATTTCTGGCGACTCTGAAAATCTCCCAATTATCTTGTGATGGATTCTTTTTCCACTTATTATGCATTTTATTACGTTTTTTTATTGCATTTTTGACATAACTATTAAACCATGGACAGCAAACATTTTTTATGACCATGGTACGAGTAGGAACATGATTAACAAAAAGATTATTAAGTATATTAGAAAAAAGTTCTACCTTTTTATCAATACTTGACAGAAACCAAATATCGGCCCAGGGCACTATACTGACATCATTGAAGAGGGCATGATTATTTATGGCTTTAAAATCTGGCTTTAAAATCCCAAATACATTTGTTTAAGCTCAATTTTTCTAAAAATTGGTACGCGATTCGTGTTTAATTTATTTTTTCTTTAAAATGAGTAACATGAAAATGGGGCTTAAATTTATATAGATATAATTGTTTACTTTTAAAAAATCTCATTTTATTTTGTTGTGTTAAAAAAATCGCAAAAATCCAAATTAAAAAAAATTCAGTGAAATGTAATAAAAATATTTTCTTAAACTATACACCTGATACAAAAAAATTGTGCAACTACGTTTAATGATTTGGTCATTGCGCAATTTTTTGCTAGAAGTGTGCCTTCTTGGAAATATCGAGTATGAGTATTTTTATGGAAAAATTTCCCAAAAATAAAAATTTTGGAACACAAGAAATGTACTTGAAATAATTTTTAAATATTTTGAACAAAAAATTAAAAAAAAACATAAATTCGGATAAAAAGTTATAGCTGTTGAAACTTTATTTTTTTTTTAATCCTTAAAGTGCCCTTTTCTGGCATATCGAACACAGAAAAAAAAAAACCATCAAAAATCAGAAAAAATCAAAATTTGCATTTTTGGGTTTTTGACAATTTTTTAAAAAAAAATACTCAAACTAAATATTTCCAAAAAGTCATACTTCTACCAAAAAAAATCGTAATGACTAGGGATGGCAAGATTAATGGAATGACTAACATTATCCGAGTGTTTCTTTTCAAAAAGAAAAAAAAATGAAATGTCCATTTCAGCCCTTGAAAGGACTTTGACCGAACTTCTTATGAACAATTGTGTTGTGCATATTGTGAAATGTTTGAACACAAATGATCAAGAACTGGACCTACAAGTTTTATGTCGACTTCGAACGGCTTATGTTCTCAAGAAGCTTTTCATGGCAGTTTTTACTCTCTGGCAGTTTTGCCATTGTGTACGGAGAGGTGAAAAAACTTTCTGTGTCAGGTGGGAATTGAACCAGGGTTCTCTGGCGTATGGGCCACGCACTCTACCCACTACACCACGACCGCCACAATTTCCTTTCAGTAATCGATTTAATTGTCTCGAATATTCTGTTTCGATTAATCGAGCAATGAATCGATTTATTCCAATTGATTAATTTCGAAATAACTTTTGTTTAACACATGATTACACAAGGAATCTTAGAAAATTGAATTTGACTTATTATGGTCGCTTCATAAATCTTTAGTACATAATAAAAGATGAAACAGGAATGATGATACATTTCCCCCAGAAGGGCTGAGCTTTTATTTGAATTGTCAAGGTTTAGACTTGAAACGGAACATCGTTCAGGCATAGGAAGAAGTAAAGCCGGCTTATCCGAAACTTTATTGCTGTCTAACAAATATTCGCATACATCGCTTACATCAGTATCCGCGGAACGTCTATTCCCTAAAGATGGTGCCAAAGCTTCGAAAAGCCGAAGCAGACTGACAACCAAAAAATATTCTAAATTACTTTTTCTTCAGAGTCATTTCAACCAAAAATGTTAACTGAATTAATATATACTATATATATCTATTGTATTTATACCTGTACTGTATACCTGTACTCAACATTAAAATTAGGTGCCAGCCATGATTCAATTATTATACGGTTATCCAGATATTTGACATACCCTCATTTTATGTAAGCAAAAATATTTTTACTCTCTTGAAAAAATCTCTCTCTCTCTCCCAAAAAAAAAAGTATGTTTCAGTGTTCTCCTTTTTTTGTTTTTAAAGTACTTTTTCCATATGCTTGTGGTTATGTAAAAATCAAGTGTGCAAAATTTTAGTAAAATTTATTGACATGAAATTAGTTTGTGGAAATTTGTTTCAATTTTTATAGCGTCACTTATCTCTAATTTGTGTCTTAGTGTCTTAGTGATATTTTTAATTTCGTCCTAACACTAGTTAATAATTTAAAATAAAAATGTCTTCAACATGTAAGATATTTAAGACGTCGTATGTGTTAGGTTGGGCAGTGAGCAATTGCAAAAGTACGCAGTGCCGTTTGATTTCCGTATAAAAAAAATAAAAGAACTTTATTCTAACAATGACCAAATTGAATTTTCATTTAACGATTTTATTTTTAATTTTATATTGTTTTTTCGGTGTTATTCTCTGGGTTGTGTGAACAAAACTAGTTTTTTTTTGTCAAAAGAGGAAAAAAGTGTGTTTGATTTTCCCTTATATAAATGTAGAAATAAATATAATCATCCTTTTGGTTAAATACCGATTTATTTAAAAACATATGTTTAATAAATTTTACCTCTAAACTGACTATTGTTTATTATTTATTTAAGCTCAAAGCTCAAAAGCATTATAAAAATATTCATACAAATTTTTTGCAAAATGTGTTTTGCATACACAAATGACACACAAATTTTTCCAATATTGGTTTACATGGTTTTACATCAAAAATGTAAAAAAGCTCATAATACAGGGTGTTCAGAAATTGAGTGCAACTATTTGAGGGCTGAAAGGTTATGTCGAGCTGAGCAAAAAATAGTATGGGAGGGGGATGGGGGTCTATTTTCACATTCTTAGGAGCTAATTAGTATAATTTTTTTTGGTGCAGCCAACTTCCTTATTTTTTAAGATATGTTTATGTTTTTGGTGTCATTGAAAAGAAAATTGAATTAATTACAAAATTGATCCTAAAAAAAGTTTCATTTATTACGCGAAATTCTGAGAAATTTGTACTCAAAGATGAAATTTGGTAGTTTCAATCGATTGACTTCATCTTCATACGAGCACAGATCGGTAACGGTTAAGTTGGTGGGGTTTGTTGATATGCCGTTAGAAATGTGGTTTTATTGTCTGTATAATGAGCTTTCAAAATAAGTTGTATGTTAATTTTTCTGCTAGAAACAATAACGTAAACCAAAGTCGGGAAATATTAATTAACCCTGTAGCTCCTAAGAATGTGAAAATAGACACCCCTCCCATACGATTTTTTGCTCAGCTCGACATAACCTTTCAGCTCCGTAAATAGTTGCACTCAATTGCGGAACACCCTGTATAAGTTTTGTTCAAAACAAACAGGTAGTAGAAAACGTAGTAGTCAAATTTATCTTTAGTATTTTGTTTTACGAAAAAGTATGATATTCATGCAACTGAGGGATTTTTATGTCATTAAAAAATTGCTCTTTTGCTCTCCTCTTCAAATAAGGTTATACATTTTAATTCTTGTGAAAAGACGTCTAATATCTGGATAACCTTATAATAATTGAATCATGGTGCCAGCAAACAAATTCTTTTACACGACCTTACATACCACAGACATTACGAAAACAAGAGTTCGAACAACAAAGCACACCCTGGTACACTAGTTTCACGACGACTACTAACACAAAAATATTTCTGGCCAAAGATGAGTACACAAGTTAACAAATGGTCACAGGAATGTGTTAGATGTCAACGCTCAAAAATACACAAACATAGGAAGACAACACCACACAAAATCAGCATACCACACGTCCGCTTTGAACATATCCATGATGATATAGTCAGTCCTATTCGGTCCTATTAATATTATTCGAGATAAGGTGTTTTTCTAGTATTGCCACGCCCCGTTCTTGAATACCGCCCACTTTTTTTTATGGGAACCTTTGTGTTTATGATATCTTTCACCAAATTTAAGTTTTTCAATTCATAAACTCTATCCTGCATTGATACACTTGGCAGTACGTTTGGAAAACGGACAAAGAGTATATTTTACTGCAAGAAACATACACAGAGTGATTTGAGAAATACATGAAACCACATTGATTGCGGTTTTTAAACTATGTTCGAGTGATGATTTCGCAAAGAACTTGCTCTATAGCCAAGTACCTTAATATTATACATGAACACTAAAGTAATGTAATCTACGGAAACGAGCACAAAATGTTGAAGGGTAGGTTGAAGTTAAACAAAATTCGGCTCTACGTAGAGGTTTCACGATTTATCGTAATTATTCTGAATACTTTTACCTTCGACTTGTATTGCAACAGATAAAGGGTACAAAAAGTTTCACTTATTTAAGAACTGTAGATGGTGCTTTGCATCCCACATAACTCGTGGCATGCGAAGTTTTAGGTTTTCTTGAAAGTGACAACCATTGGAAAAATGCACTGCCTGATGCCGCCATTTCTGAAAAAGCTTTTTAACTCAGAGACTTTTTTGCAATAATGCTGATTTTTTGCCAAATGCCCAACGCGTTACAACGCGTTACAACAAAATAATCAGGAAATGCCTTACAATGATATCTTTTTTAGCGAGGGCTTGGCTTCGATTGAGAGTACGATTTACATGCTTGGCGAAAAACGTTTAAAAGATTTCAGTTTGGCAGACCACCAAAGAGATAATACTGAAGTAGAAAAAAATTCTATATGCTCGAAATTAATTATGATCAATATAATCTTTCAGTTTATATATCTGAGCAGGAACCAAATTAACTCCAGAACAGATTAATGTCTACAACAAAATATTACAAAGTGTAACAAATAATGAAGTGTAACAACAAATTTTTTTTGATGCCCCTGGTGGTACTGGTAAGACCTTCCTAACTTATTTAATTCTTGCGAAAGTTCGTCATGTACGAAAAATTGCAATTGCAGTAGCATCATCCGGAATTGCAGCAACACTTCTAAGTTGCGGCTCTCAGTTTCAACATGCAAAACAACGTATTCATGCTCAATTCGTAAAAACGGTGCTATTCAAAGTACTCAAAGAAGCATCATTAGTTGTTTGGGATGAATGCACCATGACACATAAGGCCCATCGATTATGTTAATACCATATTGAAAGATGTTAAGTCATCAAAACGTGTGATGGGTGGTATGACTTTTTTATTCTCTGGCGACTTCCGTCAAACACTACCGTTTGTACCTAAAGCCAACCGAGTTGGTACAGTAAGAGCTATTATGAAGAAATCAAATGTGTGCCAATATGTCAATAAACTTCAATTGACAACTACTATGCGTGTTCCTTTAAGAGGACATCATGATGCCGCTATATTTACAGAACTTTTATTTAAAATAGGAAAGCGGACAATTGCTCTTGGCAATGGATTGCTTCATCTTTCATGTGTTTCGACTATAGACAATTTGGTTTCAAATGTTTATAGAGATATCAAAAATTTGCTTCAAAAATCTGCCACATGGTTATGTGAAGAGCTATTGTTTCCACCAAATTCACTATCCAAGTGAATTTTTTAATAACATTTATGCGGCCTTCTCCCACATAACCTAACATTAAAAATTAATCTGCCGATTATGTTATTTCGCAATTTAAGACCTCCAAAACTTTGTAATGGAACCCGGCAAGTAAATCAACTTTTACCAAATATTATAGATAATCTATGTTAATATAAATCATTTTCTGTTTGTTTGTTTGCTTGAGTGTTTATTTGACTTTTATACAAATCTTAACGGCTGAACGGACTTCACATCAAACTTAAAACGTCTTTTACTTGCGCCCTAGATTAGGTTATTGCGTACTTAGTTTTAACCACGCTCCCTCTTACAGCGCACAAATCGATAAAAATGCAATATTTTTGATTTTGAATATTTGGCAATTTTGTTTGTATGATTACTTTCGGCAATTGTACCAAGAATGTATTTCCAAGCCTTCTCTTACCGCCCACAAATCACTGAAAATGCTATATTTCAAACTGTTTGGGTTATAGAAGACTGAAATTTGTTAATTATGTTTGTAGGCTCACCGTCGGCAACTGTACTAAAAATGGGTGTGCTGGCACTATAATTACGCCCATCTTTAAGAAATCATTAAGATTCCAAAACTTCAGGGCCGATTGCAGTAATTTTGGCAGTACATTGTTTTCGAGCACGTGATGGTTTATGGGAAAAAATGCTTGGCACACCCTCTTTCACCGCCCACAAATAAAAAACATATGGTTGCTGGAACGTCGGAATGCAAATACTGGGTGGTAAAATTGGTAGAAACAAAAAAATTAAAAAATTGGTAGATTTAACACAATTGTGGTAAAGTGGCAACACTGATTCTTGTACCAAGTAGTTAAGCAGCTTTCTAAACAACAAAAATCTATTAATAGATTATTGCTTCGGTTATAGTTAATAGTGAATCAATGACTCTGCCTAAAGAAGGTGTTTGGATCGATGAGTAGTGCATAAAACTCATAGTCGGTGGGTAAAACGGGTTCGATCCCCACGACGGGCGAAGAAATGTTTTTTATATTTGATATTAAATTTTCTTGTTGTAATAAACACAAGCAACAAATAAACCATAAATTTCTAAGAGAAAACGCTGTCGAAAAAATGTGTCGTTTTTGAGATTTCACTCAAGCAAATCACAGAACGAGGTGTAAGAAGCTTCGCTTCAAAAACAAAGAAAATAACATCGGATATAGTTTATCCTTAGCAAAAATATGGCAACATTTACGCCACTCAAAGAGAGATCCGACAGCCGTCGGAGAAAAAATAAAATTGATTCTATTCTGGCGTCTTTTCCGTTGCGAATTTCTACTGCGATTTAATTTTTGGAAATACATATTCATGTATTTTATTGCACGGCGAATCCGACAAACGTCAGCTGCTTTGGTTCTGTTCGGGCTCATATGCAGGAAACTTTACAGAATTATGGTTTGTGACTTGAATAAACAAGAACAAGCAAGTAACTGCATTTGAAACTACTAAACTAACTTAAAAAAAAAAAAATGAAATGGCCATTTTCAGCCCTTGAAAGGACTTTGACCGAGCTTCTTATGATCAATTGTCAAAACTAACTTCACGCATGTAAATAAACAAAAAATGATGAAAAAAAAACTTTAAAAAAATCTTAAAAAAATATATCTTAAACCTAATGAAAATTAAAAACCTTATTTGTGCAACAATATTTTGTCGGCCTCAAATGGTTTAGGAGATGAAAGCCGTGAAAGTTTAAAAATTCCATCAAAGGTTGAAGTAGAATTATAACAAAATTTGTACATTCATAAATCGCGGCGACTTTTAATAAACATTTTTTGCCTGTGGCGCTCATTCTTTATAATATCAGCAATTCATTATAAAAATTTTAATCAAATTTGCAGCAACATATTTTTTTCTTTACGTATTTATTTAGGTCACTTCAAAACGATTTAAGAATATACTTTATCATGAAAATAAATGTTTACTAAATCTTTATATATTTACCTCTTTAAAATAAGAAGTACTTAAATTTTAAAAATGTTGGTTCTTGGCGTTTTTTTAACTTTTTCATTACAAAATACTTTTATTTAATTAAAGAATCGAAGTGAAATCATCATTTGCACCAATTTTAATCAAACAGTACTAATTTGAGAACACTTGGATGATCATTGGAATTTTTCACTGATTCAATTTCAATACTTCGAATTTTTTTAAAATACGCGATGGAATTTTGCAGTTAATATAGCATTTAATCGATCATAGGTTACCCTTTGAACCCACTTCTTGCCAAAGGGTGCGTTTTCGCACCCAAAAGTTTGGAAATTTTTTAATATGCAATAAATGTAAGTTTTATTTGATGTTAATGCATAAAAAAAATGTTTGATATTTTAGCTTTCGTATTGCGAGTTCGAGTTTAATATCACCTCTGCCATACTCTCTCTCTCCCCCCTACCAGATAAAAATATTCCTTTTTTGACGAAGGAGAAAATGTTTTACAATTACCTTAATGTGATGAAAATAAATCAAAAAGTAATAAATGATTTTCTTTATAACAGTAAGAAAATGCAATTGTGATATATATGCATTACCATTCGATGGGTGCGAAAACGCACCCGTGACGCTTAACCTGATTTTTCAATCATAGTTTTTCGTTGAAAAAAGTGCAATGTGCCTCTGCATTATAAATGTTTTAGCGCTTTGCATAACATCTGAACTAATTTGTTATGTTTTTTATTTAAATAAGCGTATAACTATAACGAAAATTTTGATTATTCATATAATTTGTATAAAGTTCTTTTGCATCTTAGTTGCCACGGGTACGTTTTCGCATCCTGCTGTCACAGGTGAACGAAAAAGCGGAAAATTTTTTGAACATTTTAGACCCATTTTCGCCGGGAAAAACAATTTTTTTGTCTTGGCCAGAAATGGGTTAATTTGCATACACTATTCTTAGAACTACTCTTCTGTATAAACAATATGGATATTTTCGTATACGAAAAAAGATAAATTTTTTAAACTTTCACGATTTATATTTTTAAGCCATTTTTTTAAACTTAGTTAGAGGGTGGAAAGATGGAGTAGTGACGGTGAAGATTTGCTTAAAGCTTACACAGATCAAAACAGCCGGGGAACATGCTAACAGGGAGATTATTTCACAATCTTACTGTGCGACTAAAAAACGAATTATATCGGTAATGCGAGGTTCTATTGGGCACCGATGTAATGATACAGGGATGGGTTTGAAAAGCGGTACGGAAATACAAAAGGAAATACACGAACTGGTGGCGTCAGGCCATGTACTTTCCTTGAACACTTCCCATGGTAGAACATATACAAAAGACTTAGACAACCAACATTGCGCCGATGCCCAAGAGAACTGAGAGGAGATAAAATGTTTTCAAATCCTATCATATATGTCGCACGACGTTGAATCCGGTACAGAAGCTCCAAATAAGATATTGAAGCTCCTGCCAAATGTGTAAATTGTATTCCATTTTAGGCCTTATATAAGAGGTATGGATTACTCGAAGATCGGATCGGGAGAAGTATCGCTTGCACCGTTTTAAGGAACCTAGGCACTTGGCCGCTTCTTTCGGCACATGGAAAATGTGATCATTCCAATGAAGGTCTGATCGTATCGATATGTCCAGAACGTCAAGAGCATCTGATTCCAAAAGATCTACACCAAGATCTTTATTCCAGGGAGCTAAGGGATAGCTCATCAGCTTGTGGGTTAACAGGCAACACTGGGTCTTGTTTGCATTAAACTCTACTCTATTAGCAAGACCCTACTCGGAGATTTTGTTTAAAGCCGTTAAGAAGTGTGTCATTCATATTTTGGCTTTTACTCTCAATCTCCAAGGAACTCGGACGTTTTTTGAAAAAGTATGAATGACAAATGCTGCTGTCGTCCTCAAACGAATGAATTTGGTTGTAAATCAACGACAGAATATCGTTGATAAAAACCAAAAACAATGTTGTCGATAGGACTGAACCCTGCGGTACTCCTGCGGTGATGGCGTGCTCACTGGACGAAATGTAGTCGATTACGACACGGATAGTCGTGTCCTTTAAAAAGCAGGTGATCCACCGAGTAAAGTTACCACCTACACCGCAATTAGCTTAGAGACGCTTTATGCCACACTCGGTCAAACGCCTTTGAAATATCTAGAGCAACAACCCTGCTCTCACCGAACAGGTGAACGCATTGGTTCCATTTTTCTGTCAGGAACGCCATGTCACCAGTAGAGCGGGCGCATATTGACGAAACCCATATTGACGGTCACTTAGCAATTCGTTGTGCTCCAGATAGTTCATTAAGTGGAAGTTTATTACGCTCTCCATTATTTCGGAAAGCTTAAAGCATATCGCAATGGGTCAGTAGTTTGTAGGATTCGTGGCATCGCCGTTTTTAGGCGAAAAAACGAAATGGCCATTTTAGACCTTGAAAGGACTTTGACCGAGCTTCTTATGATCAATTGTATTGTGTGTGTGTTGCTAAATGTTTGAACACAAATGATCGAGAACTGAACTGGCTTATGTTCTCAAGAAGCTTTTGATGGCAGTTTATACTCCCTGAGGTTTGCCATTATCTGCAGAAAGTTGACGGCCGAATAGAAAAATTAATTCAATTGAAAAACTTTCTGTGTCTGGTGGGATTTGAAACAGGGTTCTGTGGCGTATTGGCCACTCTACCCACTGTGCCACGGCCGCCACTACCAACGCCCTTCAAACAAGATGCAAATACTGTCTCTCCTGTCTTGTAGGAGATGTTGAAAAGATTGCGCAAAGGCCGAGCCAGTGTAGAAGCACACGTTTTAAGCACAATTGGTGGCATGCCATCGGGACCAGAGGCTTTGGTTATTTTAAGATATGCAAGTACTCTTTTGACTTCTCTTCGAAAATATATCTCCTTCATTGAAGAAGAACAAGTCTCGACAAAAGGTAGTGACTGACTCACATCATATTTTTCATGATGAGAAGTCAGAAAAAGGTCTAAGATGTTATGGCTTTGCAAGTCATTTCGTGGGAAATATGTTGGTTCCTTCAGTAGTTGAATCTATTGGTTCGATTCAGCAAAAAGTTCAACATATTGTTCTTCAGTTAACTCCGCCAGGTCTAGCTTGCGCCTGCCTGTCCCACGCCAGGATAAAGGAGGAGGGTTGTTTGTAGGATACGTCCTGCAAACGTAAAAACTGATAGGGCCAACCAAGAGCTCGGGGTGGCGCCCATCTTGGTAGCAGGACATTTTCGGTATATCGATATGAAACAAGCCTGCGAAGGTATAGCAATTGACCTTAAAACTTGTTAGTACGGGGACAGTCTTAACCCGTCAAATGGGGTAGACCCTATCTATCAACCGCACTGAGACCTTAATTCGGCTGGTTAAACTGATGTGGAGTGTTTTGGCATGCGTGCATAAAAGTGTCGACGCTCTGGCTTTCCTAAGTGGTTTGCTTGTCGACGTGTTTGGCTCGCACCCTCAAACTGGCACGGCAGTCACTGAGGGAAGTGTAGATATGGTAGTTAAACTAAGGGTTCTCATACTGAGCACGGCAGTCCCTGAGAACAGTGGCCTATACTCTATGTCTGAATGTTGAAATTCGGATTGCCAGAGTAAGAGTGGCAACTGCAAAGGTCCTCCAGAGTAGATCCCAGACATGTGCAATAGTTTGCAGTTGAGCCGGCAGCTGGGAAATTATAAACTAGCCCTTTAAGTGCTCATTGAGCACGGTCATGAATAAAAATGCACTTTTTCATAATTGCAGTTGTGTGTTCTTGGTCTTTTTGCGAGGATGTTGTGGATCCTCATTTGACGGGATCGAGTTCGGGGAGTCTCGTACTGGTTGTGGTTGTGTGAATGCTACACAGGTCTAGATTGACCGGCAGGGTCGCGCAATGGTACGACCGGGCTGCCATATCTGTCTTAATATGCAAGAGATTGGGTAGGTCTCGTCTCCACCAGTAGATGGATGGAAGTACGTCGCTACGGAAGTCTAAACTGGTGCTGCTATTACGGGCAGTATGTAATTTATTATATAATGCTCCTAATCAGCAGGGCACTGGATGATGCTTTGTGTTTGTGAAACAGCTTCCATGTTCGTGGTGCCACACCGGGTGCCCCGTATGTTTTACTTCTTTAAAACATAAACGGGTCCGTGTTGTGGCACAACACAAAGTTCTGGTTGTCTGTTTCATGAACTATTACCTTAGGTTTTAGATAAACCAAGTTGCTTAAGCCTTACGGCAGGTGCAGCTTGATAATCTTCAAATCGTCTGTCCTTCAGCTGTAGTGTGACTGGAGTGACATAGCCAGGCCGAGTTATGGACATTGAAATCGCCGCCTACAACAATTCGCGTAATCGAATCAGAGAGAGAGTCCAATTTATTTAAAGTGGGTTCCCTCACTAAATTCCGACTTCCATACACGAAACAAAAATGTAGCAAATGCGAACGAACTCTGAAACCCACCCACATAGAGCCGAATTCCGGATCAGTGACGCTCAGACCCCTCTGGAACTGCTATGCCAAATCTGTTCTTATAAAAAGAGTGATGCCCCTATGCGAAGAAAACAATGGCAGAAAGTGATTCCCAGGAATATGAAAATCCAGTGGATCTGAGTCCTCCGTCACCTGGGTCTTACTTAGTGGCATTATTTGAGGCCTATAAAGAGCACTATATGCATAGACCGAGAAGAAATTCACGAACATTGCAAAAGTCTATGCGAAAATGTCCCGACATTTTGACACAATGCAAGTCTTGAGCAAATAAGGGTAAAGGTAATTAGTTACTTCCACAAAAGAGATTAAACACAGCGAACATAGGCAAAATGTATAGAAGCAAGTGTTATGCTTTTGCCTCAGCACAAATCAACCCACTGTGCAACTCTTCTCGTAGACGTAACTAATTGGAAAGGATGGTAGAGTTTTAGAACGTTTTATAACGATTACTAACGCGGAAGGGAGCATAGAAAGCCCCTCGCGTGGTTAGCAAAAAAGTAAAGCTTTGGAACTTAACGATGCGATGTTGTTGTTGCTGACAGCTTTCTGTAAACTGGTTTCTGGTGCGTTTGTGGTTGTTGTTGTTGTTATTAGTTTATCTCTGTGTTAATTAATTTAATTTATTTAATTTTTTGTTATTAGTTTTGCTTGTGTTAGTTCTATTATTGGTTTGGTGCGATTATATTTTGTTGGGACTTTAGTTTGCTGTGTGATGACCCTATTTTGGTAAAATAGCCCCCCCACAATAAATCAAACAATTTATGAGAATACATAAATTATCATGTACTGCCAACTTGGCAACAGCAGCACAAAATCAACGTCGAAGATCAGGCAATTTGAAAGCTGCTAACAACAACAACACAACAAGTGGAAATAACTAGTGTCAGCATATTGACATGTATATACATATTCCACACACAACAACAACAACCAAGCAGCTGATGACGCAGCTCAACTTAATTAGTACAGCAGAATAACATGCTAAAACATTAATTAAATATAACACAACAAATAATATTAATATCTAATATTAACAATTGTATAAATTTTATGAAGAACTAATATACATATCTATATCATATACATATCTTAAGAAAACAAATGTATAATAGTTAGAGTATTCACATACTTATAAGTTAACATACGCTTATACCTACTTACACACAATTGTACTTAGTACTTAGTACTAATACAAATAGTATTATCAATAACTTTGTATGTATTGATACATCTCTGGTGCCAGTCACCACTTAGGTAGTTTTAAGTTTGAGTTTCAATAAACAGTCTCGTGGAAGCAGCCAAGCCGATCAGTTCGTATTTTTTATTTTCGCTCCTCAACATCGACTCTATTATTAGCAGCAGCCAGCAGCAGTCATCACATCAGCAGAGAGCAGTCATACCGAGGCCAGCCGACCGAGCGGACATGCCAGTCCCAATCCTATCTCTTTCCTCCTCGCTTCGTGCTAGACACATAGTTGAGCTTCTTAGACTCCTCTCTGCCTGTCGCTCACCATACTCTACACGAGCGTCACTCTCTTTGAGTATTTCACCACCCGAGCCTGATATTGGCTGCTGAGCTTTTTATACTCGGTAGCTATATCACTCTCACATGCTCCACTCGAGCCATACCCACCATTGAGAAACTTCCTATTTTGAGTAGACACTGAGTTGAGCTTTTTATACTCGATTCAGTAGCTCTCTCTCCTTCGCTCCACCGCGCTATACTCACACTTGAGTATCTTCCCCTTTGAGTCGACACTGAGGTGTAGAGCCCACGCTCCACCCAGGCGTTACTCTCATCCTCGCTTCACACAAGCCATACTCACCTATGAGTATCCGACAAGCAGACAGACGGAGAGCCACACGCAACGAGTGCACCGCAACCAGCACACGCACGCATATACACTCACATAGGAAGAGGAGACGGTAAAATCGTACCACCAAGGGGTACGACAACGAGGCTGAGGAGGGTACAGTCACGCCATCACATAGTGACCAACGCCAATAGGACTACGTTTGTTCCTAGCCAGCCTGCCCTCCCGTGAAGGGCCAAACGACAAACGACGAACACCAAGCAATCCACCAAATGGGTGCCAGCCGATTCTGCCACCACTAGGCAAATCGCCACCGAAATTCATCGACAGCCACCAAGGCTTCACCAGCAATAGACGGCCACCACGGCCATTGCTTCTTCGTCGGAATCCTTCAGCAAGGGCCGACGAATATACCTCCAAATACAAATTCTTGTATACGGACCCTGGACAGCCGCTGAGGATACTTCAGCAAATAAGGTTGTAATGCAAGGAGGTTCGTTACAAGTGGCGCCCGAGCAGGGACCCTGTCGCAGAAACAGGGGACTTCAACACAGTAAACATAAAAAAAAAAACACGCATAAAATGTTCCTATAACAAGCTACAAAACGCTTAATACCTAACGCTCCAGCAGCAAACAACATAAATAATATAACAAAATACAAAGCTATCTAATTCAACATGCTCCAGCAGCAAACTAATCGAAAATTAAGTCACACTTAATCGCTCCAGCAGCAACTACTACACACGGCTCCAGCAGCGAACTACACATCGCAACACAAGGCTCCAGCAGCAATCTAAATCTACGAATCTAATCTAATCAAATTAAACAAGCATAATAAAAATAAATCAAATATAACAAAAATAAAATCCTAATACAAAAGAAATAAATACATTTCTATCAAGCGTCAAACTTAAAACAAACGTGAGCATTTTATCACACATCAAACAAACAAAAAAAAAAAAGAAAAAATAAAAATCATCAATCAACGGCAGCAAAGCCATAACTGCCTAACGACACATCGAAGCTACAGACCATCACTCAACGCCATGATTAAGACGTCATGGATCTACAGCCTCAGGAAGGATGAACTACTCACATTCCTGAAAGAATTGAACTTCGACGACACAGGCACCGTAAACGAGCTACGCAAACGCCTGGCAGCATTCGCCAACGAAGGTAAATTTGAAGATGAGGTGAAGAAACGACTCCTGGAACTAGAAACAAAGTTCACACGAGCCGTATCACCAACAGTCCCCACCAACAATGAGTTATCCAACGATACCACACATTTGAGAGCAGCAACTGCTGAACAACCGATGCATTGCAACCGATCTGCGCACATTACGTCATGCCACGCCGCGACAAAACGAAGAGCAACACAGGCTAGTCACTCACAATGAAAGCCATCACATTAGCGCTCAGGCATGCAGACGATGCGCACAGGAAGGTCACCGATTCGTCCAGTGTACCAATCAGCGAGTGTTCTTTTGCTGGGACTGCGGACGGCGCAACCGCCGAACGCTAGATTGTTGTCGCCAGTATACAGAAGAACCCCGATGTGCCGTCCCAGGCCAAGAAGCAGATGCTAGAAGATATCTGTTCCCCTACCCAACAACACCGCTATTTATCACCGACGAACGCATCTTAGCCACCATAGGGCTTGCTGGCGAACTCTTCGATGCAACTATCGACACTGGGGCTACACGAAGTTTTGTTAGCAACCTCATTGCGAACGAGTTGGGGACACCAGATAACTTAAAACAAACAAGTCAAGTAGTCCGTCTAGCGGACGGCACGTCCAGATCCCTCTCAGAGAAGCTGAGACTTCCTATTCGTCTTGGAAACGTCACCTGCGATATCTCTCGGCTTGTGCTACCCGAAACCGTAGACGATCTCATTTTGGGTATCGACTTTCTTCGACACATGCAAGCCACCCTCAGTATGAGGGGACATACGGTGGTACTAATTAATACCTCGCAGACAGACGCCACGCTACCCTGCACTTCACACCGTAAAGTACCAACTCGCGTGGCCACGGCCAAACCTCGCCGCAGTAGACGGAAGCCCGCTAGACCGCCGCGTCTGGTGCCTAGTGGCACAGGGCCACCAGCACCTCAAGCTCACCACCAACAATTACGAACACAACCCCTGGCTTTCCGTACGGAACAACAGCTATCTACAAAAGGAGGGGCAATGATAGCCCACTCACATCCATCCAAACGCCATGCAGGGCACAAAACGCCCCAAACGCAGCATCACCACCCACGCCTCACTAGGGCAACCCCGTCAGCCACGTGCCACCACCAACAGCACCCTGAACCAGATACACCACACCCAGGTCACCAACCAAGTTATCGAAAACAAGCGGCACTAGTACCACACCAGGCCACACAACAGCAAATTATTGATTCTTTTTTGGAACAAGAGCTGAAGAAATTTGATGGAATGTCATGTTCCAACATTACCACGGACAGAATCGTTATGCGTGATGACCAGCCAATTAAGCAGCGGTATTTTCCGAAAAACCCTGCTATGAAAAAGATCATCAACGAGGAGATAGATGAACTGCTTAGGCAAGGATGCATCGAGCCATCCCACAGCCCGCACAGCGCGCCCATGGTACTGGTCAAGACAAAGACCGGAGCCTGGCGGCTGTGCGTCGACTATCGTCAGCTGAATGCAAGGTCTGTGCCCGATGCATACCCTTTTCCAAGAATTCATATTCTCGACCGATTACGGAATGCAAACTTCATCAGCAGCCTGGATCTAAGGAACGGCAAATCCCGGTAGAGCGAAACAGCAGACCATATACGGCATTCACGGTTCCGGGCAGGGGCCTATTCCAGTGGAAGGTCATGCCTTTCGGCCTTCACTCCGCCCCGGCCACCTTCCAGAGGGCACTAGACCAAGTCATTGGGCCCGACATGGAACCACACGCTTTCGCCTACCTCGACGTCATCGTGGTCACGGGGACCACACTGGAGGAGCACATGGCAAACCTGCGCGAAGTTTTCAGACGACTCCGAGCGGCAAATCTCCGCATCAACAAAGATAAATGCGAGTTCTTCAAAAAAGAACTGAAATATTTGGGACACGTAGTGAGCGACAGAGGGATCCATACCGATCCTGATAAGATTTCGGCCATCCAAAGCTTACCACCCCCCACCAACCTACGAGAGGTGAGACGCTACCTGGGAATCACATCCTGGTACCGACGATTTGTACCGGATTTCGCCAAAATCGTAGTTCCGCTGACAGCCCTCCACAAAAAGGGCAAACATTGGAAGTGGGCAGAGGAGCAGCAACAGGCGTTCGAACTCCTTAAGAAACGTCTGACAGAAGCACCGGTACTCACCTGCCCAGATTTCGAACAAAAATTTACGCTGCAAACCGACGCCAGCGATTACGGCGTGGGAGCTGTTCTCACGCCATCGCGAGCCGCCATCTAAATGCAGCAGAGAAAACCTACTCGCCGACCGAGAAAGAGTGCTTAGCCATCATATGGGGAGTGAGAAGATGAGGCCCTACATGGAGGGTTACCAATTCACCGTGATCACGGATCACCTCTCACTCAAATGGTTTAACTCCATTGAGAGTCCATCAGGCCAAATCGCACGGTGGGCTCTGGAACTGCAACAGTTCAACTTTAACGTGCAGTACCGCAAAGATAACCCCGTCAAGTTCGCCGACTATCTGTTCGACGGTGACCGCCTGTATCGTCACATTGCCGGACAAGTGAGCGATGAAGATAGCGCGCCATGGAAGCTGTGCGTGCCAAAGTATCTTCGTAAACGAGTCTTACGCGAATGCCATGATGCACCTACCGCCGGACACTTGGGCATTCGAAAGATCATTGGACGAGTAGCAAACCGCTACTACTGGCCAGGCATGTTCAGGGAAGTCAGCCAATATGTACGCGCTTTCGAAATTTGTCAAAAATTTAAGCCGAGCCAACAGGCACCCGCCGGAAAGATGTTGACGCAGCTGGCGGAGGACCCATGGAACATAGTATGCGCCGATTTCGTAGGCCACTTCCGAGATCCAAACGAGGACACAATATGCTGTTGGTACTTTTTGACAAATTCTCTAAATGGACAGAGTTGGTTCCCCTGCGTAAAGCGACCACTGAGACCATCCAGCTAGCCGTCCGAGAGCGAATTATCAGTCGATTTGGTGTCCCGAAGATTTTTGTCACGGGCAATGGGGCACAATTTACAAGTAAGAAGTTTAAAGATTTTCTACAGCAACTGGGAATAAAACTCCAATATACAGCACCGTATACGCCACAAGAAAATCCCGCGGAGAGGGCCAACCGCACCATAAAGATGATGATCGCCCAGTCCTCCCAACAAGAGCAGCGGAACTGGGATGAACTACTGCCGGAGCTCACCCTCGCCCTTAATACAGGCATCCAGGAGTCAATAGGATACAGCCCGGCGTACCTCGTTCAAGGAAGCGAACCACGGCTATCAAACGCCGTGTTTGATGGCGAACTCACAGGCACTGAGTGTGACTCACAAACCCATCACGAGAGGGAAAATCGCCTGCGAGAAATCTTTAAGATTGTCCGACAAGACCTGGAGAGGGCAGCACAGGACCAAGCCCGGCACTATATCCTACGACGTCGAGCATGGAAACATGCAATCGGCGACTTAATATTGGTAAATCAGCACCACCTCTCCAAGGCAGCGGACAACTTCGCCGCTAAACTCGCCCAGAAGTATGACGGCCCCTACAAAGTTCTAAAATTCATCTCTCCCGTAATCGTCGAAGTCCGGAAACCAGGAGATTCTCGACGTCGCACAGCGCACCTAAGCGAGATCAAAGCGTTTCACTCTAGCAGCAGAGTCGAAACATCTAAATAATGCGTCGTTTGTTTTCATACCGCGGCATCACCCGCGTCAACAACTGAGATCCGTGGCATCACCCGCGTCAACAACTGAGATCCGCGGCATCACCCGCGCCAACAACTGAGATCCACAGCACCACCTGCGACAAAAATCTGGGACCTGCAGCAGTACCTGCATAAACAACTACGTTCTCTCTAACAAAAATTCACCAAAACACCTACAACAACTATGGCATCTCATTATTACATCAAATAGTCATCCTACCAAATGATAGCGTCACCATCGTAACATCATCAACTCAAATAAAACTTCAACTTTTAACAGAAAGCATACAGCCATCACCGAGTCTGAAAATAAAAGTAACATAACCTCCAAATTCAAAGCAGAAAATATTAAACATTTAAATATGCAAGCGAAGTGCAAAACACGATCAACACAAGCTCACTACAAGAAAGAGGAGATGTGACACCAAAATATCCTGAGTAGCAACAAATGCCCCACACGATGACAGCAATATTCAACAGCACCTCATAGGCTAAACGACAATAAAGTGGCAACGCCAAAATCAACAGAAATTGAAAGCTTTCAAACATAAATTTGAAATTGCAACGCTTCTCTTTTCTATCATCAGAGTGACAACATAGTGTTTTTAAGTTTCGAAGCCTAGCTAATTAAACTGCGCATTTTTTTGATCTAGTTAAACTCAATTTAACACAATAAAACCCAGCGTCGTAACAAGTGTGCGCAAAATAGTGCGAATCCTCGCATAATTATTCGACGCCGTCTAACTACGCAGTTTATTTCGGTCAACAAGTTTTGTATCTCATCAGCAACCTCGCTAAACTGTTTTTTTTCAAAACACTTTGCAACGTACAGCGAGAAGTACTTACCAACGCGATCATGGATATGTTTGAACGCACCAAAGTTTAGCAAGCGACTCCGCGAATATAATAATTCACGCACTGGCATCATCTACTTGCCAGATCAGCTACCACCGCCACCACCGACAAGGCAGCAACGCCGCGGCGCAAAACGCAAAGCCAATACCAGCACACAAGTGCAGCAAGCTCTATTTGTGCAGACACCACCGCATGCATCCAATAGCGCAACGGTGGCCAACACAAACACTACGCCACAGCAGGCGATACAAGTAGTAGTAACAGGCGTCACTACTAGTACCAGCAATAGCCCAGCACAAAGCCGCACGCATTCTGAGCATGCGCAACAGACTCCAGCATGCGTCACCACCGACCCATGGCAGCCTCATGCAAGCAGGCGATATTAACAATGGACACACGCCATCCACGCCAGCTGTACCAGCAACAATTGAGTTGTCAAGCGATGAACGACGAAGTGGCCGAGACCAGTCTCTTCACATTTCCGCCAGGGCCGGGAAGCATCAATGTGCACATCCACGACTATGGCTGTCTCGCAACTGGACGTTTTCTTAACGACAGAATCATGGAATTCTATATTAAATGGACACGCCACTGCAGCAACAGGTGAGGCACCACACACATTAGGGCAACGCCGTCACGCAGATGTCAGCGCATGGACGCGCAAGCACGACATCACGGAATGTAAATTTATTGTCATACCGATCAACCAAGCAAAACATTGTTTCATCGCCATAGTATGCTTTCCGACGCTACGAGGACTACATTTCTACGGGTCCGTAAAGATGACAACGCCAGGCCAGCTACACCCAATAGCGCAGCCACTCATGCTTTTGATGGATTCTCTCGCCACCACCGATAGGTCCAACGTATTCGAGCCAATACGCAGCTACCTAACGAACGAGTTCCAAGCCAAGCGGCCAAGCCAGATGCCATACATTTTCACGGAAGAAAATCTACCAGGCCACCGAGTGACAGTCCCACAACAGGATAACCTGACGGATTGTGGACTCTACGCTCTGCAATTCATAGAGAGCTTTATAACCGACCAAATTCAAGATTTTCGAACTCCAATCGATTGTAGCGACTGGTTCACAAGAGACCAGATGCAACAAAAGCGACGACGAATCAGAGAGTTGCTTCAAGAGTTGGCAGGTCAAACTCTACCAACTATACCGCTACCAGCGGTCACCAGCGAACCAACGAGCCATGCCCCGAGCGCACAACAGGTGATCCCACTCAATGAGACACCACCGAATTCATTTAAGTCACCGACATTTGACGTACCACCAGCAGCTTCATTTGTGACCATTCGAGCACAAACGACATGTGACACGCCATATGAACATTTACCAGCAGCAACATTTTCACCAGCATGTACACAAGCAAGTGACATACTTGCAGTCCAGCAGGCAGCACCAATTGCCTCGACATTTCATCCGGCGTCCGACAAGAGACCAAGGGATGACAGCGACGATAGCAGCGACAGTGGCGCTACCAATAATTACGCCCACTGCGACATCAACAAGGACGATCACAGCAACCACAGCGACAGTGATGCACCTGAGATGTGCATCGGCTGGCTGATCGAATCCGAAGAGCCAAATCCTGCAAATATCGGCACAGAGGTGCAAGACCCACCCCATCAAAGTCCAGCGACAAACCAAGCCTGGCCACCACTGCTACAGCAGCGCATCGACGATGCCATATCCCGCAAGCGTGGACAACAGGTGAGGTTCCGAGTACGCATCGAAAACTTCTGGTACCGCGTCGGCATCAGCCGAACAGGAAACACCGGAGTAAAGGTATTTCCGGCGAACTAAAGGGGGGGTGTGATGACCCTATTTTGGTAAAATAGGCCCCCACAATTAATCAAACAATTTATGAGAAAATACATAATTTATCATGTACTGCCAACTTGGCAACAGCAGCACAAAATCAACGTCGAACATCAGTCGATTTGATGTTGTAGTTGTTAGCGATTTGAAAGCCGCTAACAAACATACGCTTATACCTATTTGCACACAATATGTACTTAGTACTCCAAATACAAATTCTTGTATACGGACCCTGGACAGCCGCTGAGGATACCTCAGCAAATAAGGTTGTAACGCAAGGAGGTTCGTTACTGCTGCTAACATTTTTTATCGTTTAATTAAATATATTTTGAAGGTTTGTTTTTTTTTTCTGTGTTTGTTGGTTTTGATGTTGTTGTTAATTGCAGTTGCTTATGTTTTTTTTTCCAGCACAAAACACTGGACAACTGACGAACACTCTTTTGGCGACAGACATTTATAACGTAACGAAACGAAGGCACGGGCTTTTTATTATATATTATTTTTTTATATTATTTTCTGTCCTTTGCACTATGCGGTTAAAAAACAAGTAAAAGATTTTATTTCAAATTTTATTTAACTTCCCAGCAGAAAATGTCATGCCTGATCAGATATGAATTTAGGACTGACAGGCATGACAGAGGCCTGAGATTTGTTTGAAAACAGCACTGATTTTTTCATACAAGTGTCCGCCTCTTCAGTCCTGAAGTTTGGTATTCCTTTTTTTAAATGTTCATCTATGATTTCTGGTCTGAATATCAATTTTAATTTCAAATTCAGATATGATATCTTGACTGAAATTAATATGGACTGATTTTTTTGTTGAATTTCAGGAAAAAATACAAGTCTGTAAAAAGGCAGCCTGAATTATAACTTAATTTCAGCCTTGAAATCGTAACTGAATAATGGAGGCATGATTATTAGAAATTCAATCCTGAATTCCAGCCTGAGTATTAGAGGCCTGAGCTAGTTTTCTGCTGAGTTAAGACACTTAAAATAAAACATCAAGATTCACGACGGAACATAAGGAACCGACTTTTAAAATGTATCAAGAGAGCTGTCGGGCAACACGTCTATGCACGATGTCAATCCGATTTGAGACCGACCTATTTATGCAGCACTCAATTTTGGGGCCACAAATACACACTAAGAAAAAAAAAAAAAGAAAAGGTATAAGAAAAAATGTAAAATTATTCCCAATCCCCATTTCATTGCCTATTTCCAGCTGAAGAACAAAATAGTATTTGTTTAATGTTTTCGCTTTGATTCTCATTAATTCTCAAGTTGGCCGTTGAGTCTTGTAGTCATACCTCTTATAGCATGTTCTCACGGCAGTCTGTGAATTACCAAAATTACGAATGTGAATAACCCTGTTCTCACGAAGCAATCGTAATTCGGTTTGCCAGCTGTTCTTTGTGTATTTTATTTTATTTGATTTATTGTGGAGAACGAAAATGGGGAAAATATATGCAAAATAAAGATTTGTTTATTGTATTATATTTTTTGTCTGCTGATTTTGAGAATTTTACTATTTGTTTTGTCTTGTTTTTATTTCTTTTTGTGTTTTGCTTGTGGATTTCGATTGAAATTTAGAGATGAAACCGATTTCTATGTAATTCGGATGTTAATTCAAACTGAATTACCTTCAAATGAGGTAATTCCCTTGTCAAATTTTGTATGGTGAATTACTTAATGCGGAACATAATTCAGCCTCGAATTACTATTGAGAGCCGAATTACGCTGTTCCGTGTGCCGTGAGAACATGCTATTATTTGTTTGATTCTAAACAACTTTGTTTTTATATTACTATGTATATTACTAGCTGAAAAATAATAAAATACCGTTAGAAGTACAGACAATACTAAAAACTTCGTTTAAAATAGTAAGCGTTTGATTATCCAACATGAGAACGCATTTAAAATTAATGCCTCAATACGACAATGTTTTCAAATGACAATACTAAAAACCCATATTATAAAAATTTAAAAATAAAATTAAAGGTATTTTTTATTTAAAAATTGTATTGGAAGTTTTTAAAAACTTCGTTTAAAATAGTAAGCGTTTGATTATCCAACATGAGAACGCATTTAAAATTAATGCCTCAATACGACAATGTTTTCAAAATGCCAAAGAAACAGTGGTACTGACCATGAAAAATATATATGAAATATTTAGTGGCCAAAATATTGAAACTTTTCATAGAAGTGTTGGTAAAACCATACACCACAAAGAAGATTAACTCAAGGTCATTAAAATATGCCCTCAATATTTTTTTGTAGGACTAACTGTTTTAAAGATATATTTGTTGTACCTATTACTACATGTCCGAATGATAAATTTTGATTTTTTTTTTTTTTAAATTTTCCACTATGTACAACTTGCAAAAAAATTAAAATAATTTTAAAAAAATTTTTTGAAGTAAAGTAAAATAAAGTAGTAAAGTAGTAAAAGAAAAATAAAGTAGTAAAGTGAGAATTTTTTACAAATATGTGAGTTTCGAAATGGAATCACCGCTAATTGTAATTTTTTTCATTTTGGTTGTTTTGCTATCTTAGCCGTCTTTCTGGCGAATTCTAGATCCGCCACTGATCCAGGATTAAATTCTTCTTTTGATAAGTAATATACACTAATAGATGGTATTAACTATCTAAGCATACTTCTCATATTTCCTCATCTTTTTACATCAATCTCATATTTATTTAATTAATCTTTTATCTCCTGTCAAAGCTAAAAATTAAATGTTAAATTGTTTCTCATTATATTCAGTACATTATTATATTCATCGAAGTTTAAAATTTTTCCTTCTACTTCTTAATGTTATTTTAATACCAAAAATTAAGTTTATTGTGTTTTATTTGAATTTAAATTGTCTTCAGCATTGTGTAATCGACCCCACTCAAGAGTCCTAGAACGCAGCCAAAAAAAAATGTATATTTTTTTATTACTAGCAGTACCCAGTTTTCCGCGGCTTCGCCACGGACGTTCCAGCAACCATACTTTTTTTATTTGTGAGCGGTGAAAGGGAGTGTGGCAAATATTTACCCCGTAAATCATCTCGTGCTCGAAAACAATGTACTGCCAAAATTTCAGCGCAATCGGCCCAGAAGTTTTGGGGTCTTAATGATTTGCTAAAAGTGGGCGTTATTATAGTGCCCATTTTTAGTGCAGTTTCCGACGGTGCATACAAACTTAATTACCAAATTTCAGTCTTATACAACCAAAATCGTCTGATATATATAATTTTCATTAATTTGTGGGCGGTAAAAGAGGGCGTGGTAACTCAGTTTTGAACAAATATTGAAAGTAACCGTATAAATTAAATTACAAAATTTTAATCTCAAACAATCGGAACAGTCTGAAATATTGCATTTTTATTGATGTATGGGCGGTAAAATGGGGCGTGGTTACTAAATTTAATTACTGTTTTTTCTCAAAAATATAGCATATAAACATTAAAATCCATATCAAAAATTCAGATTGATTGGTTGATCAGTTATTGATCACTGTTTTTGAGTTTTTTTAATTATTTCTCAGCCTCAAGTAAGCAGTTTTTGTATTAAATGTGTTGATCATGAGAAGGCATGTAGATTAAGGGTTTGTCCGAGGCACTCAATAAATGCGGCAACACTGATGCTCTATTACACGCTTGCAACGCTGTTGCAGATACTTAGCTGATACTTTGCTTATATTTTGCGCGTATTTTGCACAATTTCCATAAATTAAACCAAAAATGGAAGTTTACGCAAGTAAAATTTCGAATTGTATAGAAAGTGACAAAAGTTTGGCATTAAAATTGGAAGAAGCAATAATTAAAAGATTAAAGAAGAGAAAGTGGCTGATTGCCGAAATTATAAAGAAAAGAAAAGTGACCAAGACACAGAATTTTTTAAGACCATTCAATTATATCCTGGTGATATATTTTTCACGCATATCCGAATGTCCCGCAAGACGTTTGTTGTAAGTGCAATACTTTACTATTTTTATTTAAAAATATAAGAAAATTCTCTTTAGAATTTGAAGAAAGCTGTGAAACCTTTATTTTTAACGGCCCCAGGAGAATGCTTGTTAGAACCTTCCTTGTATATTACATTGTGGAAGCTCAGAAATAGCAGAGTCACATACCGCGAGCTTTCCGACAGGTTTGATGTTGGAAAAGGAACTGCCCATAAATTTTTTTTTTTTAAACAGTTAAGGCCATATGCAACCTTAAAAATAAAATATATGGACTTTCTGTTTCCCAGCAGAAAAATATCATTGAAGATTTCCAAACAAGCAGAGGAAATCCATTTCCTTTTGTAGTCGGTTGCATGGATGGAATCCATTTCAAAATAAATACCCCAAAGATAGATGCTATAAGCTATTACGACCGCAAAGGAATCTTCTTAGTTATTATGCAGGTACATGTTTAAATGTTGTAGTTGTTTAAGAACTTTATATAAAATGTATTAAATCCTTTAGGCCATATGAGATAGCAAGTTTCGTTTTTTGGATGTTTTCATCAGTTACCCAGGCAGCTGTCATGATGCGAACGTATGGAAAAATAGCCCAATATACAAAGGAATCACGTCTGGACAAATAAAGCTCGCAAAAGAAGATATAATTTTAGCCGACTCAGCCTATCCTCTTTCAAAATATTTAATGGCTCCTTACAGGGATAATGGGCATCTGTCTCGAGAAGAAAAACAGTTCAATTATATTTTAAGTTCGACATGAATATCCATTAAGCAGGCCTTTGGTATTTTGAGGCAAAAGTTTAAATTTGAAATCATATTGATGTTACATCTCAAAAAGACATATCAAAAGTTGTGTTAGCTTGTACCATTTTGCATAATTTCATAATACAAAATAATGCTATTTTTTTTGCAGTTAATAATACGTTTAAAAATATAGAGAATCCAAGTGGTCACGAAATGTAATTACCTGAAAACATAAACGACTCTAATGAAGGAGTTATTAAAAGAAATAACTTAAAAATGTTGTTTGCATCACAAGCTTTTTAATATGTTTTAATAAAATATTTTAATACATCAACGTATAAGTTATTTAACCCTAGAGTACTAACCTATGTAAAATTTACTCACTCCTTACGAGTAATATAACGTATAGTGAACGGAAGGTTAGTATTCTAGGGTTAATACATGTCAATAAGTTAATATTACACTTACAAAAAAATAAATAAAAGTGAATGAAATTCATCTGAGATCGATAAATGACTATCGGGGTTGCTGTAGAAACCAATTACTCTTGGATTCAGATTTGCAATCGACCAATATTTCGCTCAGGCTTCATGGACTCCAATTTTGCAATTATATCTTCGAACTAGTTTAAGTGTCTGGTTAAAGTGTCACACAACCTGATGTTATCCGATGACATTTAAGCAAAATATTTGTCAGTTACAATTCTGACTACAAATTCACTTGCTTTCTACAACAACATCATATAAATGATTTTTGCAGGTTTACGTCCTCTTATCCAAAACTTGCGCTAACTCCAACATGGTTTTTACTTTCTCCTTTTCAATTTCCAATTTTTCCAATTCCAACATTTCTACGTGCCGCTCCTGTCCTTTGTAAGCTTCTTCTTTGAAAAACAAAAGCGTCTCGTTCGCATTGCTTCTGCAGCGTCTCTTTGGCTTGGAACTTTTTTCGGTATCGCTACCGATATCGGAGCCACTCTCGTTTGTCTCTGAAAGACTCACGTCTGCTGCATTTGAACTTGTCAGCGAGGATTCCATATTTTCCACTGGAGGACAAATAGAATGCCGCCTGCCGTAAGCTCCGTCAAATTTCCCAAAGAAGTCCCAAGTCGTGGCATCTCTTCCTGTTACGCTGTTCCTCTTCTTAATGCGCCTATAGGATGCCAACAAGTTTAGGAAGTTTCCTTGAAGAACTTCCTTCGAGTGTGTGACTTCTGGATTTGCAGCCTTCATCTTCTCCACCCCTCTGCCCCACAGCACTGACTTCTTCTTTTTTCCGGCTGCAAAATCTGCCTCCATGTCGAGCCGACATCTGACAAGTAGTTTGTTTAATGAACTACTTAGATTTTAATTGAAATAAAGAAAAAAACATAAATACATAATAGTAAATTTATGTATGTGTGCAATAATCGTATATATAAATTTTTCTAACTTTTCTTCATCCATTATTCTTCTGCAGACAAAAATTTTGTGTTGCCGCTTTTTAGCATTTCCCGCGCATCAAATGTCAAATTTCTGTCCGCTAGAACGTTTTGCTTTTGCTAATGTGCCAAAAATTCGGATAGAACGTGATGATTTGCCAAAAAATGCAACACTGCCGCACTGATTACAACTCGAATATACCCTAATATTCAATAAAATAAGTAGCTTAATAAACCAAATTTATATTAAAATTACCATCTGGAAAAACTACCAATGTAAAAAATAAAAAGGTCATATGTATGCATTTATATTACATTTTTTATTAAGCGCATACAAAAATTAATCTGCAATTTTTTGCAACTTTTCAAATATTTGCATTATATTTCAAAAATTCTACGGTGTTGTATAATACAATTTTGTGTTTCAAGGTTGAAAATTTAAAAAAATTATGATTAAATATTTAAAATTGTATTTTTCAGGAAAGCAAATTTTAAAAACACCCTGCATAAAGGAAGATTTTTCAGATACAACCAAACTTTGAATTTTGAACAATTCTTTATAAGAATGAACATAGGAATCATCTAACAAAAATTTGAAATTTCGTTCTGATAGTGTGGTTAAATCTCCCTCAGTAGGAAGTCGTTCAAAAAATTTTCACCAAACATCTCAGAAAATAGAATTCCATAGGTCTTCTTTTTTAATGAGCATTCCAGAATAATTCCCATATACGTGAACTTTCCATGTAGACCTTTGTTCCTCCCTAGGAAAAATTCTGCGAACGCCCATGACCCCACTTACGTCTAAATTCTAAATCCACAATCGCCTCTAGTTCTTAGAGTACTGTAGAACGTGAAATTATTGTTTTAATGGAATAATTAGTTTAAACTTATTCAGATATAATTTTCTAAACTTGCATTGTTTAAGAATAATTGTATCGTTTGTATTTAACTTGCATACATTTTATTATGAACATACATAGGAATACAAAAAAACTCAAACCGAAGAGGTGATGTTCCTCGACGCGTCGACTTTAATTAATGAAAAATGGCAACATTGGTGTCGATAATATAAGAAATAAATTGATTACACTGCAGTTGTCAAAAAATTTATTTGTTCAAAAGTAAAATTAATTAAATCCGAAAATCTGCACCAAAAAATATGTAAAAAATTAATGGACAAATTTAAATATACTAAAATTTCTTTTTTATTTAATAAAACCTAATTAAAGGAAAGAAAAATTTTACAAAAAGAAACGCAAAACTGCTGCCAGAATGATTTAAAGTGAATTCAAATAATTATAAATTCCAAGCACATAGCCCAAATAAATTGCTGAAGAATTTGTTAGCTTTTCTTCATCACATTCAAATTTAAAAGTCAAAGAAAAAACAAATAAAATGGAAAAGAAAAATCAATGAAGTGATTAATTGGACAAGGAAAACCAGTTGTAAAACATTTAAATTAAAGAACGTGTCTTAAAATAATCTTTGAAAACTTTTTGAAACTTTTAACCATTTAGGCAACTTGAAATTATCTTGTATAAGTCTTGAAAAAAGAGGGATATGTTGGACATCATTGCCAGATTTTTTAAAAAAAAAAACTGAGTTTTTAAAAAAATTGTAACCTGAGTTTTTAAAAACAATATTGCAATATAGAAAGTAATTATAGGTTGTTTAAATACAAAAATGTTAATATGTCTCTCAGTTTTTTGGGAGATTCGGGTTACCGAGATATATATTTTTGAAGAATAAAATCGAACAAGAAGAAAACAATTTTTTTTTTTAGTTTTTTATTTATAATAGAAAAACTATCCAAGAAACGTAATTAAATTATCTACACTTTATTTCTTCCATGTATTACGCGTCTTTTGATACCCAACTCTTCGTTCCCCGAATTTAGTTTAATTATATCGACCCAGCGGCAAGTTATTTTGTAATCGCAAGAAAACCGATTTTTTTACTTTTTGCACCATAGCGTTCATCCTGTTGTAGTGATATTATTGCAAAACAAAAATCATTTGTATATTAATTGAATACAAACATATTAATATATCAATCAGTTATTTGTAACATCTGGTTACAGGGATATATATATATGAAACAGTTGGCAACGTCACGCTAAGTTTCCTTACGCTTGGCTAATCAGTGCTTTCTTTTTTAGTTGGTTTGTGTACGTGATAAGCTAAATGTAACAGATTCTGTCAAAATGTGACGTAAGTACAAAAACAAAATCAAACTTTACAATTTGTTCCGAATATTTTCAAATGTCAGACGCCGAAAAACTATTGAACAAGTGAATGCTAAGCGTGTAGCCATTTTTTTCGAAAGCGTGTTGCGCACTGGTGAATCGAACGAAGCTATTATTAAAATCTTTTCTAAAACTTAATAAGTGAAAAATAAAATGCTTCGTAGAAAAATAGAAATATTTAATCGTAATCATCGCGAATTGCCTACGATTACTTTACCGACAGGTGAAGACGTAATTCTAGCATAATTCTATGGAACAAAGCCTCAATTCCAACAATTGCTCCTCAAAGAGTACTTTCAAAACTGCAAGCTTTTAATAAAGCATTCTTAACACTGGTCCAAACGGATAAAGGAAGAAGTGGTAATGAGCAATTTATTCAAAAATGTTCAGTGTTTCGCGTGAGTTGTTGTAAATTTATTTCAACGAATATATAACCAACATTTGCATATTATTTTTTAGTCAGATGCAAGTAAGCTTTTTGAGATTTGCAGTTGCAAATGCGTAAACCTTAAAAAATGCACTTGCAAAAGAAGCAACAAGGTAAATCCTATAGAACACGATTTTCTAATCGACCAGCGTACTGAGCGGAAAATGATAATTGGTTCTGTCGATGTTCGTACCTCAGAGGTCCTGGATAACAGGCTGACTCGTCAAAGTCGTGACAAAAATGAAGCATCGGGATCAATGCGCCAGTCAGCCACCATTTGTTCATCTCCAGAAGCCGGATATACGCAGGAACTGTCATCATCTTCCGAGTCTTTCGAAGTAACTGAAGTAGCCTCCGAATTGGATGGAGATGACCGTATCAATTTGTTGTCTATTTTTAATGTGGCAAAAGCAGCGGATAGATACGATGTGTCTAACACAGTAACAGCAGCAAATGTATCGGCAGCTTCATGGATGTCGGCTTGATTACATCTACAGATAAACAGTACGTCGTTGACCGAATGAAGGTTTATCGTGCTCGGCAAGCAAATCGCACGTCAACTGTAGGAGGTATCAGTGAAGCAGTTACCATTCATGCTTTCTTTTTTGATGGAAGAAAAGATCTTTCACTAAAATACGAGAACGGCTGCCTAAGAAAAGTCCAAGAACACGTTTCCATATTACAGGAGCCTGGTTCCGTCGTCTTCTCTCATATCGCAGTTGATGAAGGCACATCGGTCGTTGTGATGAACACCATCAAGGACCGTTTAATAGATAAAAATGTTGAATTATCAACAATCAAAGCTATTGGCTGCGATGGCACGAATGTTAATGTTGGACGAGAACGTGGTGTTATTCGGCTTTTTGAAATGTCAATAGGATTCTCAATGCAATGGTTTGTTTGTTTATTGCACGCGAATGAATTGCCATTACGAGTGTTGGTACGCAAATATATAGGGGAAACAAAGGACCCCAACAATTTCTCAGGACCAATCGGCGGAAAACTTAAAATCTGTACAAACATGCCAATAGCTGAGTTCGAAACAATACATTTCGACGAAGACTTAAGATTTCAACACAGCTTTACTGAACACAGACAACAAATATTTGATTGACATTTGTCGAATTATTTCTTCAGGTGTGGTTCCGGAAAACTTTGAGCATCGTACACTTGATAGAAAGAAACTAATATTATTTTTTAATTACCACTCAAGGAAATATGTCACATTCACGTTGGACCACGACAGCAAACTGCATATGCCGAGTATATATCGCAACCGCTAAACCTTCCTCAGCCTTAAAAATATTGGTCAATTACATTTTAAAAGTGTACGCTCCTATAAGTGTAGCAATTAAGAGTCACCCAGCTTGTGTAAGTGGTGCACTTCATATTTACAGGCTTATCAAGTTGTCGCAGTTTCTAATACCCCTAGTGCCATCTGCAACAATGAGCGCATTTAACAAATGCATATACCGAAACGGCTTTTTCGCGCATCCGGAAAATATTATTTTGGCGATGTGTAACGACAGTCGGGAACCGATTCGTTCGTTGGTATATCATCGAATTTTGGATGCACGCAACGCACTTTCCACAGCTCCAGTTGACTCCGTCCGTGAATTTAAGGTTCCGAAGCTTGTTTATGAGTGCACGGACTATATGGACATGATCCGATGGCAAAAAGTGCCACTCGAGCAACAAGCAACACCAATTTTGCGCGATCTATTAATAACAAAAGATAACATCGGACAATTAGCTAAATACTAAATTACTGATTCTGCGTACGAACGCAAGGTCATATATACTGCAGGAGAGGAAACAAATTTTGACATCAAGCTTAAAAACTTATCATGTCACTCGCAGGCCGTGGAAAGGTAAAAATAGTAACAGAGCCATCAAAATACATCTCTAGCGAGTCACAACGTGACGGATATATAACAGCTAAATTGCGCCATCAAAAAAAAAAAATTGTCCAAAATTGTTTTTTCATCCATTCGCAACTTGTTTTTGCTAGGGAAATAACATCAGAAACAAAAAGTGTGTGAGCGTTATGCCCTAATGCACATCGATAACTCCTAAACCATATGCCTGATTGCCATCATTTTTGGTGAACAGATAGATATCATAAGCACGGAGGTGCTCATTTAATGGCTCAATTTAAGGCGGTATCCAAGAACGGGGCGTGGCAATACTAGAAAAATACTGTATCTCTAATAATATTGACACAAGGATACTGCAATTTAGTGTAGGGGTAGGCGCAATTATTACAAATTACCGTCAAGAAAATGGGCCTTATTCGACAAATAGGCGTCGCAATATTAGAAAAACAGTGTATCTTGAATAATTTTGAGACTAGAGTTCTGCAATTTAGCATAGGGGTTGGCATTATTATTACAAATTCAGGTCAAGAAAGTGGGCATTATTCGACAAATGGGCGTGGAAATATTAAAAAAGCACTGTATCTCCAATAATATTGACACTAGGGCACTGAAATTTATTGCAGTACAGGGGTAGGCAGAATTATTAAAAATTACGGTAAACAGAGTAGGCATTATTCGACAAATGGGCAGGGTAATACCAGATAAACACTATCTCAGTAAATATTGACGCTAGGGTACTGAAATGAAGTGCAGGGGTAGGCACAATTATTACAAAGAACGGTCAAGAAAGTGGGCGTTTATTCAAAAAAGGGGCTCGGCAACATAAGAAAAACACTATATCTCGAATAATATTGAGACTTGGGTAATAAAACTCGTTACAAGAATGGGTATAACTATTTTAAAACACGTGACCAATTTTAATTTAAGAGACAGATATTTGAAATAACCAACAAACTTCAGAATTTTAAAATAACTTTTCCTTTTAATTTCTTGGTCATATTTGATAATTTACTCAAACATATTATTACATTGGAAATCTTATTATTTTAATGTTTTTCTAATTTGTTTTATTATCATAAATATATTAATATCTTTACGAATACAAAAGCTTTAAAGTTGGCGCTTCTTGACGATTCTTGACGATTGACAACTTGACGATTGACAACTTTCCACATTGGGTTGAAACTTCATGTTTCAGATACATTGGGTTCATGCGGTTCGACTATAGACAATTTGGACTCAAATGTTTTTTCAAATATCGAAAATTTGCGTCAAAAATCTTCCGCATGGTTGTGTGAAGAGTTATTGTTTCTACCCAAAATTCAGATAAGGATGTGCAAGTCAATCGATACGGTTGTTAGAGAGATGATGTGATTCACTATCCAATTGAATTTTTTAATTCAATCGTGGACGAAACTGCATCTGATATAAAAAGTGAAGAATATAGCATAGATGAAGCACTTGCATTATATATGGACCTTGGATTAACTTACCGACAATATAAAATATTGCGATCGTCCTTGATTAAAAAGTATTACCACGGATTGCCTGCTGTTGAAAAATTAAGAGATGGTAAACAATTTTGTGTATCGAGAGATTTTTTGGTAGATCAAGTATCAAAAAAAGTTCCGTTGCAATGTGTCTTAGACCACAATGCCCAAAGAATTTTACATTCAATTAGTTTTGATGTAGAACATGATGATATGCATTTAACTTTGTATTCCAAATGGGGCTGTGATGCGTCTCCTGGACAAGGTCAATACAAACAAAATTTGGGTAAGATATTCTATTCCTTCAAAACATTTTAACAAAACAAATACTTTCGTTTTTATTTTTTTTGAAGGGGGTTACTGACTTGAGTCTGAAAAGAATTTTTTCGATTTTTTTTTCACTTCGGTACACTTTTCTCAAAAACGGTAACAGATATCAAGATAATTTTTTTGTTGCCGATAGCACAGTACAACACATGATTTTGGGACTCAATTCTGGGAACTGCAAGTGAAAGTAGCCCCGAAAAGAAGAAGTTCTGCATCATTCGTTTTGTCAAGTTACATTTCATAATAATTTAATATCGATTTCAAGTTAGTAAGTATCGTATAGGGGAATTTGTCACGTTTTAGGCTCTTTTGATTGACATAACTCGAGAACCACTAGTCCGATTTACTTGAAACAAATTTAAAAAAAATTAAGAATTACAATTCCTTTAATCTGTTAATATAACGTTTCCCTACGTAAGCAACAGTTCCGCAGTTATAAATAAATGTATGAAGTAAAAAACAATTTTTTTTTTGCCTGAAACTAAAATTTTTTTTTTTAAATTCGTAAAAAATCCAAAACTGAAAAAAGTGTCAAGTCCTATTTCTTTCACGTAAAGTCCCATAAACTATGAACAAAATGAGACATAGATCATGAAAATCAATTTACGCGTTTTGCTTTTATTCACAATTAAGTAAAGGTATGAACTTCAAAAATTATGTAGGGAAACGTTATATGAACAGATTAAATAAATTGTAGTTCTTAATTTTTTTAAATTTGTTTCAGCTAAATCGGACTAGTGGTTCTCGAGTTATGTCAAACAAAAGAAAAAAATTATAATGGCATTACTTGACAAAACGAATGATGCAAAACTTCTTCTTTTCGGGGCTACTTTCTGTAGCTGAAAAATGTTGTACTGTGTAGGTAGCAGTACTAGCTACCGAATGTACGGAGGAAATTTTAAAAAGTTGATTACATATATATATATATATATATTTCTTTTTGTTAAAAAAAAATTTAAATGTTAAAACTTTCACAGCTTATAACTAATTAAGTTTTGTTTTATAAAACTCCTCTGTACATTGTTTAACTTAGTTTACTTTACTTAGTTTTACTAAAATAATAAGTGCACAAAGAATCGGTCTAGCCGTTCTCGAGAAAATGGTTCCGGAATTTATATGGAAAAAGCCCCTTAAAAATAATTTATTGAGACCAAGCTATTAATTTTATTTTTAAGATAATGACCATTGCGATTCGCACATGTTTGTGATTTCAATGATACCCCTCAGACTTATATTGGATATAGCAACAACTTCTAAAAATCTACAAAATATGACAGAATTTTGGAAAAACGATCGACCATCTTCTGTTCAATATTGTCGCCCTATTGAATTTTCATATTCTAAAGAAACCACTGAGCTCATAACAGAAAAATATAATTGTGGTTTTCTAAAAATGGAAAAATTGTTAAAATTTACCACTTTAAACTTACAATGGTTGATGGAAAAGTTGCACAGGCAATATCAGGTATAAATTTCATAATCTAAAATATTATAAAATTTTAATTAGAAAAATGTATATACCCTACACCAGAACAGGTCAGGGTATATTAACTTTGGGGAAACGTTTGTAACGTACAGAAGGAGACGTTGCCGGTATAGAAAAATATATATATTCTTGATCATCGTTTTCCCTTGTGTCGATATAGCTCTGTCCGTCAGTCTGAATCGCCCACAAATACATCCACCTCCCATACTACCCACAATAGAGAAAACTCAAAAACTCTTGGTAAGTTTTTTATCATTTCTAAAGTACTGAAATATCGTGATATTGATAAAAACCAGAAATTGACGTAGTCCATCCGATTTCTAAACAATTTTAAAATATGTGTACGGTAGGCCAACTATCAGTTTTTATTAATTAGTTTATATACTTTTTTATAGGAAACAAATTAACCAGATCGTGTACTGTTTGCCATGCTACGCAAAAGCAGTTCAACCAAGTCGATAACAAGGCTTTTAACGATATCGAAGGAATGTATGAACTAGGGCTTTCACCACTTCATGCAAGAATCCGTATTATAGAACATTGCTTAAAGGTAGCGTATGAATTAAAATTTCAAGAGTTCAGGCAAAATAACAAACAATTTTAAAGTCTAAGTGCAAGAGAAAAACAAGAAACTAGAAATAACTTTATAGCTGAAGAAAAGAAAAGAGTTTAAGATGAGTTTCGAGAAGAAACCGGGCTACGCATTGATGGTGGCAACACTGCGAGGCGTTTTTTGAAGATGTTGCAGTGACAGCATCAATAACAAAAATCAATGTGGATCTTTTAAGAAATATTAAAAAAAATGTTGATTGCCATCAATTCTCGTCAACACATTGACGCAGAAAAGTTTGAAAAATTCGCATCAGAAACGCAGAACTTGCACAAAAATTTTTATGAAAGTTGGAAGGACATAACTCTTCATAAAATTTTGTGCCATGAAAAAGATATAATACAATCTAATTTTTTTCCGATTGAGGAGCTATCGAAGGAGGCCCAAGAAGCCAAAAACAAGGACTTCAAGAATTTCAGACTAAGTCACACAAGAAAAAATAGTAGGGAGAACCAAAATACTGACTTAATTACAATGCTAATGATATCGTCGGACCCATTAATAACATCACTGCGACACAAAAATGTACAAAATAAAAGTTCTTCTGAAGATAATTTTTATGAAATCAGAGATCTTTTAATAAAACAATGAAAAAACCGGTAAAATTTCTTTATATATGAATTTCAAAACGTGTTAAAAGTTATACTTTTAGAAAGGTATGTTTTCAGGCAATACTGATATTTTTAAAAGCACAATTAAAAAATTGTCGCTTATTTTTCATAAAATTGTGTAAATTTGACAAGAAAAATAAATTAAGCGTTATTAACTGAATTTTAGTTTAAAAAATACCTTTAAAATCATATAAAAAAATAAAAAAAAATCATGTTTTGAACCACCCTGTTAAAAACCAAAAAAGTTTTTGGAAATTTTTTGTGATTACTACAAAGCGCAATCAATTTTCTTAAATATATAAAAAAACGGGATGAAAAATCTCAAGTGGTTCAAAAGTTATAGATTAAATATCAAAAAAAGTGCCAAAAAGTACACTGTGCGCTGATAAACTGTATTGTTAAAATAATGTGTAAAAAATGATTTACTTTTGCTTAGTAGTTTGCCCGTTATAGAAAAATGTAGACTAACACCATTAAATCGGGATAGATAAGGCTCATGCTAATGTATACTTAAAAATTTTATCTTGTTAAATTAACGATATCTAACTAATACTTATTTCTACATAAAATAAACTCAATACTATTTCATTTACACAATTTTTCTTAATATGTGCTAAAAGTCCTTAACATTTTATATAAATTTGTGCATTTTTGGAGCAATTGTAAAATTAAGATTTATTTTCGTCTTCGCAACTACTCGTCAGATATTTTTTCATAAACGCTTAGTACAAATACTTAAATTTCTTGTAGTTAAAATCATCGCGTTGGATATTGTCGTAAACATTATTTTTTTTTTCTTACATCGCATTTTAAAAATTTGTTAAAAGAAAAATTAGTTTTTTCCTTCAATTTTTATAATTATTTTTTAAATAACTTTTTTTTCTTTTAGACTTTAAATATGATATTTTAATAAAAAGAAATTATTGCAAAATCTTTGTTAGGCCCTGTGTTATGTCTGTTGGAAGTAGGTATACAAAAAGTGCATTAAATTAAATTTTTTATTGTCTGCTTAAAGTTCCAACTTTGACGAATTTTAGAAAAATATACACACACTATTTTGTAATTAAGTAATCGCTTTTTAATTACAAGAATACATTTCCGTCCGTTAAAATACTCCTTTTATCAAATTCAGATTGCAATTTTTGGGACTTTTGGCACGCTAGAATTGAAAATAGTGCGCGATCAGTAGTTCAGTGGGAAATCATTTGACTGCAATGTTCGATGCTAACGTTCGAGCTTCAGCTTGGGCGAAGTTTGAATAAAATTCATAACAAAGTTTTCAATTCATTAAACCAATTACATTAGAAATTCCTGAATTAAAAAATTACTTTCTATCATAAAAAAAAAAATTGCGTCACATTATTATACAAAAAGGAGGAGGTTCTCAAGTTTGTCGATTTCTCTGTTGAGAAAATGGGCGTTATTTGACAAATGGGCGTGGCAATATTAGAAAACCAGTGTATCTTGAATAATTTTGAGACCAGAGTACTGCAATTTAGTATAGGGTTAGACATTATTATAACAAATTGCGGTGAAAAAAGTGGGCGTTATTCAGCAAATGGGCGTGGCAATATTAAAAAACACTATCTCGAATAATATTGATACTAGGGTGATGCAATTTAGTAGGGTTATTATAACAAATAACAGTCAAAAAAATTGGCGTTAATTTATAAATGGGCGTGGCAATATTAGAAAAACATAGTATCTCAAATAATATTGATACTATGGTAATGCAATTTAAAATAAGGGTAGGCATTATTATTACAAACTACGTCAAGAAAGTGGGCGGTATTCGACAATTAGGCGTGGCAATATTATAATACAGTGTATCTCGAATAATATTGACCCTAGGGTACTGAAATTTAGAACAGGGGTTGGCAGAATTTTTCAAAATTACGGTCAAGAAAGAAGGCGTTATTCGGCAAATGAGCGTGCCAATACTAGAAAACACTGTATCTCAGTTAATATTGACGCTGGGGTACTGAAATGAAGTACAGGGGTAGGCACAATTATTACAAATAGCGGTCAAGACAGTGAGCGCTTATTCAAGAAAGGTGCGTGGCAATACTAGAAAGACACTATATCTCGAATAATATTGACACCAAGGTAATAAAATTCGTTACAAGAATGAATATAATTATTACAAAACACGTGACATCTAATTCAAATTTAAGAGACAGATATTTGAAATAACCAACATACTTTCAGAATTTAATAGAACAAATTTTTTAGGAACAATTGTATTTATGTAGTTTCTTATTCTTATGATAAAATCTATCTTATTCTCTAAATAAAAACTTTTGAAAACAAACTAAAAAATCACAACAAAGTAAAAAATAATTTTAAAATAACTTTTCCTTTTAATTTCTTGGTCATATTTAATAATTTATTGAAACATAGTATTACATTGGAAACCTTACTTTGTAGTGATTTTTATTTCAAAAATAGGAAAAAAAATTAAAAAACGAGAATTGTCTGAGATTGGATTTGAACCGCGGACTTAACTAGTAATCGGTTCGTTTAGAACGCAGGGCTACCGAAGCAGTTTTTGGCCTGCAAATGAATTGCTTATTGTTAGTGCTTGTGAAAAATTTACACAAAATTTTGAATGGAATGGAATAAAAAATTTCAACACAATTGCGCTTAGTTTCATCAATTTAGTGAAATCTATATATATAAAAATCAATGGCTGTGCGATAGTCTCGCTAAAACTCAAAAATAGCTACACCGATTTGGCAGGGGTTTTTTTTATTTTGTTGGTAATTGTTCAGGGATGGTTTGGAAAAAGAATAGAAAACTTCGTTGAAAATATGGAAAATCGCGAAAACAAAAATAGGCGTTTTTGTATGGAAATATTGTATTTTGAATGGAAAATGTCACACATCTCCGGAAGTTCTTCACCGATCTCTTTGAAATTTATAAGAGAGGTAAACTGTCACTTAAGTCACGTTTAAAGATTTCTTTTATTTTTAACACCCATTCAGACCGCCTACTTAAGGTATAAAATACGTGTAAATTTATCAAAAAACAAAATTTATTTCTGTTTGCTTAATGTGTTTTTTTATAGTTTCTTGAATATACATACATGTTTTTAAATTGATACCTAGCATTGCAGATTTAATAATAGTTAGTTTTTCAAAATGGTTCGATACATATCTCGAAATCTATTGGCTAAATTAAAATGAATCTTAGTGCATTTTGTTCGTAACTTTGTCCTTTAAGCATTCCCCTTAAATTCAAGTACCTACTTTTTTTTAAAGACAAAAAAGCGCGGGAAAATCTATCTCTGTTTTTAACTTTTTACTCTAACTTTCGCCATAATTTTCGCCAAAACCCCCCGGTAGTCATGCTTAGGGGGATGCCGAGTTAGTGGCCTGTACTTTAAAATTACGTTTGATTTTTCTGTTTCATATACATGGGAAAGGCGATATTCATCGAATCGTAGATTCTACAGCCTGAAAATTATTTAAAAAAAAATATTTATATAAAGTACTTTTTATTTACAATAAGCTGTATAAATTTGAAAAAAAAAATAAAAAAACTTTAAGAAAAAATTTGGAAAAATCTGCTTTTTTTTGGTTTTTACACATATATTATACCTTAAGGCGTTGCAACAGTGTTTGAGTTTATAAGTCAGAATTAAAACTCGAAAACGATGGCAGATTGAGCTCAAATTTTGGCAGCAAATGTGTTTCGAGTACGAGATGGCTTAGAAATAATGAAATGTAGTATTAGATAAAGCAGTGTGGCACATTTCATAAAAATAAAACACCTCAAACGTGATATCTAGGCCGATATCTGGCCAATTTGCATAAAATTTTGTATAAAGTGGTTTTAGAATATGGTAAGTGCACACTTCAAAAGTGATTTCTTGGCCGATATCTGGCCGATTTGCATAAAATTTTGTATGCAGTGGTCTTAGGATGCGCTATATATTTTGCTCTATCTCGAACACCAGATGGCGATGCAGTACAATCTGTGTTGAAATACGCTAAAACCTCTTAAGCCTGTCAGTTGATTAGCATAAAGATTTGTATATAGTGGTTTTAAGGTACTGCGAGTATTATAACGCTATTTATTTTTCTTTACCTTGAACATCAGAGGGCGCTGTATTACAAATATTTTCAAAATACGCGAAAAACTCCAAAAGCGTATGAAAGTAAGGATTTTCGAGGAGGCCAAGACTTTTGGACATGTTAAACTTTATTTCAATGCATTTAACAACGCGTCCACTTCAAGAGTTGTCAATCGAAGCACGAACAAACCTGGCAACCGAAAGAAATCTGCACTAGAAATTGCTCGTTGAATTTGCATTCAAATTTGTATATAGGGGTGTTCGGATACGGTGAGTGTTGATGACTTATCTATTCTGTTGCTTTTTAAAGACCAGAGGGCGCTGTAATACATATATTTTATAAAAACCTCGAAAAATCCTAAACCGCTTATTCGAATTGTATGAATTTGTATATGGGGATTTTCGGATACGGTGAGTATTCTTTCTACTCCCGCCATTTTGTCAAAAATTTTTAGTTTGTAAAAATCAACTATTAAGCACACAAGAATTTTTTCAAAAACGAAAAAAATATTTTTTTTTTTATATGAACTCCAGATATCTTGCTCACCGCAAATTTAAAGTATTTCGCAGCATTGCCTTTTTCTACCTTATCGACGAATATTTTTGGACCAAAATGTCAGGGATAAATCTTGATAATGTAAAAATATGTAAAAAAAATGTAAAAAAAATAATTTAAAAATATTTAAAAAAAAATATTGAAATAGCCACTTCAGCCCTTGAAAGGACTTTAACCGAGCTTCTTATGATCAATTGTGTTGTGTGTGTTGTGAAATGTTTGAACACAAATGACCGAGAACTGACCCTACCAGCTTTATTCCGACTCCGAACGGCTTATGTTCTCAAGAAGCCTTTCATGGCAGTCTGTCTGCAGAGAGGTGACGGCCGAACAGAAAAATTAATTCAATTAAAAACAACTTTCTGTGATGGGGGGTTCGAACCTGGGCTCTCTGGCGTATGAGTCACATAATCTACCCACTACGCCACGGCCGCCACGATATGTTGGGCTAAGATAAAATACAGCTTCAAAACAAAAGCTTTCTAGAAAGCGTATTTTTTTCTAAGAAAAACTCCCGGAGGCCCTTTAATCAATTAGAATAACTTTTTTCGGGTTTTGGTTTTTTTTAATTTTGAAGCTGCTTTTTTTTTTGAAGCTGCCGCCTCTCGTTCTGTGATTTGCTTGACTGAAATCGGCAACAACACGGATTTTTCTTTTATCGACAACGTTGTTTTTTTTTAGAAATTAATGACTTCTCGGCTTTTCTTGCTGCTTGACGTCTATTACAACAAGAGCATTAAATTAAATATCAAATACATACATTTTACCTTTACATGCCGTTGAGGTTCGAACCCACAACATCTTTTGAATTTAAAAGAGGTTTTATTAGAAAAAAAAACCATTAAATTATCAAATCTATCCTTCTCTCGTGTGTCTAATGACTCCGCTGTGTTTTTTTTTTTTTTTTGCAGAAAATAGCTCAAAACTATGCAGCCATCCATTCTAGTTGTTTTTTAATTTTGAATTTTTGGATTTTGAGCTTAGGTTAATCAAATTTCTTTTTTTGGCAAAGTATCGAAGTATGTGCTTTCAAAGCAATGTATCAAACAATAAATTGCTTAGGTGAATAAACACAACTCTATAATTCCCATAATTCGTACGAAAGGCCGGTGTGCATCGTAATGGCACCATTTTCTATAAAGGTGTCCAGCTCCTTGCGTACGCTGATGATATTGATATTGTTGGCAGAACCAAGAGAGATGTTACCGCTGCTTTCGCCGCTATCGAAAAGGAATCAGCCAAAGTGGGTTTGACGATAAATGAGGGTAAAACAAAGTATATGCTGTCTACAAACAAGGGAGCGCTGCGTTTAGACTCCCACGTTTCAGTCAGCAGCTATAACTTTGAAGTAGTCAAGGAGTTTGTAAACCTTGGCCATTAATACTAACAACGAAATCAGCCTGTAGATAAAGCGAAGAACAATAATTGCTAATAGGTGCTACTACGGGCTCAGTAAGCAACTAAGTTCCAGAGCCCTCTCTCGATCGACGAAACTAACACTCTACAAGACGCTCGATCTACCTGTGCTGCTTTATGGCGCTGAGGCATGGGTAGTTTCGCAAACTGACGCAGCCGCTCTGGGGGTGTTTGAGAGAAAAGTTCTTCGTAAAATCTTCGGTCCTGTTCGAGTCGGCGATGACTATCGCATCCGAATGAACCACGAGCTGTATGAGCTCTACGAAGACATTGACGTAGTTCGGCGTATAACTGTGCAGCGACTACGCTGGCTGGGTCATGTCCATCTTATGGACGACGAAGCTCCAGCGAAAAAGGTGCTCGAGGCGAGGGTCGCTGGTCAACGACGACAAGGGAGACCATGCCTCCGATGGATGGACCAGGCTGAGGAAGCCCTAACCGCACTTGGTGTATCCGATTGAAGAAGGCGCGCGCAAAGCAGAGGCGCCTGGCGAGAACTGATGAGGTAGGTCGAAATCCGGACACGGGTTGTTACGGCCACCTAAGTAAGTAAGTAAGTAAGTTATAATTCCCATACAATTCCCTTTACCCAAGCCAACTTAGCTGATTTACCTATTGTTTTTTTTTTTTGTTATTGAGCTCAAAAAATACGGTGATGATCCTGATTTTTTTTTTTCATAGATGGAAGTAAATGAACACCTTCAGTTTCTTGGCAGTTATTTATTGATTCTAAATCCTGTGCTGTAACTATGACGACACCGAAATTGTATTAAAATTTAAACCACGCCAAATACTAAAACTAAGTTTTATTCCCTAATGGGTTTAAATTGCAATACCCGATGCAGATAAAACCCTTATTACAAGTTGTATTCGATTTTAAACCACAGTGTACTATAAACAAAACCAGTTTTGTTTTTTTTTTTTTCTTTTATACTATAAATTTTAAACTAACTCCTTTTATAGGTTTCGAACTCACGACATCATTGAAATGAAAGTAGTAAACGTTGCTTGTGCGCCATAATCAAATACAAAATGTTTCACAAGAATCGTAACAGAGCTTTATAAGCTTTGTATACCGAAAAGTAACTCTGAATCATAAGACCTTTGAATATTAACAATCTTAAAATTAAAACAGAAAGTATTGAAATGTAATGCAGCAAGGCTTAAAATGTGATACATGTTGTATTAAATTTAATATCATGGCTATCTTAATTCAAAATCTATTCCAATTGTACTAGTTTTTGAAACCGATTTTATTACTTTATAGTTACTTTGTATTAAATTTTAAGTCGTAAGTACTAGAGTTAAAATTTTATTCCAACTTTTTTAAATTTAAGTACAGATTTGACTAAAAAAATTTTAAGTATTTTAAAAAGTATTAATTCTATTAATATTGAATTCTATTGTAATTAAAAAATACATTATTCCAACCTTTGGTTTAAAAATTACTCCAAGATTTTAAGCCGTGTAACGGTATTGCCTATATAAAGTACTTTTATTGACATTTCAGAGAAAAAATAATTTACTTAAATATATTTAAAAACAGCCTATTTGTTAACTTGCATCGAAAGTCAGAACTTTTAATTCCTGATAATTTTTTCTTATTTCAGGTAACATTGATATGTTCATAAATGCGTTGTACTAATAGTTTTGAAGATATCTTTATGCTTTTAGTTTCAAACTAACGGAAAAATCTATAAATTAATTAATCCTAAGAAGTTATTAAGAGAGATAACATACACTTACATATATTAAATATAGAAATGCATTTCAATTGTGGGCAGATATTTAAATTATTAGATTTAATTATATTTGCCATATATGTAGATATTTTAATGGTCAGGAATTCTTTCATAAGTTATTTTTATAAATCTACAATATTTACCCCGTTTTTGGCTATTTTTCGTTTCGATTTGTTTTATGCGAATACGCCGTTAATTTGTAAGAGTCCTTTTTTGCTGGATAAAAAGGATATTAGCACTGAAAATAGAGACTTAAATGTCAAAACAAAGCCAACCTACGTCAAATACCACAAAAGTCGGCATCAGCTGTTCTGATATGCGGAAAAAATAAGGTTTAATATAAAAATTCAGAAAGCAAAAAAGGAGGTAGTTATCATCCAGTCGCGTAGCGTGTGGGGACGATCGGTTCGCCTCGGGCGGCACTTTCAGGGGGCTACAAAATCACAAAAATAAAGAATTTTTTATGTACTCGTATATATCAAATCATATTCAATTATAAAAAATACTAGTTTTTGCATTCAATAACGCATAACTTGATGAAGAGTATATCGCGTCTAGTTTGCCAACATATCCTAACATCGTCGTCATTGTGGTCATTACGCAGCTAATAATTGCGTAGGAAAGTGACTACATACTTTTTTGCATGTCTTGAATAGAAATGGCTTTTATTTGTGTTAATTAATTTTTTTTTTGTACAGTGTGTACAAATGCTGTATAGAGAAATCACAGGGTTTTCAATGGTGGTTTTATCAATGTGCTCTTTCTCCTTCTCTCTACTCTCCGTTATATCTTTCTTCTATATCATTTTACGAAACTTGCTTGAGCCTGGAGCATCCTTGAATTAAGTTTCACTCCTGATTCTCGTTCAAATATGGAATTACCGCATAAGAAGTTTCCTTTTGATTTTTTATCTTTTACAACTATTAAACGGAACATTTTCAAGTGGGCAATAAACGGGGAAACGTGGAATATTAACAGTCAAAGTATTTTTTGATTTTGTTAACCAAAAGATTCAAGATATTTGTGAATACTTAAATAGACTATGAATGTGAGCATAAGTAACACAATAAGATAGACAGTCGCAGCTGGTATGGGATTTTTTTTTTTGTCAAAATGTTCGTGTCTGCGCGAACAAAAAAAACATAATCATTTTTTATGAGTCTTAGTTCTTAAAAAATATGGTAAGCAATTCATTTTTAATTTAATTTTTAATTAAAATCAGTTACCAAACATAAAAATTTAACAAAAACAACCAGGGGAGTGTGTTTTTACTTTTCGAAAAAAACTTACTTTCTAATTTCCGAAAAAGTCTGAAAAATCTTATTTTTTAAATTTCGAAAAATCTTATTTTTTGTTTATTTTCAAAAAAATAAAAGATAAGTGTAACGTTTTGAAAATTTTGAGTTTGAGTATTTTAAAGAAACAAATTCCCAAAAATCAAAACTAAAAAATAACAACATTGCGGGTGCTTAAGTCATAATATTGAGGTTTTTTGTCCAAAAAAAGTTATAGAAACCAAAATTCTAAAGGGAAAGTTAAAGATGTTCAGAGTTGACTTCTTTTGAAAAATCCTTAAAGAAAATCATAAAAAATCGAAAAACATAAATACTCCTCATTTCAAATGACTTCAATAATAGACTGGTTTTATTTCAAAACTCTACTTATCCACTCTAAGACACGAACTGAGTTGATAGTGAGAAATCGTTGTTAATGGTACAGCGTGAGCCCTTCAAATCTGATACATAAAACTTACCTTATGTTGAAGTTATAAAACGGCAAAAAGTAGCTTCAGTTTCAAAACCAGTGTTATCGTCTCATACTGTCAGTTCAAATTTTTTAATTTTAGAATCCAGATATTTTAAAAATTTAATGTAGATTAGACTTAAGACTAGTTTAAGAAAGGTTTTAATGCACATAATGCAAAAATGCATATCAACACTTCAGCGACTTATACTAATTAAAACAAAAAAACACTAATACAGTGGACTCGGGGTAACGTGAACTAATTTTTGCAACGCCGATTCACAAAATTCAAATTGTTCATACTATCAAAATTCAATTTTTTAAAATAATAAGCATTTCATTAAGCATTTATGTGAATATATACATTGTATTGATTTTTTTAGTGCAACTAAGAAAAGAAATCATTAGTGTTGGTTTGTTTCTTGCGATTATGCACCAATTTTTGCACTGCTGTCCCACAAAGGCTTTGAAGCACAAGAATATGCGAGTAGTCTGCAGTGTTTTGTTCGGTCCATTTAATGCATTTATCAAAAGCTTGTATGGCTTCGTTTACAGTAATTACCTCATCGCTTATTGACGATTCGCTGTCCTCATCATTATCAGAGATAGCAATTTCCTCTGGTTCATCGGGAAGTTCGATGTCATTATCGATTGTATTCCATTGTTCGATCTCTGTTGTAGAGAAAGTTATTTAAAAAATAATAAAATCGGTTTATCATCGCAAATACATAAGTTAAACGAAAGACTTACATCAGGAACTAAAATTTCTAGAAAACTCCCAAGGTGTCTGTTTCAGTCTGCATTACTGTATTACATCAGATTTCAATTGATCCCAAGACCTTTTTAACAAACAAAGATGGAACTTTTAGGGTTAAAGCCTTTAATAACTAGGTTACATCTCCTCTTTCAACAGCCAAGCCAAGAAGATTCTCTCTGTAATTAAGCTTCGCAAGGCGAATGACGTTCTGGTTCATTGGTTTGATTATTGGCGTAACGTTTGGTCGCATATATACGACGAATATGGAATCATCATATGTTCTCAGCATACCCTGAGGTGGATGGCAAGGGGCATTATCCAGAAGCAAAACAGCTTTTGTTGGTAAACCTTCTTGAAGCCTTTTTACCTGAAAATTAATTTTTAATAATTGAAACTTCATAAAGCAGCATTATATGCAGCATTAATTTACCTGAGGCACAAATCGTGTGTGAAACCAATCTTTGAAAATATCTGCAGTCATCCAGGCATTTTTTGAACTTTTATAATCCACCGGGATAACGTAAGACTTCAAGCAACGCGCCCTTTTTTCGTGCCCTATGACTAAAGGTGTAACCTTATGACGCCCAGTAGCATTCGTGCATGCCAAAAACGTAACTCTAAATTTTTCTGCTTTTCTACCAGGAGCAGTTTTTTCAAAGCTTGAAACATACGTTTTATCCGGCAGCATCCTCCAAAATAGGCCGGATTCGTCCGCGTTATAAATCTGATCTCCACATACATGAAGGTCTTTTATTGTGTTGCTGAAACGTTGTAGAAATAGTTCAACGACTGGTTTCTTAGATAAAAGTTTTTCTCCGCATATTGTTAAGAGTCGTATACCAAAACGTGATTTAAAACCAGCCAGCGACCCATCACTGGCATTAAAGCCTCCTTTTTCCTAAAGATCAGAATGCAATTTCTTTGCTTTGGCTTTAAGTACGACACCACTAACGGGTAATCCTTTTTGTCGTTGCTTTACAAACCAGCTGTAAAGAGCTCATTCCATCGGAGGATATTCCCCTTTCTTTAGTGTTTTTCTTTTTTGTGAACCTCTTTGGCGTTCTAACACAGCCTTGACAATTTTCTGCTTTTTTTATTAATTGCACATATCGTTGATTTGGCAACACAATATTGTTTTGCCAGATGTGAAACTCCTACACGTTTTTTAATTTTGTCAATTATGTCGTCCTTCTCTTTAAGAGATACAAATTTTGGCTTTTTTGAACTCATTCTGGCAAATTCAATTCACAAATGAAGCAAAAAAATGCGTTATTTTGAAACTGCCAAAGAATTACAAGAAAAAATTATGCAAAAACAATTCTATAGCAGATCTGTTATGCAAACTTGATTAAAAGTTATTTTTTCCAGTTACTTTTACATATTTTTACACATTTTAAACATTTCTATTCGCGAATTCTGATGTTCACGTTACACATCTTTTCAAACGTTCATGCTACAGAGTAGTTAATAAAAAAATGGACCGTTCACCCGAGCGGGGTGTTCAAGTCAGCCTATGTTCACCCCAGCTCGAGTCCACTGTATCTTAAAATTTAAATAGAGGGATAAGGCAACTTTTGAAAAGTAACGAATCAATTTTAAAAAAATATTGCTCATTTATTTTTTGAAAAAATTTTGGAATCACAGGCTTGCCAAGTTATACATTCTTAGGGTAAAATATACATTCAAATTTGCACTGCTAATTTGCATTTGAGGATTGCCAAGAAAAAAATGTCTTGTCTTAAAATAAAAAAAAAAAATTATATTAAAACTATATTAAGATCTTCTCCTATTGAATTTGCTAAGTTTTTAAGTTTTGTTATTATTTTTTTACCTTAAGACTACAAAATGGTATTTGGCAACTCTGGAATAAGAAAATAATCTAAAATATTGAAAAAAAAACCCATTATATTGTGTAACAAACACCTTCGCAAAAATAATGTAAGCAATGATAAATGATAAATAATTTATTTTAAATGGTAATTGTATTGATGAACTCTATCCAGGAATAAATAGAAACAGTCAAAATCTTTCCAACGATATCTTTAAAATGAGGATAGCATAAAAATTATAAAGTTCTTTGAATTTTAGTGAAACAAAATAAAAACGGTGAAGATTTGAAATTTTTTGATGCAGCTTAGAAGAACTTTTTTATTACAATTGTATTTAAACATTGGTTTATTTTTAACAACCACACTAGTCGAAATTTTTACGAACATGATTTTTTGGGGGTTGTTTAAAAATGGCTTAGCTCACTGACAGTCACTGAAATTATTTTGGGAGTCGTCATAAAATAGATCAAGGTTCACTTTTAGTCGGTGGTAACGGTGGCAACATCTTTTTTTTGAGGCATCCTTATTGACACCCATACATGACTATTTTAATTTGTAATTTATACAATACACAATGGCCCAAAATACACTGTAGTGCTCAGTCTGCGTGAGCAGTCAGTTATTCAAAAAGACACTGTTGTGGTCAGTCTGCGTGAAACCAGTTTTGGTGTTGTGTGCATAAACTGTGTTTGATTATATTAGTGTGGTAAATTTTACGAAACCCCTAATAAAATATGACGACTTCGCTTATGTGTGCGTGTCAGTCACTCGTCATTGACTCGTCACTACAGCTTTTTCGGTGCGTTAAATTTCGGGCACCTCACGTCGCCTGCCTCACCTCCCTTGCCTAAGAAAACCGGTTTCACGCAGACTGAGCACTACAGTGTATTTTGATTGTGCGATGACTGATTTGAATCAGTGTGCGATGATTGTTCTTGCCGGGTGGCTGAACCCCACGCTACGCCACTGTTATCACCCGTCGCGATTTGCTGCGTGTTATTGTATCTTTTACTACAACGCCCTTAAGTGTTCAAGATATAGCAAACCAGATGCTATATCTCATAACAGATCAAGAAGAACAAACCAATTATAGAAATCATGCTAATCGGATTAGAGTGGCTTAGACACCTTTTCTGCGGTAATTCACAACAGCGCCATCTAGTTTTCGAGACAGAGCAAACGAGATAGCGCCAGAATCCTTGCCTTATACGAAAATCCTTTTATAAAAATTTTCATCCAAATCGGATGAGCAGTTTTGGAGTTTTTCACAATTTCTTAAGGGATTTGTACTACAGCGCCCTCTGATATTCAAGATAGCGCAAAAAAGATAAAGCCAAAACACTCACCGTATCAGAAAACCCTTTTATAACAATTTTCAGGCAAATCGGTTAAGCGGATAAGAATTTTTCTGACTTTTTTTAAAATATTTGTATTACAGCGGCCTCTGGTGTTCAAGATAGAGCAGATTAGATAAGTCATAAAAACTCAACGTATCAGAAAACCTCTGTTTACAAATTTTCATGCAAGTCGGATAAACGGTTTCTGAAATAAACCTTAAAAATAAAATGCCTGGAACCCGATCGCAGCGTCACCTACCGGTCCAATTGTGAATGTTAACCATCCAGGGATCTACTCAAACAAAGACAAAATTTCATCAAAATCGGTCCAGCCGTTTAGGATGAGTTCAATAACATGTACAGCAGAACCCTATATAAAAAGAATTTGCTATAACATATTTGCAGCTCTTTTACTAAAAATTGGAAAAGGAGCATTGCTCTTGACAATGGATTGCTTCATGTTTCAGATACATTGGGTACATGCGCCTCGACTATAGACAATTTGGTTTCAATTGTTTACCCAGATATCGAAAATTTCGCCGCATAATAATGTGGAGAGTTTTTGTCTCCACCAAAAATTCAGATGTGGATGTACAAGTCAATCGATTCACTATCCAAGTGAATTTTTTAATTCATTACATTCTTGCGGCCTTCTACCATATAAACTAACATTTAAAATTAATCAGCTTATTATGTTATTGCGCAATTTAAAACCTCCACAACTTTGTAATTTAACCCAGCAAGTAAAGCAACTTTTACCAAATATTATAGATAATCCATATTAATGAAAATCATTATCTATTTGTTTGTTTGTTTGTGTGTTTGTTTGACTTTTATACAAATCTTGACGGCTAAACGAACATCGCTCAAGCTTAAAAGTGTATTACTTTCGCCCTATAATAGGTAATTGCATACTTAGTTTTAACCACGCTCCCTTTTACCGCCCACAAATCAATAAAAATGCAATATTTCCGACTGTTTTGATTGTATGAGAATAAAATATGGTAATTTCGTTTGTATGGTAACTTTCGGCATTCGTACCAAGAATGGGTTTCCTTGCCCTATTAGACTATTTGTTCGTATAAGGCTGAAATTTGGTAATTAAGTTAGTATACTTACCGTCGGCAACTGTACTAAACATAGGCATGCTGGCACTATAATTACACTCACCTTTAAGAAATCATTAAGACTCCAAAACTTCTGGGCCGATTGCGCTTAAATTTTGGCATTAGATTGTTTTCGAGCACGAAATGGCTTATGGAAAAAATTTTGCCACACCCCTTTTACCGCCCTTAAATTAAAACTATATGGTTGCTGGAACGTCCGTGGCGAAGTCGCGGACAACCGGGTCCTCTTTCTATATAAAAAGATAGGTTTTTCTTCTCAAGTTTTGAAGTTGATCAGGGATATAGGATCCAAGATGTCAAGTTTTTTAAAATTCATCCAATGGTTTGAGCGTGATGCTTTAACAGACAGAGAGTCAGATAGACGGTCAGGCAAAAATTGTTAAAATGAGGTTTTTGGACTCCGCGTCATTCAAAATGTTCAGCGCAAAAATAATTTCAAAAAATATTTTATTTAGTTTTATATACACTAAGGGAAATAACGAATATTAAAACTATCCGCGCCCGTGAAAAATTGTATTCTATGGATTTACGTCTACAAATGAAATATTTTCCTTACAAACGTATTTTTTTCGTATTTAAAATTGATTTGATAAACTTGCTGTTATTAGTATTAAGAACAAAATTTTCAATTGAGTTGTGGCACACTGGTTGACGTGCTTGCCTTGTAAGCGAGATGCCCAGGTTCAAACCTGGTTGGCGCATTGTTTTCCATTTTTGTTTTGTTTTAAAAATTTGCTGTTAGTTATTATTATTTATTTGAATGCTAAGCACATATGGTTTTATAGCAATTAATATTAGACAAAATTAATACAATTAATTTATGTACAATTAAATTTTTATAAAAACGTAAAATTGTCAGGCTTTCAGGTATATACAGTTGCAATCCGGTTGGCTTCTTAGTAGTAAATAGAATGATTGATTAGAGCGGTGCTCCCATATGCCAGGCTAGACGGACGAGGTCGAGCTTATACATGTGCTAGGCAATACAGACGAGGTCTTGCTCTAGATAATCAAAATATATCTATAGCGTGTATATCTATATAAATACTAGCTTATACCCGGCTTAACCCCTAAAAAAGGGCGTAGCTTTAGTGAAGCCATGCTTTTATAGTAGGTTCGTACCGAGTTTCAATGATGTGTGACTTATTTCGAAAGCTATACCGAAAGTTTTGGGTGCGGAAAAAGTTCCGCGCCCCTCGTCCAACACCCATAAAATGTTAGCTGTGGAACGGCATGTGTAAATTGAGGTCGAATACTGAACTCCGAGGCTGTGCGACCTATAATTCCAAAACTGTTTGATATTGAAAATTTTAGGTGTTTGTAAGGTGCCATTAACGATCGGCACCAGACTTCACAGGAACCCTCTCAAGGCTTTGGTATAAAAATTGCCGAAGTAAATCGAAGTCTTCACGTGATATACACATATACCCACATACGTATATACATTAAGTCGCCTCACGCTCCTAAGAAAAATAAAGTTGCTCAGTCCGATTCCCAAAAGATACCCAAAATATTTCGACTAAAAATATTGGCTGGTATGGTATTTAAAAAAAAATCAAACGGTCAGAAATAAGAGTAATGAAAAAATCTTAAATTTTTTCCGTTGGACCAAAGATAATGCAGATTTTTATGGATTGTTTTAACTTTTTTCATATTATTTTCACTAAAATTCAAACGTATTTTTTCCTATACTTCTTTAAGTCAAATAAATTGTAAAATGTAAAAAATGTGTACATTTTTTTGTAATTTCATTCAATTTAGTTCTTCACCTTACACTATATTTTATCATCAGTAGATAATTTATTTGACTAAAAGTAACATGGCAAAACAAAAAAAAAAAATTTTAATTTGAATTTGAGTGAAAGTTATTTAAAAAAATGTAAAAAATTAATGAAAATCTGCATTATCTCTCGTCCGACTGTAAAAATTTAAAATTTATTGGTGCAGATTGGAAGAACGTTTTCATTACTAAAGTTTTAAGTTACGTTTGTTATTTTTAACTACCACACCAGTAAATATTTTTAAAAAAAACTCGATTTTTAGAGCATATTTCAAACCATTGCGTGGCATACTGGTTGAGGTGCGTGGCTTGTATGCCATAGAACCCAGGTTCGAATTCCACCTGACAGAGAAAGTTTTTTTCAATTGAATTAATTTTTCTGTTCGGCCGTCATATCTATGCAGAGATATGCAGACAATGGCAAGCCTCAGAGAGTAAAAACTGGCATCAAAAGCTTCTTGAGAACATAAGACGTTCGGAGTCGGCATAAATCTTGTAGATCCAGTTCTCGATCATTTGTGTTCAAACATTTCACAATACGCACATCACAATTGATCATAAGAAGTTCGGTCAAAGTATTTTTAAGGGCTGAAATGGCCATTTCGTTTTTGTTTTTTTTTCTTTTTTATTTCAAACCATTCCATGGCTATCGCTACAGTCGAAATATTTGGGAAATCATCATAACATAAAGCATTATTTTGAGGAACCGAACCGAACATCTTTTTTTTTTTTGTGAGGAGCCTTAGTATACATACATACATTTTTTACAGAAAGATAGATGAGCAGGAAAAGTAGACATGGCAACATTTATATATATAGTGACCGCCAATTGGTCCCATTGTACCTACATATCAAGTTTCACTATCAAAACGCGTACAGATCAGAAATCACAATGATTTTTGAAAAGTCGTCGTAAATAAAGTGCGACACGCCCATTTTTTTAAGGGTTCTGGCACCATCTGAACTAATCTACCAAGTTTTAGTCTTTTACTGTAAAAAAAGTCTGATACATATCCTTTTTATGGATTTGTGGGCGTTAAAAGTAGGTGTGGTAACATTTATATATAAATTGAACGCTAATTTGACCCATAGCATCTACATACCAAGTTTGACTATAAAAACGTTCACATCTCAGGCATTAAAATTATTTCTAACCGATAATTAACTATAATTAACTATTAGTAATTAATATAGTACATTAATAAATAAATTAAATAAAATTATTTCTGAAGAGTGGGCACAGATATAGTGCTACCATGCACATTTTTTGCAAAGCTGTCGAGACTAAGCGTATGAACTTAATTACCGAATTTTAGTATTTAACGATGGGAATCGTCTGATTTATAGAAGTCAAAACATTTATTGGAAGATTTATAGGGTCAAAACAAAAAACCAAGTGGCGGCGGTGGCGTAGTGGGTAGAGTGTGTGACCCATACGCGAGAGCACCCTGGTCCGAATCCCATCTGACACGGAAAGTTTTTCAATTGAATTAATTTTTCTGTTCTGCCGTCACCTCTCTCCAGACAATGACAAACCTCAGAGAATTAAAACTTATATGAAAAGAGAACATAGGCCGTTTGGAGTCGGCATAAAACATGTAGGTCCAGTTCTCGATCATTTGTGTTCAAAGCGAAACTTTTTTTCACAAAAGTATGTGAAACGAGTAGACGTATTTATTTTGGTTCCGACTCGATCAACGCAATACGTCAAAGTTTTAAGTAATTTTAACTCTAATAGTGTCACCTTACGCACGTTACTCTATAATCTTTCGGTTCTGCTTTTGCCTTTGCGTGAAAAGTAATATTTACGCGATTAAATATTGATTTAAAATCAGAATTTTCAATGTCTTCTGTAACTAAGAACACTAGAAGTGCTACAATAAACCGCAAAGCTACAAACCCGTCGACTCCCCTTGGTGCTTTCAAAACGAGTGACTCATCTAACTCAACTACATCATTGCTTTTGGACGCAAGTGTGATTTCACATCTTAACCTCATACGTGAGAGTATAGTGGAGCAACTAACAGGAACAATTGCTGCATCTGAAGAGAGGGTGATGCAGAGAATTGGTGAAGTCTCTGCTGAGCTCTCAAATATGAAGTCCACCATCAGAAATTTGATAGATAGAGTCTCCGTCGTTGAAGCTGCATTTGCAGAGCTTGGTGCGCTGAAAGAGAACATGATGGAGCTCAAAACGCAAGTTGAAACCCACACGGCCTCTGTCGCAACTGAAACGACACACTCTGCTAATCTGGATGCAGAAGTGAGATGGCTGCAGACTCAATTGGAAAGGTATGATAATGATGCTATTGCCAATGATGACATCATCCACGGAATTCCCTCTGCAGCTAAAGAAAACCTTAGCTGCATGTTCGCCAGAGTGTGCTCTTTGCTGAAATGTGAGTCTCTTAAGCTGCGTAATATTTTCAGAGTTCGCAACAACAATAACAGAATGAATGCTGTCATCATAGCAAAGCTTTCGTCAACTTACGATCGTAATTGCTTGCTTAAGACCATTGCTGAATTTCGAAGAGCAAACAAGCGTCATCTCACACTCAATCACATCGGGTGTGGGGGTGAGGACAAGTTTTATGTAAATGAAAGCTTGACCAAAACAAATCGGACAATAATGATTTATGCTAATCAGCTAAAGCGTGAGAAAAAACTTGTTTCTGTATCTGCTCTTTTACTCTTTTTATCATTATACTATCTTCTGTCTATTTCTATGCTATTCTTAAACTCTTCGTGTCTGACCTTTTCTCTTCTAATTTTCTTGTTTCCTTGCAGCTTTAACGACTTAATGTTTGTTGTTGATTCCTTGTGTGTTTATCATGACCAATTCTGATACATTATCTAATGGTGCTGTGGATATCTATAAAGCTCTTATAAATATCTTGTGTACGCGGAGTAATGGTTTAAATATCACTTATTTTAATGATAGGAGTTTAAATGGGCTTAAACTTGATTATACCAGATTTATTTTTGAAAACTCGCCGGTGGATGTTGTCTGTGTTTCAGAAACCTGGTTTAATTGTGAAACACCTGACTCTTATTATGATTTGAATGGCTTTAAACTTTTCCGCAATGACAGGTGTGGTAGAAGAGGTGGTGGTGTGGCTGTCTATTGTAGATCTAATCTAAATGTGAAGTTCGTTAATAAGAGTAATGATGGCTGCGAGTTTCTTAATGTTGAAATTTTTGATAGTAGCTCTAAAATCATAGTCTCGTGTGTCTAAAACCCTCACCGTTGTCTTAGCTTTGAACCATTTTTTAATGATTTAGCTAATAGAATTATTGATTATGATTACTTTTTTGTTTGTGGTGATTTTAACGTTAATCTGTTGTTTAATAACTCTGCTACTGATGGCTTCTATTATCAATCCTCTTTGTGTGGATTGAATATTGTTAACAGTTACATTCCGACTCGATATATGCATAGCTATGCGCCTAGTTTACTGGATGTTTTCTTAGTGTCTGATATTTCTTTGTTGATAAAATTTGATCAAATAACTTTCCTTTCTGATCATGACTTACTTTTTTGCTCACTAAATGTAAATTTAGGTAGAAATACACCCGTTAGTATTTCCTACTACGACTTTAATTCTATTAACTTTTCTGCGCTACTTGAAGATTTATATGATGTACGATGGAATGACTGTTGGTTCTATAACTCAGTTGATGATAAGCTTGAGTTTTTTATGAATAAATTGTGTTCCTTGTTTGCGCGTCATCTTCCACTGCGTGCTGTACAAGTCTCAAATAATCGTTGTCCTTGGCTTACGAATCGTGTACTAGTTGCAATCAGGCTTAGAAATAAACTCCATTCGAAATGGAAAATAAGCCCCACAAATGATAACTGGGATAAATATAGGAGAGCACGCAATTCTGCAAATGTTATCATTAAACAAGCTAAAACTAATTTTTTTGCTACCAAGCTCAACCCTAACCTAAGCTCTAAGCATTTATGGCATAATATTAAAAGATACAGAGTTCGCAGCAAGCATTCAACTGAATGCTGCTTAAAAACTGATGACCTCAATAAATTTTTCTTGGCAAGTGGAAACCCTAGCCCAGCCAGCGGTTTTAGCAGGGTTGATTTACCGGTGTTGACTAGAAACTTTCAATTTAGCTCCTTTAAATTTAATACTGTTAGTGAAGATCGTGTGGTTGAATGCATAATGATGATTAATACAAATGCTGTGGGAGTTGATGGTTTGCCCATCAGGCTCGTAAAATTAGTTCTACCTTTTATTTTATCACCGTTAACTCACATTATAAACCATTGCTTAACTTGCTCTCGATCCCAATTTATGGAAGATAGCCACTGTCATGCCTGTAGCTAAATCTGTTTCTGCTTCTGAACCCAATGACTATAGATCTATAAGTATATTGCCTGCAATGGGAAAGGTTCTGATTATGGTCAACCAAATTTCCGAACATCGAACAGAAATAAGTTATTATCCCCATTACAGTCTGGCTTTAGGTCTGGTCATAGTTGTAGTACTGCTATTGTTAAAATTTTGGATGACATTCGAATTTCTTATGACCAAAACCTGCTGGCATTGCTATGCCTGGTTGATTTCTCCAAAGCGTTTGATTCGATAAACCATTCACTTCTCGGGCATAAGCTAAGAAATTATTTTAATTTTAGTTCTAGTGCCGTTAACTTAATATCAAGCTACCTTGAAGGAAGAATGCAACAGGTGAAAATTGGAAACACCTATTCGTCCGTAAAATCAGTTGTAAGTGGTGTTCCTCAAGGATCTATTTTAGGTCCACTCCTATTTTCTGTATATATTAACGATGTTTTTTCTGTTTGTAAATATGCAGCTCTTCATGCTTATGCGGATGATATCCAACTTTATATTTCACGATCTACTGGTCTCTTAGAGGACTTGATTTATAGACTGAACCACGATTTGACTCTATTAAGCAACTGGGCTGTTACTAACTTGCTTCTTATAAATCCCCTGAAAACAAAAGTTTTGCCAATTGCAAGGAGCGATTCATGCTTCATTGATATCCCTCCACTTTTTATTGGTGACAAGCAGATTGATGTTGTTCATAAAGCTAAAAATCTAGGATTTATAATTAACTCTAAGCTGACCTGTACAGACCATATTAATAATACGATAAGTAAAATATATGGGACCTTACGCTTGTTACGCAATTCTGTGGACTACACGCCTCTTGAGACTCGTCGAAGACTAGTTGTGCAATTAATAATGTCACACGTTACATACTTTGATGTTGTATATAGTCACCTTGACTCACAATCACAACACAAACTCTTGATAGCTTTCAACAAGGCGGCCAGGTATGTGTATGGAATCAGTCGTTTTGACCATATTTCTCAAAGGAGTAAAGGAATTCTTGGTTGTGGATTACTGGAATACTTAAATATTCTGAACATTATTTTTTTGCACACACTTATAAATACTCAAAGACCTGAATATCTCCATGTAAAAATGCAGTTTTTTCAGTCCCAACGGTCAACTAATCTTGTGGTTCCAAGGGTTAACTATCTTAACAGCAGCAGACTCTTTTTCATCAGCACCATTAGATTGTGGAATGCACTTCCTAATTTTTTAAAACAAATAACCTCACGAACCAGCTTCAAACATGCCATCTTTAAATACTATAGCTCTTTAAATCAATGAACCTAAACTTCTCTTTTCACTATATCTATTTTTTCCACAGTTTAATCTATACTTCGTACTCTTACCTCTCTCTATCCCCATTAGTTTTATATATTTGTCATTCTTATACTCTTTAAGTAATATAAATCTTCAACTGTACCTTTATGATTAAATTGTCTTTTTGGTTCTTTGTTCAATTAAATATTTTTTTTGTATATGTATTTAAAATATTTTTAACATTAATGCTAATTTTAATTTTAATCAATTTTTATAACCAATGATTATTTCTTTTGTAGTACTAGAAAAGACTAAGTCTTATTGTACACCACTGTCCTTAATAATAATAATAATAATAATAATAATAATAATAATAATAAAAACATTCCATAACACTCACAACACAATTGCTCATAAGAAGCTCGGTCAAAGTGCTTTCAAGAATTGGCCATTTCGTTTTGTATTTTTGTTGTGGGTGATAGAAGTGGGCGTGGCAAATTTTATATATATATATTGACTGCCACTTAGAGCACCTGCATATCAAGTGTTACTATTAAACGTGTGCAACTCAGGAATAAGCATGATTTCGATAAACTGGGCGTAGATATAGTGCGGCCATGACCATTCTTTATACATTGGCCGACACTAACAATACGAACTAAATTACCGAATCTTAGTCTTCTATGGCAAAAGCCGTCTGATATAAAGCATTTTTACTTATTTGTGGGTGGTAAAAGTGAGCGTGACAACGTTTATATTTACATAGTGACTGCCACTTGTATGCACAGCACCTACATATCAAAATTCACTATCAAAACTTGAACATCTCAGTAATTAAAATTATTGCTGAAAAGTGTTTGTAGATATATTGTGACCACGCCCATTTCTTGTACAGTCACCGAAAGTAACCATCTGAACAAAATTACCAAATTTAAGTTTTATATGATTAAAACCGTCTGATATATAACAGTTTTTTTTGGTTTGTGGGCGATAGAGCCAATTTGGGATGTATGGGAGGTACCACGCCCCCTTGCCCAATCTACACCAAACTTCACAGGAACACTTCCAGAATGTTGCTTCAGTATCCCTAAAAATTTCATAAAGTTTGGTTCGGTGGTTTTGGAGTCTATGCGTGATATACACATATATCCACATACCCACAAACATACATCCATTTTTATATATATAGAAGAAAGATAGATGAATTAGAGCACAGCTCACACATGCAAACCTAGTCGTACGACGTCAAACCGGCATATGCCAGGCGAGACGGACGTGGTCTCGCTCTGGATAATCATATTAAACTACACAGCTATATTGCATAAGTTGTTACCAAACATCACAGGAAAATATTAAGTATCCTTGGAAAGCATGATCCAGATTAGTGGCGATACTGTAGATAATCTAAAATAATAAATTTAATTGAGTAAACGGATTTATTTAAAGAAAATGCATCTGAAACAAAATTAAAGTCCCCACAAGCGCTTCTAAGTGGTTCGTTTTGCAAGTAATTAGTTCTACAAAAGTTTATGTAAAGTAACTCAAAAGATCTTCCAGGTCGGAGAGGAATATTAATGTAAATTTTGCAAATTTACAAATATTAATGTAAAAGTATTGACTGTCTACATATCCATGTAAAAGATTGAAAATCCAAGTAGCATTTAGCATAATTCTCCGATTATTTAAAGTAGGAAGATTTAAAAGTTTCAGACGATATTCATAAGGTGGTAGGTTATAGTTGAAATTGCAGTAAAGATGGCTTAAGCAGAACAAAAGAAACTTTTTCTGAACTGATTCTATGTCGTCAATGTAACAACTATATCGAGGGCACCAAACAATTGAAGCATACTCTAAAATAGGTCGCACTAGGGAGGTGATATGGTTTTTGTTATATAGGGATCATAAAACTCTTTTGCCCATCGTTTAATAAAACCTAAAGTACTATATGCTCGACTTATAATTTTATTAATATGAATATGAAAGCGAAGTTTAGTATCCATAGTTACTCCAAGATCATGAAAGATATCTAAAGACTCTAATGTATGGTCAAACATTTTATAAGATGGAAAATCATTTATAAACAGTAAAAAAAGAAGAGGCCCGAGGTGGTTTCCTTGAGGTACACCAGAAGTGACAGGAAACTCATGAGATTTCACAAGTTTAAAAAGAACACGTTGTGTTCTATTGTATAAATAAGATTCAATCCATCTTACAAGTGTTGTGGGAAATCCAGCAAGAGATAGCTTTAAGGCTAAGAGTTTATGATTACCAACATGAAAAGCTTTACTAAAATCTGTGTATATAACATCAGTCTGTAAGCCTTTTCCAAAATTCTCAATGGTTTTGGAAGTAAATTCAAGTAGGTTTGTAACCGTAGATTTTCCAGAAACGAATCCATGTTGGAGTGTAGACAATAAAGATTTAACACTTTGTGATAATTGTGAAGTAATGATTGCCTCGAAAAGCTTCGTGCAACGGAATAATAAAAGACTACTTCCAGGCAACTGGAAAATAGCAAGATTATAATGAAGAAGAAAAAAGCAAAGTGATTGGAGTTACTAATTCATCACAAGAATATTTTAATATACATGACGGTATATTGTCGGGACCACTTTTATATGACGTTTTAAAAGCTTTTAAGTATGATAAAATCGTTTTAGTATCAATTATTGGGAGACAAATATCCCCAGATTGAACACTAAATGGATAGCTTAGATTATCATAGAATGAAGATGAATAGGTCGCTTTGAAAAAGTCAGCGAAAAAATTACAAATGCTATTCTCGCTATCCGATTCAACAGAGTTATATTTCATAAAAGATGGATAGGAATCAATCTTCCGTTTTGTGTTGACAAAGATTCAGAATGATTTAGCATCAGATTCGATGTTTAATTTTACTTTTATTAAATAAATATCGTAAGATTGCTTACACAATTGACGATACTTGTACTTAATAAAGGTATAAGAACCAAAATCTGTAATGCTATGAGTTTTTTGAAATTTTTTATAATGCATGGATGTAAAATTTCTTAATTTTCTCAGTTCTTCAGTAAACCATACAGGACCAGACACTAAACGGGCTTTTCTCTGTGGTACTGATGATAGAAAACAATCATGAAAGTTCTATTAAAAGCAGAGACAGCCGATTCAGGGTTTTTTTGGCGATTTTTTTGTATTAACGATATTTAGCAGGGATGTCCAGTTAATATTAGATATATAGTTTTTTAACAAAACATAATTGGTTCTTTTAAAATTTAACTCAGCAAAAAATTAAGATTTTCTAAAAATGGACGGTACGGATCTTAAGGGAGCACGAGTGGATCTGTCCTTGAAACTGAAATAATATTGCTGTCCTCAAAATATAAAAGATCTAACAAACGGCTTTCTTGTTAAAGTGGCTGTTTAATTGAAAAAGTCCTTGACTTGAAAGATCATTTAAAAATGAATTAAAAATTAATTAGCAGATGAGCATTCAGACGAAGGCAATAATATTCCAGGGTTTTCGGTGCATCAGTTCCAAACGACACTTGGAAGAATAAAGTCACCCGTTATTAGAATGTAATCATGAGGCAGAAGTTTTAAGCACACTTTATTTATCGAAACCAAATGTTTCAAATATACCTCTACGTTAGAAACAGAAGGAATATATGAACATGTTACATAAAGATTTAACTCAGCATACTTTACAAGAACACAACGAAATTTAATGTCAGATGCCTCAGAAATAATTATTTCTTGTAAGAAATAAGAAAATTTAACGGCAATTAAACCTCCACCGCAATTTAAAGAACTACCAGCAATAGCGTTTTTATCTTTCCGGCAAATATTGAAATTATTAGATAGAATTTCAGTATTTAGGGTGTTAGGCTTAAGCCAAGTTTCACTGAAAACAATTATGCCAAAAAGTAGGTTGTGGCTTAAAATATGTAAATATTTCAACTTTGTATTTATTCTTCGAACATTTTGGTATAAGATAAGGAATGCAAGGCAACAATCTAGTTTTTTTTTGTTTAGTAGTACGAACAGGTAAAGTAGCCAGTGAAGTTTTAGGTTGTGATCTAGGAATATATTCGTGGATCAACGTATTTTCAGGCCAAAAACCTTGATCTAATACGGTATTAAAGAGATTGCCATTCAAATTTATTTTGAAAGAAGATACAGTACGCTCATATGAAAACTTGAATTTGTAAACCGAAATATTCTTGTTAATAAGATTCAACTTAGAGTGTATATGATGTAAAACGTCTTCTTCGGATGTATCAAGAGCAAAACGAGATACAAATATAGATATAGAAGGCTGGACAACCACAAGTTCTTTACAAGACGGCAGAGTAATGCTTTTATTCTATATTTGTTTTGGTATAGCACCAGTTAAAACCGAGCTCATAACGGAAGTTGAAGGAATAGTATTAGTAGCAGTACAGGCTTCGGCATAAGTTTTTTTCTTACCAGAATTACCCGGAGAATCATCACTTATGACTATAGTTCGTACTACTTCAGAAGACTCAACCGGATGTAAATTGAGATCAGCTGATGCAGCCTCATTAGTAGGGGCAATATATTCAGCATTTTGATCTTTATTTACAGACTCAGTTGATTGCGCTTTGGAAGGTGAGTTCAAAACAGGTGAAAGTGAAATTCAATTATTATTATTAACAGACAGAAGTATGAATATAGCCTAGCCAGGCTTAGCAGATTTAGCAGAACTTCGATGATTCATGGGTGGTCGTTTAGGCTTATGGGAAACAGAAGCTTCATCCATGATTTTAAATTTTTTAAACAAATCTTCAAAATCAACCAATCTGCAATTGCACAACCAGCAATTAACCAGCTGGTCAGATTCACCTTTTACAGTGCAGTTACGAATATTGCAGTACATTTTTAATGAAAGTAATAAAATTTACAAGTGTAACAAAAGTGCAGTAAAAGTACTATGGCAACTCTATTTCAGTGACAGTTTGAGAATCAAATGACAAATTATTTGCCAGACAGTTTGAGAAGCAGCAGCGACAAAATAGTGAACTAGCGTCAAAATACAACTAAAAATAAAAACCAAGTTTTGCTCTCGCTTCAACAAGCTAAGCATAAAATTGGTGTGCTAGATAGGAAACAAGCTGAAATAAAAAAATATATATATATATATATATAGTAGGCCGGGTCGATTTGTGGGGAGGCAAAAAAATCGCCTCTGTGAAAATCGTATTCTAGGGATCAAAATAAGAAACTTTGCCGAAGGAACCATACCTCTAAAACGAATTCTGATGTCCCCCAATTTGGGTCGAGCTTTTGGGTAGGGGCAAATTTTAAAAAATCCCACTTTGACCCATTTAGAGTGCTCCAATCGAGTCCAAATGTATGACCGACCCCCACTAACTTTGGAGGCTTGACCCACCCATGCCAGTGGCACACCCCCTGTAACCCCCCTGGGGGTTCCCCATACAAACATTTCAAAAAATCGCCAGTTTTGGCACTTTACATGAAAAAATCAGCGAAATGCCTATGTTTTTTTCTTTTTGGAGTTTTTTTTTTCTCTTTAGAAATTTATTCAACCCTTTTAAAAAATGAAGGTATCACTGTGACACAATTGCAAATCGGAAAATTGCTTGTGTGCGTTTTTTAAGGTACCACAAGACACAGCTGCATGTCGTAAACTTACTTGTGTAGTTTTTTTATAGCACCTACTTAAGAAATGAAGGTTGTTTTTACAACCCTTTTTGTGGGTATTTTATGGCACCTTCTTAAAAAATGCGCGTTTTATGCAACCATTTTAACAATTAAGGTATCACTGGAATGCACCGCAACCCTTTTAAAAAATTAAGGTATCACTGTGACACAATTGCAGATCCTAAAATTGCACAAGACACAGCAGGTAGAATTCAAATATTTCATTCTTATTACCTCGTCTCGTAGACCATATATAACGCAACAGTTTTTGTGAATGCATTAAGTGGTTGTGAAGAACTCAAAGTGTGAAGTGCTAATATCAGATAAAAAAATATTTTAAAAAAAAATAATAAGTGAAGTTGACCATTCCAAAATCAAAAAGTTTACAATGAATCCACCATCCTCAACACCGCAAGATGAAGCAACAACAACATCAACAACTATCGAAAACCCAATGAGTCATATACCCAAGCACGATGTTACTGTTTTTGGTGTGTCTACTGATTTGACTGATCTTAATTTACCAACCCATCTGGATATCTTGAGATATTATTTTTACTTAAGTGAACGTGCTAAAACAGAACAAAAAAAGTTTTCCCATAAATCATTCACTATTCAAGTACAAGATAAGTTGAATGGAATTTGGGAAAAACTTGGTATGGAAATAATGCTGAAAAAAGTGTATTAAATTCACTTTGAATAAATTGCTTGACAAGTATCAACAGCAAATCAAGAGAAGAAACAATACCCAACAATTTACAGAGTATGTAAAATCTCTGGAAACAATTTTTTACATTGGAACATGTAAATGCGATTTGAAGGCAGCTCCATGTGCATGCGGCTGGGTTGCCGCACGCCTCAAAGAGTTCATGCACGATCAACATAATCAGAGAAGACTAACAATGGATGCAGTTGTGATGGAAACTGAAGAGCAAGGAGCAACGTCTATGTCATCAATGCCAACATACCAAGATCCCGATGATTCAACATACGCACCGCAACTATTTTGAAAAGGATATTTCAGCGTTTTAAGCGATGAAAAACAGGAACAATAAAAATGAAGATTCTCAGCAATGCTTAGCAAACCGACTAGGATTAGTCTTTGCTTAATAGTTTTACGGAAATTTACAATTTTATATTTATTTTAAGAGCACGAATAAAAAACACAACTTAGGTACACAGCAGGGATGATATTGGCTTAGTAGTAAAATGGCCAAAATTCATACAAAAATAGGGCCTTTTTGACATGAATGGGGCCTTTAGTGGTAAAAAAGTAATGATTAACATTTTTACTTTTTAAGAAAATTAAAAAAAAAAATTTAAGATTTTCTACTTAGATATTTAGCCATAATTACAAAAAAATAGCACACGTTTTAATAATGTCAGGTTATTCACATTTTGATTAAAAATGTTTTTGCAATGTAAAAAATTCATTTCGAATTAACAGTTTCAGGATTTAAAAAAATTCTAACCTTTCCTGTGTTTTATTTTGCTTTCGCTGCTTAAGCCGAGGCAGGGAAGATTTTTGGACTATCACAAAAATAGCAAAAATTTTTGAATCAATGATGTAGGGTGAAATACACATGATAGCGGAAGAAAATCCGCTCCTACCAATGAATTTAACAAAGAATAAATACATAACTGTTATACAATTTTGGAATATAGAGCCTTCTAACAACAAAATTAAGTTAAGGGAGGTTTTAGGCAAAAGCAGTTAAAATTAAGGCAAACTTTAGGAGATGTTTTCTAAAAAGTGTATTATATATATACAAAAAATTCCATTTGCATGTTAATTTAACATCATTAGTCGAAGTAAAAAAAAAAAAATGTTTTTGTTTGTTTACATTTATTTTTTTTATATAAAGATGGCGCTGAAGTTAGTGTCCTTCCAAAATAGGTGAAAATTGGCCCACATCCTAGAGCGACTACAGATTGTCTGAAAAAAAAATTGCTTTCGAAAATATACCCCTGAATGCAGATCTTTTACAAAAATGGAATGAAAATATGGGAAATTAAAAAAATTAGGAATAGTAGAAAAAAAAGTCGGAAAATTTACATAATTTTTGACCATACTGCTGCGTGTAAAAACTAGACAAATTTTCCAAAAACGCTCATTTTGGATGTGTAGAATAACATTACAAATAGATTAAGAAAAAAAAAAAATTAAAATAGGTCGATTAGTTTGTTTGCAGTAGCCGTGCAGGGCCGTTTTGAAAAAGTATGTTTCGAGAAAATCGCATTAAAAGCTTCAAACTTCAAAAGCATCAAAGTGGTCAAACTCAAAACAAAACTGTAACAATTAAATATTTTTTTCACTACAAGGTAGAGTTATATATTATATTTATAAAGAAACATTCTATACACCCAGCGGAAAATAAAAAAAATAAAATTGTCTGGGAATGCTGTAAGGATGCGCATTTCATGTGTCCTTAAAAGCAGTCAGGGTGATGTTGTTGTTCTTGCGAGTTATTTCGAACATTGCTCAAATTCGATCATCACGAGAGAGGGAGTAATAATGGTGTGTCACAAATCCATTGAAAAGAACGAAAGTGGAGAATATGATTAGAAATTGATTTTTCGAAGATTGTGTAAGATCAATTGGTTCGAAATTCTTTTGTTTTAGTTGACAGCGAACTACCCCCGTATGCGTGTGCATACAAGTGTTTTTTAACAATTTTTTTAAAATTCATAAGCTGTTTATGCCTGTAAAAGCTGTACACCAGGTAAATATAAAATGAAAAGAAAGATTTGTGGAGTAAGCGATAGGCAAATGCGACAGCTAGTTGCAAGGGAAGCACAAAATCAATGGGACTCGACCGAGGAAACGACTTCTCAAGAAGTAAATTTATGTAGTGTTTCTGACAACAATGTTTCTAAAAACAAAGTAATGGAAGACGAACATCAAAATGATGTCGAACTTATATCAGATGATATAAACCATTGCATTGAAACTGATACAAAATCTATATCGGATGAAATTAGAGGGTGGTGTGTTCAACACAAAATACGAAGGCAAGCTTGCAATGACGTATTAAAAATATTTAAAAACGCAGGTGCTGATGTGCCGTTAACAAGAAAAACATTGCTAGGTACTAAATTACAACAAATTAATATAATATCAGTCCCTCCAGGAAACTACTTTCATTTCGGTTTGAAAAAATCACTTGAAATGTGAGCCTTTGTTTTTTTTAAGTATGCGATGTGTTGCTTATTGATGTCGGCATTGATGGGTTGCCTTTGATAAGAGTTCCGGGACTCAGCTATGGCCAATTTTGGGTGCTATTTCACAAAACGCTATCATAAAGCCATTTTTGATTGGTACTTATGTTGGCACAAAAAACAGGAAAATATTAATAACTTTTTATCACCTTTTGCTGATGAAATAAAACAGTTAAATAAAGAAGGGTTTATTATAAATGGAAAAATTGTTCACATTAAAATAAATGCCTTTATTTGTGACGCTCTCGCTAGGGCTTTTGTGGCAGGGACTGTAGGTCACACAAATAGTAACGGTTGCTCTAAATGCAATCAGACTGCCACAGTCAAAAGTAGAAGGTTGACATACGCTACATCCATTTCTTCACTTAGAACAGATGAAGATTTCAGATTGCGAGTGGATAAATATCATCACTCAATGAACTTATGGGAGAATAGCAATATCTTGGAGGAATTAAATATAGGCATGGTGTCACAATTTCCTTTGGACGTCATGCATCTTATAGATTTAGGGGTAACAAAAAAATTTTTAATAAGTATTTGGAAGAATAATCATTTATGCCGAAAACTGACTAAGTAATATTCAAAAAGAAAATTTAAATTCCATACTTTTATCATACAAAAGTCATATTCCCAAAGAATTTTGTAGAAAACCGCGTTCATTTGACGATCTTTGCAGGTGGAAAGCTGTTGAATTTCGGCAAATTATTTTATATACCGGAATTGTCTTATTTAAAGATATTTTAGATAAGGATTTATATTATAACTTCTTACTGCTTCATTCCATGTACCGACTTATTTCTTGTCCTAGAAGTTGCCAAGGTAATTTACCATGTTCTCAAGAAATTGTTGAAATTTTTGTAGAAAACTTCAAGACTCACTATGGTGAAAATAAAATATCTTATAATGTCCATAGTATTTTACATATTTCTGAATGTGTGAAAGAGTTCGGTGTTGACAAACTTTAAAAGAAGACGTCCGTCAACCAACGAAAATCTTAGAAAAGGTCAATAACCGGGAGTTAGAAAAATATAGATTCTAAAAATTAACAAATCAAAAACATGGACTTAAAAACTTAACATCATCAGAAATAAATTGCTCAGAAATATACTGGAACTATTATCATGATTTATATTTTCTTAGTGGCAGTGCTCCAAATAACTTTTGTTACAACCAGGGCTGCGGAGTCGGACCAAAAAATCTCGACCTCGACTCCGACTCCGACTCCTCAAATTGTTGGAGCTCCGACTCCGACTCCAACTCCGACTCCGACCAAATTATTAAAAAACCTTTAAGATATTTTTATTATTTTTTTTAATAAACAATTTCATAAAAATGAATCTTTAGTCTAAGCAGCTAAAAAAAAAAACATATTTAAAATAAATTAAGTTCAAAGTGATTAAATTAATATTAGTATTTAAACAAATAACATTTTAAGAGTTTCTTAGAAATAAAATTGCCTCTATGAGATCCTCTTTCATTGTTGCTCGTAAATCAGATTTGATAATTTTTAGCGCTGAAAATAGCCGTTCGACACTGACTTGAGTTGGCGGCATTGCTGTTACTATCATGGCTACCTCTCGAACAATATCAGGATACATAGTAATGGCTTCTTCTACATCCAGTTTGGAAGACCTGTTGAACGTTTCAACCTCCTTTAACGCTTTAAAAAAATCTTGTTGAAATGTTTGCTTTTTTATATCCCGCAATGGACCTTGATTGTTAAGCCGGCGTCTTTTTATATTTGTATTTTCCAATTTGTTTAAAAAGGACTCAAAGTCAGAATCCTCATTTGAACTGGACGATGACTCGGTACGGTTGGTACTTCCTGATTCTTGCAGAGAATCAGACGCTTCAGGTGGATCTTGAAGCCCTTTCAAACGAATTGCCAGTTTAAAGAGTGTTTTCTTTGCAGTCTCAATCTGTTCGCTACTTAACAATACCCGATTCATAGGATCGACATATATTGCAGCTAACAAGGTGTCATTATCGAGAAGGGATACTTCTCTTCTCGTCATTGAAGATACAATGCTATCAGCAATTATTCCTCCCTGCTTTTCCAAAGAATATATAAGACTTCTCCATTCTAATAAAAATTTTCCAGGTGTTAAATCTTCAGACTGTAATTTTTTGGTGACAGTAAAGGGATGTAAAAGTGTTTTTTCCAGTTTTTCTACTTTTGACCACTGATTTTCAGTCATTAAAAGATTTTCATTATCGAGATCAGCAAAAAAATCCTTTAGTTCAAGCAATCTTTTTATCATCAGATAGGTGCTACCCCAGCGAGATGCTTGATCCAAAATGGCACCTTTTCCAGCACGTCTTTGCAAAATAGCATCTGTTTTGGGGACCCTAGCAGCAACAGCGATTTGCCTGACTTTACCAATGAGGGAAACGACAGAGCGGTCTTTTAATCCGTCTCTTATTGCAAGTTGCAACGTATGAACAGCACAACGCATATGTTGAATGGAAATAAGCTTAGATGCTCCCTCTGCATTAGCATCCAAAATGTCATCTTCGTCTCCGAGTTCATCTTCCGATGGCTGTTCGCTTCCTTCTTGGCCACTGTTAATTTTTCCAATAGTACTTATCATATTTGATGCATTGTCAGTAACAATACTTAGAACTTGCATTTTTTGAATTTCAAAATTTTTTAAGAGATTTTCTACCAAGTTACATAGGTATTCACTGCTGTGATGGGCCTGGGTATCCTTTATTCCCAATGTACGAGTTACAATTTTATTATTTACATCAACATATCGAACATTGACCGCAAAATAGTTCACTCGATGACGTGTACATGCATCCATTTTAACGAATAAAAAGTTACCTTTTAAACTCTTTCGTAGTGCTTCTTTTTTATCTTCAGCGTCCCTAATTATAAGATGACGTACACTTTCTCGTTCAAGGGAAACACCAAGCTTTCGAGCCATCTCTCCATTTAAACCCACAAACGCCGGTTGGGAAAAAAATGACAGGGGAACACAATTCTTTACAACGAGCTCTATTATATAGCTCTTGAATTTTTCTGGTGTCATAGTCACTGTTACTTTGTCTGTTGTAAAAAATTTTCCAAGTGAAGCTTGGCTTTTTATTGAAAGCTGGTCTTTTCTTGCCACTGAACTACCTCGAGTGCTATTATTATCTTTTTCAGTAACAATTTTCAATATTTCCAAATGAAACCGCTGAAGGTGCCTTTTAAGGTTAGATGCTCTTGATGGAGCGTTTTTATCTAATCCACAAAAACTACTAATTTTAGCATCACAATTTCGTTTTCCATCTTCATCTTCAATTGAACACTGACACGCGTAATGTTTTCCGTCGGACGTAATTGTAAAATAGTCAAAAGCGGCTGACTTCATCGACATTTTATTTGCCATTTCTTAACCGTTAACACAATACAATTTTAAATTTTCGGTCACTGACATTTCTGTAATGATAGCTGTTGTTTTTGCATTTTAAACGTGTACTCGATAATTTCACAGGGTGAACCAAATTTTAAAAAATATTTTGGTGCTGAATAAGTGACAAAGCGTCATCTATTGTGCACTAGCAATTAATGCTTTTAGCGGTAGACACGGTTGCCACTTTTCGCACGAGCTTATGATTGTTTTTTTTCCCACAGATGAGATTTTTTGATAATATCTCGAAAAGTACCGATCTTAGAGTCTTCTAGATAAAACTTTATGACACTTTCCGCCCGATCGAATGAGATATCTCTCGAGTCGAAATTCCCACACAATCAGATTTTGTGAGTGTTCGTGGGAATTTTCACTCATTTTAAAAACGTGATTACAGGAGAACGAGAATTTTGGCAAAAACGAGACACAGCTCATTCGATCGGGCGGAAAATTTCGGGCGGAAAGTGTAACAACGATGTTGCCAGTTTTTATCTAGAAGACTCTAGGATCGGTTCTTTTCGAGATATTTGCAGAAAATCTCATTTGTGGAAAAAAAACAATCATAAGCGCGTGCGAAAAGTAGCAACCGTGCCGGTAGAGCTCAGAACTAGGGATGGGCACTTAAAAAAAAAACGTACTTTTCGAATAACCGGTTTTTTAGTTTCGGTTTTTCACCGAAATTGAAAACCGAAGTAAAACACCGATTTTCCCGAAAACCGACCTTTTTTTAAAGATTTTCTTTAAAAATATACACATTGCACATACTTTAAAGAAGTATTTTTTAAATGTTGATAAAAATATTTTTTATTTTTTTTTATTCTATTATTTCGCCAGAGTAGTACTGAGCTCCAGCCGCTAAAAACATATCTTGCTAGATAGCGCTTTGCCACTTTTCCAGCAGAAAATTATTGGAATCATTCATTATTTTTATTTAAGCATTAGCTAAATTTTGACATATTATGCTTATTGCGACGTTTTCGCACTTTTTAACTTCATTTGTGTATAATTATTCTGCTGTGGTGACAAAAATACATAATGCCCGACGAAATTTTCAGCAGCGAAATTAGGCGTCTTTATAAACAAAATTTACAAAATTATGTGAACAATTAATTTATATTCAGAATATTTTGCCGGAGTCGGTGCATTTTTTCCGACTCCGATTCCGACTCCTTTGTCTTAAAATTCCTACCGACTCCGACTCCGACTCCTCGACTCCGACTCCGACTCCGCAGCACTGGTTACAACAAACCGTTATTGGCAATTAAAGTTTTAGGATTTAGCACAGAAGAAGGACAGAACTTTATATTTGGACAAAAATTTTTAAAAGTAACAGACAATCATCAGTTGCATTAGGAGTTAGTTTTGCGAAAAAACTAGATGATAATAAAGAAAAGTTCAGAATGACTGATTTTTTATGCAAAGTTGTGGCATTGCCTTATAGAGATGGACTAGTATTAATTCCTATTCTCCATCACGGTAAAATTATTTAAATCTTTGTTTTTCACAATAGACCTTAAGTGACAACGACAACGATTACGATAACGATTACGACAACGAAAACGAAACAGCCAACTAAATCCTTTTTTTTTAAACCATCGACACCGACAAAATTGCCTTTACCAATAACAATTTGTGTTTCATTTTTTTTTACTTAAAACCCTGATCATACTCTTGATATTATTAATATTTTTTATGTAGATCTTCTTTCATCTTCAGGTTTTTTGCAAAAAATGAAAAGACACTAGATTCTCTGCAACTTCTCCAGTGAAAATAATAAAGAAAACGAAAAATTCTCTCAGTTAAATAAAAAATGCATCGATCTGGGTAAATTTAACTAACTAAAATAATTTAGGACGGTGTTTGAGTAAAGCACCCTGTTTTTTTTAAAATATTTATTGAAAATTATTCTAGAAAATGAAAACAAAACTCAAAAACAAAATGAAAAATTAGAGGAGATTTTTTAAAATTCCAAATAAAAAAACTCTTGAAATGCAAAATCAGATATTAGCTAAACACAGCGTTTTACTAAAAAAACTAGTTGATGCAGCTTTTCCAGCAAATGAGGATTTAGAAATTTTCCTATTAAAATCGGAAGCTGAGTTGGAAGAAATCGAGGAAAAAATTGATTCTTTCAAAAAAGTAAAGTTGGTGAGTTATTTTGACAGTAATGAAATGATGCGATCTTGTAAGTTTAGCATTATATTTGTTTATTTTCAGATAAACTACATCAAAAGATTTGTTGGCAATTCAGCTTACATTTCAAAATATGTGCCCCTGATTTTTACCAAGGACTTTTTGCTGAAGGTAAACTGGGGCGGATATCAAAAGAAATTGCGCATAAAATCATTAAAACTATTCAGTAAATATGTTTTTGGTAAGTAATTTTCTTATAATTTTTTCTAGAATTCTGAATTCTTTATAATTATTTTTATTGTCTTATTATTTTCTTAATCATCATGAAATCAAATGAAAATATTTGATAACCTTTCCTACCTACCCTGCTCAGCATACTTTTAATAATAAATTAAATAATAGAAATTATTATATATTTTTCATTTCAGAAGCAGTCAAATCAGAGAAACTGGGTTTTATCGATTTTGAAGCTGCCATGCGGAAGGGGTTTTGCAATGCGAAAAATAATATTTATAAACATCAAAAATCTGATCCGGCCGACGCATCTTCGTCACAAAAAAATTAAAATAAAATTTTCAAATTCTCTCTTGTCACCATTTCTTTTTTTATTTTTATTTATGATATGTGCAACAAAAATTTCAATAAAACATAAAAAAAAAAAATGTAATAACACAAAATTAGAGTTAAAGCATTTATTTATTGAAGAAAAAAATTCAAGCTACCAATGGAAATTTGTATAAATTGGCTTTGTTGGTTTTGCGCTGCATTTTACTTGCGTTCGCAAAATATGCGCATGCGCAGAGTGCGTCAAACAAAACCTTAAAATTTTATTAAATTTCCAAATAAATAACGCTTAACGCTGACGAAAAGTAAAAAAAAGAAAAACCACATTTGCAGTGGCATGTGTTGTTTTGGTTTTTTGAACTCTTCTTTGCCGTCAACCACTCGCCGTTCGTACTGCATGATGCAGTCTGCATCCACAGCGCTGTCCTTCAAAGCGGAAAAAATGCGCATGCTTTGCGGACGTGCTTTAGGTTTCACCAAAAAAGATGCGCATAAAAGCCTTCAAAAGTGCGCGTTTATCTGGAGGTTAAGGCGCTCCCAATGTCGAATGCATAAAAAGCGAGAGAGAGAGAGAGAGAGCGGGAGCAGAGCTTTCCACAAAAAAAATGAGCATAGAGCTTCAGACGTTGCACATCATCACGAGTGTTTCAGCGCTGTTCTGACCCGCTGGGCACACATTCACTTTTACATACACACATACAGCGAATATAACGCGTGTTAACAGCTTCTTCCGTTTGATCGATTGGTACTCTCGCGCAACGGTCTTTAAGCTCTGTAGAATCTGTATAATATGCGGAATTGATTTGAAAATTTTTTTCCACATTCTCGAATAGTTGTACAACAAAAATCAATTAAAATAAAAATTCAATTTTCAAAAAATTGTTTGCCTAACCCCTCTCTTAAATCACATTGAATAAAATGGCAAACAGTTTTCAGTCGCAGTTTTCGTAGCCCAAGTTTTTTTGAAAAAGCTTATAGTTTTTAAGTTAGAACATTCTAAAACTTGAAAAACTTTCAGTTGAAATTTAGGCAATATTGAATTTTTTTTCCATACTAAACATGTCACGAAAAAGGATGTGTACATAATCGATTAAATTGGTTAAGCTACATAACACTAATAAATACAAAATACAAGAAAATTAGTTTTTTAAAGTTTCCCTCAGTCTTAATAGATTTTTACAAGTGTATATTTCAATAGGCAGCCAAAAACGTACCTGCATAGGCTATGTAGCTTAAGGGCCTCCGGAAAAAAAGACATAATTTAAAATTTTTTTTTTTTTAGGTCTATTTTATTTTAGACCAACATTTTTTTACATTATTAAATAATAACTATTAAGGATTTATACCAGACACTTTTGTTCAAAAATATTCGTCGATAAGGTAGAAAAGTGCAATGCCGCGAAAGTCCTTAAGTTTGCGGTGAGCAAAATATCTGGAGACTGGATATAAAAAAATCTTTCGGTTTATTTAAGAGTTCTTGTGCGTTTAATCGTTGATTTTTGAAATATATTAATTTTTGACAATATAGCGGGCGTAAAAAGAAAATTTTAATTTTTTGTGGACAAAATTGAGGTCGTTTTAGGTTATAAACCAAAAATTATGTATTAAAAAAAAAACCGAACGATTAAGCCCGAAAACTCTTTACTATACCGAGCATTTTTTTTTCAGATGCACCAGTCTGCAGGTATCTTCGAATATCGACAAATATTTTTCGACCAACATCGTTTTAAAATCATTTTAAAAAAATTTTAAATTTTCTATTCTATTCTATTTAAATATTTATTTAATACAATTCTTAAAAGGGCTTAAAATGAATCGAAAGGGCATCTAGGTCTATGAAATCAAAACAGGGCACAAAAAACCCCTAAAAGCCCCCAAATATCATGCCTGGTACACAGTATTGCCAGTGAGTCTGATTCTTGGTACTGTGTTATTATTATTATAAACTTTTATTTACCTTGCTTCGCTCGTATATATGTATGTCCCAAATCTTGCAACCAATTTTTCGACAGCTTGTGGGTCTCCGATTAAGCTGAAATTTAGCATACATGTGTCAATTCTGCCACACCCCCTTTTACCGCCCACAAATCAATAAAAATGCTATATTTCGAAAATTACTAGGCCGATTAAGATGAAATTTTGGTAGTAAATTTCCTTCAAGTAGAAAATGGGGCTTAAGAAAAATATTTGACCAAACCCCTTTTACCGCCCACAAATTCATATATCTCCAAAACTACTGGGCTGTTTCAGCTAAAATTTTGGCAGTAAATGTCCTTCAAGTATTGCATGGGTTAGAAAAAAATGTTGCCACACCCTCTTCTATCGCCCACAAATCAATAAAAAATATATATCTCCAAAACTCCAAAACAAGGCCGATTCAGCAAAATTTGGCAGCACACTTACATCAAGTAGGAGATAGGGGCTTAAAATTGGCCACACCTCCTATTCCCGCCCACAAATTAACAAAAATGCTACATCACCAAAACTACTAGGCCGATTCAGCTGAAAATTTGGAAGCAAATTTCCATCAATTACAAGATGGGGCTTAAACCCTAGGAAATAAAATAAAATGTGGCAAGCTCCGATAAAAGATACGCCTACCTCCCATCATCTAAATTTTGAAAGTTTTTAAAATTTAACAAAAGTGAATATAGTATCTTCAAATGTAGAATATCAGCCCTGATTTATAATTTACTTAAATACGGTCGCGGGGGTATTAACTTCGATCTGTCAGAAATTTCAAAATAAAAATTGTTCATAATAAACCTATAAGACTAAAAAGTAGAAAATAAACAATATATAAAAAAATTTTTTTTTAAAAAAAATATGCTTTTGTTTAAAACCAAAACGTGAACTAAAAAGAAAAAATAAATTTTAGTAACATTTGTCATATATGTGTATAGAAGGTATATTCTAGATTCAAAAGAACCTTTCTCTTGGTTACCCATCATCATAATAAAAGCGTACGTAAATAAGTAAGTTCTAGGGTCGTATATAAATTTAGAAATTTTCAAAATGTAAAAAAAAGTGACAGGGAATACAGAAAAAGTACCACAACCATCAGAAGAAGACTTCATGGTAAAAGACATGATAGAAGAAGAATTTATTGAAGATTCTATATTGATCGATTCGAACAGCATTGAACTGCAAGCTGAAGAAGTTTTTTCTCAAGTGTTCGAAATAGATGAGGAAGCTGTGACCGAAATTCAAATGGAAGCTCTCATCGGGAGTGATGCAGAAAATCAAGAGTCTGCGAAACTAGAGGTAGAATCTAAAACACCTATTACAGTTTTGAAAAAACTGAAAAAAATAATCGAAGTCCTGCGGGTGATGTTGTTCTCCAGCACCGATCTGCACAAAGTAGTTCTGAAACACGCCAGAGCGAGGAGCTGAATAAGGTGAGGGTAGAATAGCTGCAAAATCAAATACGACATGAAAAACAGTTATTTCAAATGGACATGGAAATAAAGAGGAAGATGATAGACAAATAGTTGATTTTCAAATGAAAACGGTTAAAAACACTTTTCGCATTCTTACACTATTACACAAATACTGATTTGTATAAAACTTTTTATAATAATCAACGTAATCTATCCCCATGCATTTTGTATTCGAATTTTTCTGGAAAATCTGTTAATTTTTAAAAACAGTTTTGATTAATTAAAGTATCGATAATATAGAAGAGCTATCAATTAAAGTATTTAGATATAAAACTTTCACGGAATATTCTGTCAGTTGTTTGCCCAGGTAGGTCATTATTTTTACTTTCGTAGTCGTCATATATCATTTTTCTGTAGTTGGGCGCCTTCTTCAAACACTGAAAAGATAAATTTAAAGTCAGTATATTGGTAGGTATCTTTATAAAAACTGGAAAGATTTCTTTCCTTTGATATGTTGTGGAGCACCGCAACTGCTACTACAATATTTTTGGCTGTATTTAAGTCAACCCTGAGTCTTTCAAATATTGACCGAAATTTAGATTTTATTTGTCCATTTAAACATTCTATTTTGTTCCTAGTAGCTATATGACAGTCAATGTACTTCTCTTCTTGTCGAGATTGCGGATTCCTTATTGGAGTTAGCATTATATAAGACAAATGGTAAACAGCATCTCCAACTAAAATACCCTTATGCAAATCTTTATTGGCCTCCAGAGTGGACTTCAACGTGCTATTGTTGCAACATTGTTTGTGAACGTGCAACAATATCTATGATCTTGCAGTTAGCATCACACACAATCTGCAATACTTAAAGGGAAATATTAATATCATTTTCGTTTGATCATAAATTTATATCCGGATATACTTGAACGTTTAAGAAAAAATATCCTTTTCGATTAAAAAATCTTCCGGCCATACAGTCTCCAACATTCTTTTCTGAGCACTTTATACGGACATCAATTTGCGCAGTCGATGCCCCCAAAACTTTAGCAATTTGAAAAAAGTCTGACATAATTTGTTGCATTTCATGAGTTGTTAATGGAAACTTGCTAGTTTTGCAATTATTCAGCTCACTGTTGGTTGAGAAATTCCGTGAAGTTCAGCTATTTTTTAAATTTAAGTTATACTTCCCATATTAACATAATTTATTCAAATGTTGCCTATATACGTATCACTCTGATGGACATTTCGACCAAATAGTCTTAAAGCTGTTAGCACTTGCAAGCTTCCTGAAATTGGCAGCCCTCTTTTGCTTGGCGCATCTCTTATATTTAGCAAACCGATTATAAATTTTGCAATTTCTTTGTCAAAGCGATATTTTCCGTAAAAATCTTTTTCGCAAAAGTCGAAAGGATTACATCTAGCTCTGTATCTTTTCCTTTGCCGTCTATGTCGAAAAACTTGCAAATCCGTCAAAATGTTAAAAACCATATCAATAGAATCCATATCTAATTGTCTGCTTGGTATACGCCTTAACTTTCACTTTGATTTCCTCTTTTTAATTCCACTAAAAAATGTCCGACTTAAGTTCTGCTACGCAAAACAAAACTTAAACGGTACGTTTACTGTTATTAAAGTTAGACTCAAGTTTTAGACTTAAGCCTTTGTTTAACTTCATTATGAACTACTTAAGCTCCGGATTTTATTAAAAATGACAGGCAGAACTTAGAGAAGAACTATCAGTATGCGCCAATATTTTTTCCCTCAGTGTATATATATTAGGGTAACCCAAAAAAAGTCAAAGTTGTTTATTTCTTATGTGGTACCCCCTCCATTTTTTCGTATGATGTTAAAATATTTATAAAAAAATTTGGTGTACCTAGGACCACAGGAACCCATGCCGACTTGCGTCGGTACACGTCAGTACTTGGTTATATGGGAAAAAAGTTCTAATTTTCAAAAAACGCAAATAACTTTTGTATAATATATATAGATAATATAGATATAGATTGCACTTTTTCTCCAGTTTCCGGTAAACTCATTAAAGTTACCATTAAATATTATAAAAAGAGGTATTAAAAAAATCAAAATCAATAATTTTATTAAGCTTTTAAAATAACTTGACGGGAAAATCCACCATTTCTAGGAAGAGTAAATGAAAAAGCCTTTTTATTGTATTAAATAATATTAACGATTCTTGTGATAAACAAATAGAGAAAAAGAGAGAGAGAACAGCAACAGTACTTGTTGGCAAATATTTTAAATGACTTTTTCTTACAGGAAATCGCAACTCGTAGAATTTTCAAGAAAGATTTTATAATATTTAATAATAACTTTAATGATTTCACCTTTAGCCTTTACTTTAAATTTAATAACTTTTGAAGGAGTAGATTTATCAAAAAAATGATCGGGTACATTTTTGTAGAACATTCAATTTCCTATAAGATTCGTTTCAGTCTATTGGTTTTTAAGATACAAAAATCAGATGTTGAAAAATATTTTTTTCTCATTTTTGCGATGCACGACTCTGAATCTATTTCAGAAGGGATTTTGTAAAAATATAGTCGACTTTTTTGAATCACCCTTATCTTCACGAGAGTTTTTTTTTTAATTTTTATCAAGTTAATCAGTGTTAAGAATCAAAAACTTTTTAAAACCTATAATAAAAGGACAAAATGTCTAAGAGAGTGTGATATAATAGTAATCTTACTATTATATTAAAATGAAACTTGAAAAATTAGCTTTTTGACTGCACCGATTAAAGTGAAATTTTCACTATTCTTACAATAATTCATTGTAGAGTGCCACTGCTAACTCATAATTTTGAAATATTAAATAGCCGAGAAGTTTTTGACCGATAATCTGCCATAAATTGGAATTTTTATCAAATTTTTTTGCCATTCCTGCCTTAACAATAAAAGATATGTGAATATAATGTATGGATTCCAACAAAAAAGTCCGCGGTGACATATATCTAGGATCCAAAATTTTGTAAAAAAAGTTATATTTAAGTGAAAATTTTCATCAATTTCTTGCAAGCAGTCATATGTTGGTTGCCTTCGACGCTATCATTGTTTGCAGCTAGCAGAACGTTGTTTTGGTTTTGCCACAAAATGCTGCTTAGTGCTCAGAAAAGAGAATCTCTCATGGAAGCAGAAAAAGCTTTCTATTCGTTAACAGCAGAATGTTGGACAATTGAGCTGCTCAGAGCACAAGTGGCGTAAGTCCACTTTTGTTAGTTTTGAGAAAATGGAATATTTAGGAAAATTTTTATTAGAAATTCTATATATAAAGAACTCAGTTTTGCTGATAAGATCGGTCAAGAGCATAAAAAGAGCTATTCATAACGTTAAAAATTAACTTAATAATACAAAATAATAATGAATAATTTTGCATACTAAACTGACCATTTTTTTAAATTTCTCATTTCCGCTGTAAAAATCAAATCTGAGATATTTTTGAGAATGTTTTGATGAGGAATGATAGCATTTAGTCCCAGAAGTCAAACAAAACTTTCCCCTAGTGATTATCTTCATTATTAACGGAGATACAAAATGAATGGACTTACGCCTCTTGTCCTCTGAACTTTTTTTGAAATTTCTCATTTTCGCTGTAAAAATCTAATGTAAGATATTTTTAAGAATCTTTTGATGAGGAATTGTAGCATTTAGTTCCAGAAGTCAAACAAATCTTTCTCCTAGTGATTATCATCATTATTAACGGAGATACAAAATGAATGGACTTAAGCCACTTGTCCTCTGAACATTTTTTGAAATTTCTCATTTTCGCTGTAAAAATCTAATGTAAGATATTTTTGAAAATCTTTTGATGAGGAATTATAGCATTTAATTCCAGAAGTTGGGTTAGAATATCAGTTAGTGATTTCCTGAATAATTGAGCAAGCCATAATGCAACTATTCTTATAAATGCTTCAAAGTTTAAATAAAACACAGTTGTTTATATTTAAGTGGGAACTGAAATATTTATTAATATAAAAAAAGGATTGAAAATCTTTTCAATGTTATCTTATAAATATAAGTTTTCATCATTGTCGTCATCGAAGATCTCATTAACTAAACCTACTTCCAGTAATGATGTATGCGTTGCCAAATTCATAAAGAATCCGAGGTGCAATTTCAGCGCTTTTTGTCAGTTCGGACTATTCGACTATATGACCGGAACCAAAACTTTTTGCCGAAACCATTCAAAGAAGCACTTTTGTAATATAAAATTATCACTTATGTATTATATGAAATTTAAGCTTTAATATTCAAAGAAAATTTTTTGAACTTTTTCTTATTTGTATGAAATATTCTTTTCTGTTTTCTTTTAATAAAAAAAGTATTTGTAAGAAACTTGAATTTATATCTATAATCACTTTCGGTTTTGGTCACACACTAGTTGTATTTTAATATATAAAAATTAAAAAATGATCTTATTTCCATCATTGATTCAATAAGAATGTCATAACTTGCACATGCAATCCGGGAAGGCACATACTTTGGCAATTTCTTTCAGAAATTAGGTGTCCGTAAAATTGTGGACTTACGCCACTTGTGCTCTGAAAAAATGATAAAATTTGTCAGAGCAATAACAAAGTATTGCATTTTATTCAGAGATTACGTAAGCTAGGAGTTTCTAACCCGGACGCATAAATAGGTTACATATTCCTCTTTACTTCTATGTACTTAGCTCAATTTCCCTAAAAAATGGAATTACGCCACTTGTGCTCTGAGCAGCTCAATTAAAAAAACAACCAGTGTAACCGTTGACAAATATTATAAGGGGGAGTAAAGGGGATTCCAAAATAAAGGCGGCATAAAGAATGCAAATCTATATAGTTTGAACATAATATTGAATTGAGGTTTTTTGGAAAAGTTGAAAAATCTAACATTACGACGAAAAAGTGGCGAATAAAAACAGTTTTGAAAAAGTCGTCTCTAAGGGTCAAAACATCCGAAAAATGATAATTATGCCCCTTAAGTCGACCAACGGTCACACTGGCACTTCATAGCGTTAGTGTATAATTTCGTTCACTGAAATAAGACCTATGCAAATATTTTTAAATAAAACCTATTTGATATTATTTATTGAGTAGTAAGAAAATAATTTTAAATCCATTCCAACCATATCTACACTATTATCTATATCTTTACTATTTTATAAAACTGAATTACAGATTTTTGTTTACAGGTTAACTTCAAAAGGCCTGCACGCAAAGAAAAAAAAAATGGTTATCGCCAGTTTGCCGCAAACGAATTTCGTTTATCGTGTTTAAAAACGTTTTTTGCAATAGTTTCAACAGTTACGAGAAACGGAAAGAGTTGGGGGAAACGGGTTATTAATTTGCTGGAAATTAATTTTGTTTGTCACAAACGTGTGCGATTTTCAATTGCGGCAAATGAAGAATTTATTTTTTGTAACATAAAACTTCGTTTGTAGGAAAAAAAATTTCTTTTCTCATAAGCGACCATTTCAAAATAAAAAAAAAATTATTTTGACTGAAAAAAAATAAGCAGCACTAGCTGATATTAATTATTAGACTGCGGTGGAACAGGTTAAGCAGAACACTCAGTAAACTAGACATCGACGCAGTCGGGGTTCGATTCCCAACGATTGAAGTAAGAAAGTATAGTTTTTTAAAATCATATTAAGGTCGCAAGCGATGTATATTTAGTAAATTTTTCAGAAGAGATAAACGAAAATGCATTTGCGTGTGGGCCGATTGTTATGAAATAAGTTTTAAAAGGCCGTATTTGAGCTACAGCACGTAAAGAGGTATTTTCCATTCGAAATTTTAATAATAAGTATATTTAATTGCAACGTATACGTATCCCGTTGCAACGCATTGTTTGATAATTATCTTTTCTCGCGTTTTTGTTGCGAGTGTTTTAATAAACTCCATGTTGCTAAGACTCTTATCTTTTTGTGCTTAGCTAGCACACATCATGCAGTGCAGTGCAGTGCTGCAAAACAAAAACAAACAAAAGAAGAAATGTTTCTATTTCGTTTGACATCACACTCGGCATGGTATAATTCGCCATGGTAACTATCGAATTCGATATCGATTCGAAAAAGATGGGTTTGGCGGACATAATGGTTACTTCGTAAGCGAGTAAACGGTTGACGATCCAGAGCGATTAATGCGTCAAAACAAACGCGAAGAAAATTATATTTTGTGCTGTAAGGTGAATACTTTTGGATATCTTTCTTGGCACTTTCAGACTTACTTTTATTATAACTGGAGCGGTTAAACTGGTATAAAACAAGTTTAGATTTTTGATCGCCATTTAGGCAAAAATATAATATTTTTCTTTGATAAAATTTGGATGCAAACGAACTTCCGCTGTAAACGAGATATGTGTCGGGTGGGATGTTTGTCTTCGTGCGTGTTTAGGATTCAGAGCCCGAATAGCCAGAGCCAGAATAGAACATTCTTCAGAATAGAACAGTTATTCTCCGACGGCTATCGGATCTCTCTCTGAGTGTCGTAAGAGTTGCCATATTTTTGCCAAGGATAAGCTGTGTTCAGTGCTATTTTATTAGTTGTTACCATGAGCTGACGTTTCGTTTTGTGTGTCTGTGTTGAATTCATGTAAGTTCAAAACAAAAAATGAAATTATTTTCTCCAAACTGAAGCATTCACACCGAAAAGCAACGCTGATCAGGCAACCGACAACCGCTCCTATTCTCAACATGTTCTCAGCGGATTTCACCGACAACCGCCTTGGTTCTGTTCGGGCTCTCACTGGCCACCTTCAGTGTGCTAAGATTTTTTTATATGAAGTTTTTGCGCTCTATCTCTTTCTACACTCATTCAAAAAGTAAAAAATCCTCTTAGCGCCAAGACTGCCATTTCCAACTTTTTTTTATCTTTGAGTAGTACAATTTTGGGGGTTTTGAGTAGTACGGCGTAGTGTTGATAAAATTATTACAATCTTTTTTGTTCAAATAAATGTATTTTCTTTCTTTTATGTATTTATTTTTTTAATTATCATTGAAAACAGATTCGCAAAATATATTTAAATTCAAATATCTTTTATTTTTTTGTAAAAAAATTACTTTTGCTGTCTTAACATTTTTATTAATGCGAAAAAATAAATAAACAAAGTGCACAGGATGTAAGTAGAACTCATTTATATACGCTAAAATTTACTTAAACTTAAAATGAGAATTTCCTGACAATGTAAGAATTTTTGAAACAAATCGCAGAAACATTTGACAGAGTATGAAATAAATTATGCGTCATCTGGGTAAAGATATCTTCTTTATTTCCCACGTAAGCGAATCAGTTTTTACAACTTCTTCTCAATAAATTTTACAAGAGATGGACTAATGTCCAATTTACATGTTGTCGTGTTAGGATACAACTATTTCAACTTTGAAGGAGGCGGAGCATTTCTTTATGCAAGTTATGACATGCTATGACGATATTGAAAAATAAAAGACGATATATTTTCTTAAAAAATATTTCCTTCTAAAATTATAATTGGTAAGAAATAAGAATTTATACATATTTTTTATATACATCTTGGACTCTGCTTAGGAGAAAAAAATCACCAATTTGTTCAGTCAATTTTGGATCGAAAAATGGAAAAAATTGGCATTTAAAGATATTTGGCAAATTTAAATTTCATCGCGAGTAGTTTTTTGAAAATTTGTTTTTTTTTCCTTAGTAATAAAAAACCTCAAATTTAAGGTTTATTAACGTTATTATAGTATCATGGTAAAGTGCTTTTAAAAAAGCAGCACAAACGCACTTAACTCACAGCATAATAAAAAACTGACAACTATTTTAAAATCGAAGTTTCTGCATTCAAATTTTAAAATTGTTTAATTGTTTAAGTATATTGTTAGAAAGCGGAAAAGAAGGAAAGAAGAAAAGAATTGTTATATGTTGTTATAACAAAAATATTTAAATGTCATATTATTTTAGATTTTTTGTCATCTAAAATCGAGTGAACAATTGGGGTAAAAAGGCAGTCTTATATATCTACGTATTACCGTAGATACATTTAGAACTAATCAAAATGACTTTTGTTGAAATGTTTTATTTTTTATTGTGAACACTAAAACTCAAAAATAGCAAAGTCAAACGACAACAAGTCAAAAAAGTGATTATGGAAATGCTTAAGAAAGTTGTTATGTATGTAACGTAAGGGTATAAACTTATTAGTTATTTTTTGTAAATTTAAAAAAGTGCGTAAAAGTAATCACAAAAATAAATCCGAGTTTTTCGAATTGAGCAAATAGTAGTACATGTACAATTTGGATAGTACGAATGTTCATGTTCAGTATGGAAGACGTAAGAGTAGTACGTGTACTAATATTTCAGTTCTTTCGGCTGCATAGGTTAGCGTCTTTTTGATAACAGAAAACATCCGTGGCGAAGCCGTGGACCACTGGATCCTGCTAGTAACATATAAAATACAAGTAAATTTAATATAAAAAAACTTTGTTGTGCGTGTTATACACCAGAAGTCATTATTTTGGCTACTATTCGAGCAACATATTGCTGGTTTACCTGACCTCAAAATTGAACCAGAAATCGAAAACCTTAATTATGAAACAAAGACAAATATAAATAACCAGTTTTATTGAAACAAAAAAAAAAAAGATGAAAGTAAAATAGAATATTTTTTTGACAAAGTGTAAACATACTTAGTATTCGGTTTATGTTTACCCTATCAAAAATAAATAAATAACTACGCTAAACAACGGCGTAGCAAGGGAGGACAGGGGTGGTCCGCCCCGGGTGCACATTTAACAGGAGTCTAAAATTAAGAAACAATTTTTTTTAAGGAAAGTCTGTATTATGTCGTAATATTTTTTGTATATGCATACATTTTCTTTAAAAAGGAGCGCATAATTTAATTTGATTTAATTTAAAGTATATATCGTCGCTGCGCCAACAAAAACAGTTATATTATGTAATTTTTGTCAATTTTTTTTTATTTCATACTTTATTAACACTATCTATTGCCCGCATTTGCCGTTTTTAATATCTCTTTTGGCTAAGAAGTGATCAAAAACAGCTTTGTGCTCGCAGTACTAGAAATACTCCGAAAAGAAATTAGTTTTTTTGCTCTTCTGAAAAGTTACTGAAAAACACATAACTGTTTTTGTTGGCGCAGCGACGATATGTTTCTTCAATGCCTATGCTTTAACTTATATTGATTGCATTTTACATTGCAGATGTTAAAGGGTACAAAAATTGCTGTAAGTATTCCTTATGCCCGTATGTTACTTAATTTTTTTTTACAACTTTTGTCATTGAAAATTAAAACTAGAGCAGTTCAAATAGTACGAATGCCTGGATTTAATTGGTGTGAGTGAGTACACATATAGTACGAATTGGAGAAAAATTTGTAGGACGGACTGTAGTTTCTCTGCATTTTTTTTGCCGTTTCTTTCAATTCGTTCTTCGTTGAGTTTCGTTTAAATATTTACTGTGCTGTTAGTAATAAATTTGACATTTTTAGAGTAAACAAAACTATTTAATATAAATGTATGCTGAATGGGAAGTGATGTGTGTAGCTAATATTAATTTATTTAATGCAGCTGCTCTTCAAAACACCAGAAGTAACAAAGTAACAACGTTTATCCTTTTCTTACAATATATGTCTGTCCTGCTCACGCGACACTTGTATTCAGATTTTAAAATTGGACAAAAAAAATTAAGTATCATACGGGCATTACAATGCGTTTGTATCAATTAAAACAAATTTAAAATATATATACAATGTTTACTGAGGTGTGGAACCATCACCAGGTTTAATTAAAATTTTAATTTATTTTCTTATAATCAATACCTTAATGTTACTAAATACGAACTAAAAATATAAGCAATACTTATAATAAAAGCAATATAAATAGTAAAGGGTGCTTTTTTTGGAGGTATGGAATTTCCTAGAGGGAAAGCTGTCAAACCAGATGTCAAAGTATACACATGTTGCTGACATTTATGCTCAGTATACTTTGACAATTTATCATGATAAGACATACACTGCAACAAAGTTTACAAATCGTTTTAGTTTATTTCCAAAATTCGGGTTATGTGTGGAAAACTTACAGAACACTTCGCATATATTACGGTGCAGATAATCATCCATCTAAGCAGGTTATATGTAAAACGATAAACCAATTAATGTCATCGTTTACTCTTATGGGCAATATTCGTCCAAAACGAGCTCATATGTGCGTACCGAAGAGGCCACCGTCGCTGTAGAGGTGTGTGTGAGATGAGTAAAAACTGATATGGAGCCAACTTATTGCCAATGGTGTACACTACAGGTAAATGATTAGCGACTTTTTAGTTCCCCACGTAAATATCAATCGTCTAAGTGCTAAATGGTTCTAGCAGGATGGTGCTACAAGCCATACAGCGCGTGAAACCATCACTTTACTGGGACGAACATTTTGTGAAGGTACTTTTTGTGAAGGTACGTCAAGACACTGGCTTATGCTAATAAACCAGCTAGGACTGACCACCTACGCACAATGGGGTAATTTATGCCAAAAGTGCAGATTAATTAAAAAAATAACCATCAAGGTACATAGTGATGTTAGGTACCCGATGAAAGAAGATAAAATTCTGCATCACTAGGTGAAAGAATAGTTGTAAAATATTTTACCGTTTATCCGCAATGCAGTTTGAAAGTCATCATATCTTTTCTCTTTGAGTGTGCACAGTGACAAACGTGTTTATTTGAAATTTTTCAAGTTTTTTTTTGTGTAGTATTCTTAAAAAATTACAAAAAAGTACGATGGAACCTTCTTGTTTAGGTATTTAAGCAATACAAAATTAATTTTTTTTTTATGAAGTAGTGTTTAAATATATATTAATTTATTTATTTTAATTTAGCCTTATAAAGTTGGATTTTTGAATATGTTAATAAAGATTTAGTTGTGTGTTGAGTGGAATCAAAGAAAACTGTTTTGATTATCTTAAGATATGAACATTCAAGTTATATTCTATAAAAAACAAGTTGCATCAATGCTGTGCACTTTCGCGGTATTTAAATTTTTTTACTATAACTTACATGTCACGAATTTATGATTTTATTTAGAAAATTACAAACAAATAAAAATAAAGTGCAAAATAAATGTAAATACTAAACAGAATTTGCTGTTTGTTGTTCTTTTTTTTTTGTTGCTTACCAGTTCTCTTATTAACTTTTTTTTTTTGTTATCCGCTATTTTTACCCTACATTACACAGTACAACATTTTTCAGCTCATTGAGAACTGAGAACTGCACGTGAAAGTAGCCCCAAAAAGAAGAAGTTCTGCATCATTCGTTTTGTCACATGCCATAATAATTTAATATCGATTTCGTGTTACTAAGTATCGTATAGGGGAATTTGTCACGTTTTAGGCTATTTTGTTTGACATAACTCGAGAACCACTAGTCCGATTGAAACAAATTCAAAAAAAATTAAGAATTACAATTCCTTTAATCTGTTCATATAACGTTTCCCTACATAAGCAACAGTTTCGCAGTTATAAATAAATGTATGAAAAAAAAAATAATTTTTGTCTGAAAATTAAAATTTTTTTTTTTAAATTCATAAAAAATCCAACACTTTAAAAAGTGTCAAATTCTATTACTTTCACTTAAAGTCACATAACCTATGAACAAAATGAGACATATGTAGATCATGAAAATCGATGTACAGTGAAACCCGCTTAAGTACCTTCCCCTTTAAGTACCTAACCCGCTTTAGTACCCAAAATATTCGGACCTTTTTCACGAAAATTGATGAATGTTTACCCTCTTAAGTACCCAACCCGCTTAACTACCTTAAAATGCTGACATTTTTGGGTCAGGTACTTAAGCGGGTTTTACTGTACGTGTTTCGATTTTATTCACAATTAAGTAAAGGTATGAATTACAAAAATTTATTCGAGATATGTACAAAATTCTTTGGAAAAAACATTGATGACTTTTTTATGATTCTCAGAATTAAAAAAGAAATATGTAATAAACAAAAGGTTATTTCATTTTTATGATTGCGCTAGCAAACTAATAAACGATTATAAATGTGCGTTGGCGCTGAATTCCTGTTCTTCTTTTTTATGGTAGGTACTCCGTTTAGTCAATTATAGGGAAAAAAGGGACGTGCACTTTTTTAATGATGTGTGTTTTTCCGTTGGATACCTGGATGCATCCATTCATTAGTACCTGTCAGTAAAATATTGAAAAGTACGTAGTATTTATAGGTGTTCACTGATCGATTTTTGTCATTCAACAAGTGTCGACGAAAGCGAAAAGTACAAGTGAATTTTTCTTCGGTTTTTAAAAGTGAATAAGAACAAAACATATAATATATTTCAGTATGGAAAATAACAAGTGCCCAAAATTGAATTATTTTTGTTACGTTTGTGGTCATATCGTCCCAAAAATAGACAAACAGGATCGAAAAAAATTGTTTACTGAGGAATTCAAAACAGCGTATTGTCATTATTTTGATGAAGCAGATTAAAGTGGTGCAAATTTTACGCCGAACACAGTGTGCAAAAGTTGTTATAATACCCTTATAATGTGAATACATGGAAAAGGTGCAAAGTTGTCTTTTATGAAGCCAGTAATTTGGGTGGAAGACCTATCTTGACATGATGAATTCAAGTGCTACGCATGCATAAATTATCGTCATGGATTAAACAGAAAACAATTGAAAACAAAAGTATACATTGCTGCTTTTACTGCCACACTTCCAGTTAATCGCGCTGCTGATACCGATACACCTAAACCTCCGAGTCTGGATACTGTGTCCTTGCAAGCCGAAACCGTTTTCACTAATTTGAATGATTCTGATTGGACATAATCAGAATTATTATGGTATTGAAAATAATGCACCACAACCGCTAACACAAATGGAAATGGATTACATTGTGGATAAGATGGGACTATCACAAATAAATTCAGAATTTTTGACATCATTTTTGAAGCGTAAAAAACGCACAGAGCAAAATGTCAGCGCAACATCATACCGAAAACGCCAAGCTGAATTTCAGAAATTTTATTCCGTTGACGAAGCAAATACGTTCACTTACTGCCATGATATCCCAGGTTTAGTGAAAAAATTGGGAATGGATTATATCGCTGGCGACTGGCGTTTATTCATCGATGGTTCAGTTTCAAGTTTGAAGGCTGTGCTGTTGCACAAAACAAACAAAAAACCGTTCATTCCATTGGAATTCAGCACAACTATAAAGGAAACGTATGAAACATTGGGCGAAATTTTGAAGAAAATCAAATACAATGCACACAAATGGAAGATTTGTTGTGATCTGAAGGTTGTCAACATAATACAAGGCATTATATTAAAGGGCGGTTTTCCAAAATACTTCTGCTTCCTTTGTAATTGGGATTCTCGATACAAAGGGAATCTATATGAATGTAAAGATTGGAAAGCAAGAACTCCCGAGCTGGAGAAACAATTAAAATTACGTAATAAATCCTTGATAAAGGATCTAGATGATATTTTGTTGCCATCGCTCTACATGAAATTAGGAATAGCTGGAAAATTCGTTGAAGTGGTAGTCAAAGATATTGAGGACGCCTATGACGGTTTGATATCCATCTTTCCAAAACTCAGTGAAGCTAAAACTAGAAACGGTACTTATCGTTGTCTGTATTTAAATACCTCATACAAATAATTATATGTGCACCATTAGTAAAATTATTTTGCGCTAAAATAAAAATGTTTCAAAATTCTGCTCTTGCAGTTATATTATATATGACAACAGTAACATAACATAACAAAGACTTTATTCAATTGTCCTTTAAATTAAATATAAAAATTAACATACAAAATTTCATCCTAGTAAGTAATTATATGTGCACAACTCAATTATATGTGTTTTTGCTAAATTTTCGATCTTAATAATAAAAAAAAATAAATAAAATTTCATATTAGTAATTAATATGCTTTTCTTTTTTTTTAAATAACTTGGCTCAGCCGGAGTGGCATAGAATTAATCAAGGATTTTGGGTTGTATGTGCTGATACTTTGCCATTTTTGCTATTTTGCTATTTTAAACTCCCTAGCTGCCTCAAATTGCCTTTATAATCCTTATATACTTTTCCATAGAGGATTCCCCAGAAATTCTCAATGGGGTCTAAGTCTGGACTTATTGCTGGCCATTGCAGTAATGGTATATTTCTGGCTGTAAAAAACTCCGTTGTATGCTTTGCACAGTGTATTGGCGCATTATCCTGCTAATTAGTCCAATTATCGCCACAAAGTTGGCCGGAATATTATATTAGTTCATTGTCCAATAAATAAACGTACATTTCAGCATTCATTTTTGTTGACATAAAACACATTGGAGTCTATCCTTCATAACAAAATGCAGCCCAGATCAACACTAATCCTCTCTTATGGACACGCAAGTGGCAAGTGCGTCGAAATTGATCCCTATGCCGCCAATACTTCTTGGAAACATCAGGCCTATCTAAATTGAACTATTTTTGCCACTAAAGATAATGTTGCGCCATTCCTCATCCAAAAATTGGAACATGGTAGCGAAGGCCAACCGTGCGTTAATATGTCGAGGCAAAAGGTTAGGTTGTCGCGTCTTGGAAGTAAGTGTTACTTTAGGATTTTCATGTAATATTTAAACTATTCTACTTCTTGTTACGTTTAGACCCATTTGACTTTTTATTTGTCCGGTACTCATTCCTTCGACTACTGCAATATGTTGAGTTCTCCGTTTACACCGAGCGTCGATTTGTGTTTTCCTACCACTCGGTCTAACTGTGTCATAACTACTAGGACATTTTAAAAAATTTGTTATTGTGTTACTGTGGCGATTAAGCCTTTTGTCTGTTTCTTTCATTTTAGCTCCATTTTCGCTTATTCCCAGTATTATTCCCTGGTCATGTTCAGAAAGGCTCGTTCCGCTGGGCATTTTCAATATCAAACACGTAATAATTAACTTTATTCATTATAAATGTAAAAAACTTACCTTATATATCATGATTCAATATGATGATATATAAGGTGCATCATTCAATGCACCTTCACATTTTCCATATAACGGTACATTAAATGCATTACGAACTGCATACTAAATCTTGTTAAACAATAACAACGAATAACAAAAACAAACTGCACTCATAAAAATACTGTACTATTTTAGGTGGAAAAAAATGCAAGCAAATATTTATGCACATATAATTATTGTCATATCTTAAATTGTTCACTTCGATATATTCGCATTACCAATAATTTTTTCGTTTTTTTTTATATTTAAAACGTATTCTCAATGGACCGGATATACAAAAATTAATGAAAAGCGAATCTTTCACAAATGTGCTTTCGAACCGTTATAGCCACCTATGTGCATGGGACGCATTGAAACAAGTCATCGAAGGCATGTTAGGAAAGCGAGATGACATACAGACACGAGTGGACAAGTTGCTGTATTATTTTGAAAAAATCAATGCATCCATGACGTTAATATTACATTTCATGCATTTCCACCTTAAAACCTTTTTGGCACAATTACCTCAGGTTCCACCAGGTGGCCATGCCAATGGAAAAGCGATTCAATGGCAAAAAATTAGATGCATTGCTTGCGGAGGTTTGTTGGTGGAGTTCTAAAATTATGCAGTTTGGAGATGAAAGCACCGAAGATTTTGGTGGACACACTGAACAAAGCATGCCCTTGAATATTATGTCTATCTCAGATCATGATGCAGACTCAGAACATGAATATGAACAACCTACGAAGAAAAGAAGATCATCAGAACCACAAACGTAAACTTCAACGAGGATGGATATTGACAATAATTGAAAATGTTCTAAATTTTGTTTTTATGCATAGATAACATATAAAAATGTCATATTTTCTGTGTAAGAATAGCTGTAATATGAATCGCAAATTTTATTTTCATGCAAAATAAAGTTTATAAAGAAAAATAACATATTTGTTTATTTGTAATCCAGTTATTGAACAAAAAATTAAGCAAAATTAATGGGCTCATATTTTAAGGGTGCTATATACCTGATTCAGGTATGCTTTATAAATTTTTCGAAACGTTCGAAACTTATATATATTCTTATATATTAAATTTTGACTCATCGGTAAATAACACTATCTTCCACTTTTCTGCTGACCAATTTAAATGCTGCTTAGCAAACTTTAGTCGCTTCAATTGGTTGCGCTTAGAAATCAGTGGTTTTTTGGCAGGGCGGCGTGCCCGCAAGGACACATCTACGAGTCGTCTGCGTACACTTCTAGCAGCAATCGGTAATTGGAGATCTACAACAATTTTTGACGAACTTGAAAAAGGTTATTTTTTTACGAACCGGATAATGGTATTGTCTGTGCGCTTACTTGTTTGACGCGGTCTTCCTCCTCGATGCACTACCGAAATGGCTTTCGTTGCTTGAAAACGAGAAATTATGCGTGAAATCGAGCTTTTATGCACATTATATTTAATTGAAATGTCTTTTTGAGGTATTCCATTGGAATAGTCGGCTAAAATTAGTTTTCGAAGCTCAATACCGAATTTATCACGAGCCATTTTGATATAGATATATAGATTTTAAGAAAATAAAACTATGCTGTTCCACCAAAGATTGTTTTTAATTAATATACTCTGTTCTAGCTGTATTTCATCACAATGCAGAAATAACTAGAAAAACAAAGGCGAAGATCCCGTTATTTTAAGAACTTAGTGATGTTGCATTTGTTTTGGCCAAGCAAATTTTAAGATTATCGAAAAAAGTATCGATTACCGCGAAATAAAAAAAAAGATCGATTATTTGTATGTGATACCTTATTACTAAAGCCCACAGATGAGTAACAATACATTTTTAATATGTTGTTAAAATAAGCAACCAAGCTGCAAAGATTGTTTAATTCAATATGTTCAGTTGCATATGTTTTGGCCAACACTGTATATAGATTAAATGAAAGTACTTATATTATAAAAAAATGTAAATATTTTATGATGATCATTTTTTCTATGTATGCATAAACATCAATGGCTTTACAGTACCACCCTTCCTATTCCACAGCTTATTCAACTGAATGACAAGGTTGATTTATAAGGTTGTTGCAGGGCTGATCGCACTCTCTTCTCAGTTCCCATACTTGTCAAAACCATCCAATTTTGCGAATGACTACGAAAGAAAAACGGATGATAAAAGAAAGCACTTGCAGATTTTCTATGAGCTGTCAATTTCAATTTGACAATTATGGGTACTCGCTCTCTCCCTTGCGACAACCTTATAAATCAACCTTGCTGAATTAAAATAAACACGAAAATTTGCTGAAGCAAAAAAAAAATTCCAGTGAAGCATGCGATGCTAACTTTATCAGTTGACAGTTGGCATAAGATTGATGTTCGTTTATTTAGCTTCGGCGTCACATGCATAGGGGCACTAATACTGATACGTTACACGCGGGTACACTGCCGGTAAACGCTATTAAGCCCATCAGTCTTACATAACATGTCATTCAATAAGGCCGCAGGATAAGTAAGAAAAAAAACAATATTTTGATAAAACTCGATTATATTAAACAACATAGTTGCCTTCGAGAGCGTTGCAACGAGTATAGCGATTTTCCAACTTTTCGATACTACTTTTTTTGCCTCAGTTTCAGCGATTACTTCATCATTGGACTTGAATTTCTTTCCAGCAAGCAATCTCTTGAGATCTGAAAACAGGAAAATGTCACGGGGGGCTAAGTCTGGAGAATACGGTGGGTGGGTAAGCAATTCGAAGCCCAATTCATTAAATATTGCCATCGTTTTTATCGATTTGTGACACGGTGCATTGTCTTGGTGAAACAACACTTTTTTCTTTTGCAAATGTGGCCGTTCCTTGGCGATTTCAGCCTTTAATCGATCCAAAGGTGCACAGTAATAGACGCTGTTGTTGGTGGTTCCTTTTTGGAGATAGTCGATGAATATTATTCCTTTCGCATCCCAAAATACAGACGCCATCACCTTACAAGACGACTGTTGGGTCTTTGCTCGCTTTGGATTCAGTTCGTCGACTGCTGTCCACTCAGCTGATTGTCTTTTGGATTCTGGTGTGTAAAAGTGAAGCCATGTTTTATCTATTGTCAGATTTCGCTGTAGAATTCGGTTTAATTGCGATTTAACAGCGCCAAACACTCCTCTGAAGCATCAATTCGTTGTTGTTTTTGGTCGACTGTGAGCTCACGCGGCACCCACTTTGCACAGAGTTTTCGCATACCCAAATGTTCGTGTAAAATGGTAAAAACACTACCATCTTTACAATGTCAGATAGCTCGTGCACCTTCAATTTGCGATCGTTCATAACCAATTTGTGAATTTTTTTGATGTTTTGTGGAATAACAGTCTGATTTGGGCGTCCACTGCGCTCTGCATCATTTGTGCTGGTACGCCCACGTTTAAATTCAACAATCCACTTTTCTACCATTTGTCTCGATGGAGCAGATGGAACATTATCCGGATAATGTTTATCAAGCCATTGTTTGATTTCCACTGTATTTTTTTTAATCAAAAAGCAATGCTTAATCAAAACTCGAAATCATTTTTTTCCATTTTTATTTTCAATAACAATAGTTGCAAAGTGCTATAACTCACGAATCAATTGTCAGATTGTTGTAAAATTTTTATACGTATCGTTTGAAGGTTGGTACTAAATAAAAATCGTTTGGAAAAAAATCTAGATGCGCCATCTATGTGTCATCCTATGGGCTTTTTGAACGCACTGTTAGTACAAAGTTGTTATTGCAATATTTTAATTTAGGCATTTTAATCAGAATTAATATGTAAAAATGGGGTTTCTTCAACATTAGAATGGTTTTTCTTCTTTCGGTTTTTAGTTAATACAACTACCTCTGCCAATAAATCAGTCCTTAACTCTTATTTTAACGATGAACATTTAAGTGTCTTTATATTTTTCTGCAGCATTTTTCCTTTGAAATTTTACAAGTAACGCTATTTTGTCGTGGAAGCAACAAAATCAGTTCTTTGTACGAAAATCCTCAGAATCAAACATAGGATAAGCTTTAGCCATTTTTGCACCCATATAAAGATAAAGTATGTATGTGTGTTTGTGTAAGTCCAACAAGGCTTATTTAATGCTTTTCCAATCTTTTTAGACGCCATTCATTTCACCCCGCTATGACAATAACACGCATACTCTAAAAGTGGTAAACCCACCTTTTCGCCATTGACGGCACCATTTTGTTTTTATATTATTCATCCTGCTGAATCCTTTGCACGCTTCAAAGGATGCACTCTTTGTTGTTTTCCAAATACGCATTAAGAAGTATTTTGTATGTGCTCTAAAGTCTCATTAAAAATAAATACAAACGAAAACACAAGTATTTATTGTAAATCACTCAAAACCAGCGAACAACTGGTTGAAATGTTGAAAGCTCAATGCTTCAGGCGGTAACAATGATGTTAGAAGCATTCCGTTCCGGAGTGTTTTGACAGCTGAGCGTGGAAGCAAACACTTTAGTTAAAAGTGAAAGTGAGAAAAGCTTTCTACGCTGCCATTGAAATACTGAACTTATTCAATGAGTGAGTTTATAATGTTGAAAAACTCATTCCAAATGAAAGAGCGCATGGAGCTTTTGGCTCGAGGTAGCTTTTTTCTTCTTAGACGCGCATCCATTTAACCAATATTTCTAATAACTGTTTATGCTTTAACATGTTGTTATATACAGGGGAAGGCATACTGTTTCTTTTCGAGAGAATTTATTTTTCTTTCTTTTTAACTTTCCCTAAGTTCTCAATTCATGTCATGAGCGCCAAGTTCGACCTTGCGAAGATGTACTGAAACGAACACTTAAAGCACTTTCATTTTGGAAATTGTTTGTGTCATTTCCACTAAAAAATTTAATATATGAATTCCGTAATCCCGAGTAAAGAGAATTGTGTATAATTTTCGGTATTAATATCACAGTTCTTACAATTCTTGAATTCAATAAATTTTTCGCTTGTAAATGCATGTGCAGAAGCACGAAGATAAAAGAACAAAATAGGTACATACACAAATACAAACATACCTTCATATTTTGGTATGGTAAAGTTAAGCTTTTTCGGAAAAGATGAAATGGTATGTTTACATTAAATAAAAACAGCCGACTTTCTTTGGGGGTTGCTTTGGGATTCGACGCCATGCTGTTGGGACCAGGGAAATCCTTTTGAGCACAGCACAGCAAAAAGATAGCAGCAGCACAACAAAAACAACAACATGGATGATATTTGCACCAAATGTGCTATAGGGCTTAACATCTCTTCGGCAAAAAAAAAAAAAAAATTAAACAGGAATTCAAGGAAACAAACACAAATATTATCACTCATTGATAGGAGTACAGACAGAGGCGTTCCGAGACATTTCCAAGGCACGGGCGACCTATGATTTCGGTACACAATTTATAATGAAATTTGGCTTCGCACGATTTTATCAAACAATTATTTGCTATTCATCAAAATTGCAAGTAGGATTGCATGATGATGATAAAATGAACATACAACTATTGTTCATATTTTCGAGAAATTCAGGTTTCTCATGGGCGTTTTCTTTAAAACAAGGGACTGGATATTCGTTGCTGTAAGGATTTTAATAATAATATTTTCCCATAGTAATGAAATTATTGAAACTTGACTTTATGCATGGCATTGGACTTTCTTCAGTGAATTTAAATACTCCTACACATTTCAGTACTACAAATAACACATTACTGGACCTTTTCTTTATTGATGACACTTCGAAAAACTCTTATATGACCAGATTTCCGTCCCAGTGTTTCTTAACATGATCTTTTTAATTTACGATTTTCCTTTAATGTACCATTCAAAACAGATATGTAACCGGAATTTTAAAAATATTGACTATAATATGCTTACTTACGATGTTGAAAGGACGGGCTGGAATCGTATATACACTATGTCATCAGTAGATGATCAAGTCTCATTTTTGCAAGCTAATATAAATTATCTTTTTGAAAAATACGTACCCATAAAGTGAAAAAAATAAAAACTTGTGAAAGGCCATGGTTTTCGACTGAAATAAAAAAAACCTTATTACAGAGAGAAACGCAGCTAGCAACCGCTGGAAGAGCTAAAAAACACCAGACCTTCATACAAACTTTAAACGATTAAAGTACAATGTCGCAAGAAAGTTAGAAAATGCAAAAAAAAATTTTATAGCAGTAAATTTCCTACAGCAATTGGTAGCAAAGAAAAATGGTTGCATATTCGTAACATTGGCCTGGGTAAAACTAAAGCTGAATCAACCTGTGAATCAATTGTCTTAAATAATCTAAGCTTAAACTTTATGAACACTGCTTTGTCCAAACCTGCAAACAACATTTATATAACTGCTGTTAAAGTTCTCTCAATAGTAGTAACATCATGTGTAGATCCGCAACAAGTCCTGCAAGGTATAAGATATAAGGACAGATAGGAATATCTGTCAAATCAAATGCTGTAGGAGTGGATGATATACACCCCATTTTTTTTTTTAAACATTGCAACCCAAATTGTTACCCTATATCACACACATATTTAACACAGTTTTTACAAAATCCTTTTTTCCACTCAGTTGGAATAAGGCAAAAGGTATACCTGTGCCCAAGACAAGCAATGAATTTCGTCCTAAAGCAATTTTATCATTTCTTTCAAAAGTTCTAAAAAGACCTATGTATAACCAGATAAATAAATTCCTTATGGAGAACTCGCTTCTTTCTGATAGGCAGTCAGGCTTCAGAGAAAAACGCGGCTGTGTTACTGTCATGTTAGAGTTCTCTGAGGAGGTTCATTCAGTTAAAACGAAATGGCCATCTCAGCCCTTGAAAGGACTTTGACCGAGCTTCTTATGATCAATTGTGTTGTGTGTGATGTGAAATGTTTACACACAAATGATCGAGAACTGGACCCACATGTTTTACGCGGTCATTCAGTTATAAATGACAGTAAAATAGTTTTTCTCACCCTGCTTGATCACTCTAAAGCTTTTGGTACTGTTGTCCACAATGTACTTCTGACAAGATTAAAAAACCTTTACGGATTCTCAAACGCAGCCCTTGCTTTAATGAAACCATATCTTTGTAAAAGATCACAAGCCATCTGCCTCGGCGATTCTATGTCTCAATTTTTATATCTGCAGCGAGATGTTCCATAGGGATCCGTTTTGGGTCCACTACTTTTTTCCTTGTGTATCAACGGTTTGCCCAGAGTTGTCAAAATGTGTAGAATCCATATGTATGCGGACGATGTTCAACTACTCATATCGCGCGATAATATTTCTGCAGCCTCATGTATTTCCATACTTAATGGTGATCTTGCTGAAGTCAATACTTGGGCGATGAACTATGGTTTAACAACTAGTGCCTGGCCATGTACAAAAAAGTTTTCAATGTCTCTGCATTTCCTAAAGTAAATATTAAAGGTTCTATCATTGAATATGTTGATCATGCTTAAAATCTTGGTATTATCTTTTATAAGACGCTGTCATAGAATAGATATATAAATAACGTTGTAGGTAGGGTTTATAGTACGTTACAGTGCTTTGGACAACGCAATTTTACACCAACTTGCTTAATCATACCTTATTCCGCAGCTTCTTTATGGTTGCGAGATAAACGGAAACTGTGACTTTAACATGAAAACAAAGATCAACGTTCTTTTTAATAGCATTGCGCGTTATGTGTATAGGTTACGTCGCCTTGATCATGTTACTGAACATGCTAAACAAATTTATCAAATTTCATTTAATAATTTGTTGAACTTTCGTATTTTAATGCTGCATAAAATCGTTTTTACCAAGGAGCCATCGAACTTTCTGACAAGCTTACGCTTACCCGGTCTACTCGAAACAACGCTATCATCCCGTTTAGATATTATAAACTACTATCGGAAAGGCAATTTTTTATTTCTACAGTGCGTCTTTGGAATATTCTATCCACAAGACTGCAACAGATGATTAAAGCAAGTAAATTTCGTATGGAATTATGCAAGCACCTAACAAGATAACTTTTACTTCTGCTAAACTACTTCAACACTTAATAATTTTCTTACTATGTTCCTTTTTTTTCACTTCCTGTTCAACACAGATGTCTATTTTATATATGTCTATATACATATGTCTATTCTAACCATTATACTTTTCTTTTATCTCTCTTAGCGCTTAAGTTATTGATATATTAATATTTGTTATATATATTAAATTTACATTTTTTAAGACTCATAATTCAAATTTTTTTAGTTGATTATTATATTTCATTATGGTAATTTTTATATGACCAACATTTTAAATGAAAAGGATATTAATCTTAATATTTTAAATTAATTAGTTGAGTACATTAAATCTATAAAGAAATAAATCAATGCTGCTTTAGAGCAGCGGTGTCGTGGCAGTGAGCTGGATTAGAAAATTAAAAAATAAGAATAAAAAATTGGAACTTCGATGGCGACGATAATAAAATAATAAATAAAAAAAACAAAATACACATTGCAGCAATAACCTTATATTTTTTGACGCAAGCAAACAACAATGCATGCACATTTTTAGAAGTGAAACTTTTATAGCCGTGTGTATGAAAACTTATGAAAACAACAACACAGCAATTCGCCGCACTAGTTGTATAAAAACGAAAAAATTGCTTTTAACACATTTTTCATATTTTTGCTTCCACTGAGGCTTAAACACAGTATGCTGTGAACCGTAGGTAGCTATTCTACCCACTGGGCCACGAAAGCATATTTATTTGCGTAGCTCAAACTCATCTTAAATCAACAATCAGTTATTCTTTTCTTTTCTTTCGTTTATGATTGAATTGAGTCTTAGCATGTATAGCTATTAATAGAATGCAAAAAAAGTATCACCAGCTCTTTGTCAACTCTCGCTTCGACTCATGGTAAAATGAAGTCGGTGGGATGCATGGCTTAGAGCTGAGTGTGTAAACTGTCAAACAAAATAAACGCAAAACAACACTGAGCGGAGACTCAGTTTGCCAAGTGACGGAAAAATATTGCATTGGTTTTGACAACTCTGGCTCTGTGAAAGAAAGCATTATCAGTACTATCAAGTGCAGGATCAGCTGCAAAAACTAAATAGTATTTCAATTAATTAAAATCGATTAGTTGAAATATTGCCAGCATATCTACCACTAGATGGCTGAAATTTTCCAGAAAATATCTTATATATTCCTGTTCCCTTTTTTTTGCTTTCCTTAGCCTTATTTCGTTGATACACTCTTATCAATTTTTGTGATATGAGATGCTATTTGTTCTTTCTATGACTCCAGTGCAGTTTTTATCGTTTTTAAGTAAGCCTTGTATTGATTGCTTTAGAAACAACACATGCTGCAATATTAACGAATTCAACTTTGCATCCTAAATTTGTTTTATTCTTAGATCTGTGAATTCTCATATAAATACCATATCTTTCATATATTTCAAATCCAGATTTGCACACATTTAACAGTACGTTCAAAAAGTCCATAGGATGCCACATAGATGGCGCTACTAGATTTTTTCCGTATGATTTTTATTTAGTACCAACCTCTAAACGATACGTATAAAAATATAACAATAATCTGACAATTGATTCGTGAGTTATAGCATTTTGTGTGCAACTATAGTTATTGAAAAAAAAAATGGATAAAAGCGAATTTCGAGTTTTGATAAAGCATTGCTTTTTGATAAAAAAAAAATACAGTGGAAATCAAACAATGGCTTGATAAACATTATCCGGACTCTGCTCCATCGAGACAAATAGTAGAAAAGTGGATTGCTGAATTTAAACGTGGTCGTACCAGCACAAATGATGCAGAGCGCAGTGGACGCTCAAATCAGACTGTTATTCCACAAAACATCAAAAAAATTCACAAATTGGTTATGAACGATCGCAAATTGAAGGTGCACAGCTAGCTGATAAAGATATCAGATGGTAGTGTTTTTACCATTTTACACAAACATTTGGGTATGCGAAAACTCTGTGCAAAGTGGGTGCCGCGTGAGCTCACAGTCAACAAAAACCAACAACGAATTGATGCTTCTGAGGAGTGTTTGGCGCTGTTAAACCGCAATAAAATCGAATTCTATCATCGATATGTGGCACTGGATGAAACATGGCTTCACTATTACACACCAGAATCCAAAAGACAGCCAGCTAAGTGGACAGCAGTCGACAAACCGAATCCAAAGCGAGCGAAGACCCAACAGTCGGCTTTTAAGGTGATGGCATCTGTATTTTGGGATGCGAAAGGAATAATATTCATCAACTATCTTCAAAAAGGAACCACCATCAACAGCGACTATTACTGTGCACTTTTGGATCGATTGAAGGCCAAAATCGCCAAAAAACGGCCACATTTGCAAATGAAAAAAGTGTTGTTTCACCAAGACGATGCACCGTGTCACAAATCGATAAAAACGATGGCAAAATTAAATGAATTGGGCTTCGAATTGCTTACCCACCCCCCGTATTCTCCAGATTTAGCCCCCAGCAACATTTTCCTGTTTTCAGATCTCAAGAGAATGCTTGCTGGAAAGAAATTCAAGTCCAATGATGAAGTAATCGCTGAAACTGAGGCCTATTTTGACGAGAAAGAGAAATCGTACTATAAAAGTAGTATCGAAAAGTTGGAAAATCGCTATACTCGTTGTATTTCTCTCGAAGGCAACTATGTTGAATAATATAATCGAGTTTGATCAAAATTTTTTTTTACTAACCCTACGGACTTATTGAATGACCTGTTATATCGAAATTAAAAAAAAAATCACATACTGCTGTATTTGAAAACACAACTTCATGGTTACAAGTTCTTCCATTACCAACTGGGCTACCGGACTACCTACTCTGCTTTTAAAGAAATTAAAGAAAATTGCTGCATAAGCCAGACTTGCAGAATATTCTTCAACGCGTCTGGCTTGTATTCGTCAATAACAGACTTGCAGAATATTCTTTAACTCATCTGCATTGATTTCGTCAACATTAAAAAAACAAAAAAAAAAAGAAATAATGAAAACAGTAGAACATGCTCTTGTATTTCTTGTCGAATATTTTTTAACGCTCATTTTAAAGTTTTAAATAAAAAAATGTTTTAATAAAATCAAAGAAAATATATAAGGGAAAAAAGAAGAATATAGTTTTTTCACGAAAAATCTCAACATTTCTGTATAGCGTTCGTGCACGAGTTTGGGGATTTTATATTGGATTTCCTCAATGAAATGTATGACCGAAGCAGCATGTTTTGTCAAAGATGAAAAAAGTCGTTAATGATTCGTTTATCAATTCGTTAAGACTTGGACTACTGGGAAATATCGTCGCAAATGCAACATAAAATAAGATGCAAGTCTTGTACCGAAAAACGCATCAACATTTTTAACAGTGTAAGCACGGAAAAATAAACCTAAACATGTATGCGCGGTAGCATGAGGCAGTGCTTCTGACCACGAAGCAAAGGCTTAGTGGTCTTTTCTTCAGTTGAAATTTTGTGCTTTTTTTTAATTAAAAATATTTACTATTATACTGGCAGTTCTTGTTTTTTTTTAAGAAAAATTTAAAATAGATTATATAAATAAAGCCCAAGTTATAATCTATTAATGATTATTTCGGAAAAACGATAATTTTTTTTTTGTCATCAATCTTATGAAATAAATTGAAAGATGTATGTTTGCTTGCTTCCGGGTTTGTTCGTACAAGGGATGCAATGATGTGATGGTAGCACGTTCAACTTGCAGCCCAAAGACATGGGTAACGCAGCAAAAATCGCTGCGCTGATACACCAACTCAAACGCAGTTTACTGTATCAGCGGAATGCGTTAACGCAATTGCGCCGTAGCGTAGTTTGAAATGCTATGATTCCTGTATCAACAAGAATTTAATTCACGCAGTGAGGGTTTGAATTGACCAACGCATTACGTTATGTGGTAAATTTTCAAATGCGGTTAAGTTTGTGGTCAAATACTAAGCGCAAATTGGCTTCATTTAATAAAAAGAAACAAAATTGAAAAAAATTTTTAATCAATAATCTGATCTAATGAAATCTTATCGCTAATAGATTTATTAAAAATTATTAAATCCATAAGTAATTTATATGAAATATAACTAAACGAAGCGCAGAGTCCAGCATTCATCAAAAAATAAGAAATATTCAACTTTAAGCATGCAGCCAAACTGTATTTCGTTTAAGATTTGATGCAGTTATCAAACAGATACATATGCTTTCCTGGTATGCAAAACAAGTTCGAAGTTGGATTAAAATTTATTTCTGCTTTGAACGCTCCAACATTTATTTAAATTGACTAAACCGTTCTGTGAATGGCAAACCATAATCAGCCCTATTATGAATACAATTTCCCCCGGCATTGAAAAAGGGAATTATAATTTTTTAGACGTGGGATGATGTTTTTGAAGTTTTTTTTTTCTTGTGATCTGAAAAATTTACGAGATGAATGCAAATACTCGTGTTAAAATTTTTCAAAAATTCCGTAAACATAGTTATATATACGAAATCTCACTTTTTTAATTCCGGTCGAAATTTTATTCACAATAGGGCCGAATAGTAACAGTCAAACGCACTCCAAGCATTCATGCTTAACTGCATCTTCCCCGCAACCCCTTCTCCTTATTTATACTGAAAAATAATGTTCGCTTTTATTTTTCTGTCCCTATGTTCGATACGCCGTACAACTTGTGCACTTTTTGCTTGCTGTATAAATATTTTTTACTTTTGCTTTGAGCGCGTCATTTGCTTTACTGCGCTATTGCGTTACTTTTATTAAAACAAGTGTAGCAACGCAGTATCAACTCAATAACGCAACGCAGCGCTGCGTTACCCATGTCTAGTACACGGTTCAATGCGAATATGGACAGGGAAAAATATATTTTTCCCGCCACAGGTTTTACGACATATTTTTTCTTTTAAATATTTATAAATAAAAATATAATTAACAAAAACATAAAACAGCAAGATCTGTCGTATGTGCTATGAGAATCGAGCCTGGGTACTACATAAGTCATCAAATTAAAATAATAAATCCTCTTGATAGCCAACTGTGTCACGAAAGTAAAAAAAACTGCTATCTAATTCTGTACGTGAATATTGAACTTTTTTGTAACTGTCCATAAACAAAAGGAAAAAGTCAATTGATATATCTCATGATATCGCCATGTTAAAAATACTAGTTGGCTTTATGAAAAAAAAAAACAGTTCTTGAGTTCTTGAACTAATACTGGTATGAAGGCAGACTGCTTTTTAACCATTTGGTTGCGCTGAAGGAATGTTAATAAAACAAATTAGCGATTTTTTAGTAAAAGTTTCACTTCTACCGTGCGTGGTGGTCACATATATCTTTTTTTTTTCCTTAGCATGAGTGATGATAGGTTATTTTGTTTAAGAAAATCATACACTTGATGATATGTTATTTTGAATTTTGGTTATAAATTGGTTATTTCTGATAGCAGAACTTTAAAATTGTGTACACATATTTCAGATGATGTAGCGCATCGTAATCAATAAAGTCTCAATTTCGAATTTTTTGATGATGTTTTGCATTTTAGGTGACGATTTGTACAACAGCATTCTCTGGCTTTTGAGATAGTGCAAAAGAAATAGCGCCAAAACACTTTCCGTACTCGAAAATCCCTTTTTGAGAGATTTGTACTACAGCCTCTCTGATGTTCATGATAAATCAGAACAGATAAATCTTGAATACTTATCGTATCTTTATACTTATCGAAACCTTCAATATTCAAATTTTAATGCAGTTCAAACGAGCGGCTTAGGAGTTTTCGAGGTTTTTGTAAATATTTGTACTTCAGCGCCCTCTGAGCTTTAAAATAGAACATAATGAACCGGGTACATCAAAATGGATAGATTTCAAATTTAAACACGGAATATGAACTATTTCCACATGCCACTATTTACGTATGTTAAAATAGACTTATTTTCTCTTTTATTTGGCTTTTATTACGTTTTCCATTTTTTTTTTTTTTTTGTAATGACACTTCGTGCAGTTTTTTCGTTTGCCAGTTTTGTTCTTGCTTCGATTGGCAGCTCTTGGAGTGCAGGAGTCGTCAAACGCATTGAATAAAGTTCAACATGTATAAAGAACTCAGCTTTTCCAAAAATCTTTACATAAATACGCCTTAGGAGATTTTCGCGTATTTTTATGTTAATAAAATTAAAATTAATGAACTAAGTAAGTTCACGGCCAAGATATCACGTATAAGCTGTTATATTTATATGGCAGGTACCACTCCCAATTATCTAATACTGCCTTTCATTATTCCTAAGCCATCACGTAGACGAAAAATATTTGCTGCAAAAATTTGAGGTAATTTGACCCAGTTGTTTTCGAGTGTTCATTCTGAGTTATAAACTCAAATAGGTTTTCACCCATACATATATTTTCCCCAATGGCCTGAATTGGCGCGGAGTGATAGTTTAACTCTTTGCCAAATTTCAAAGAAATCAATGAAGAACTTCCGGATATGTGTGACATTTTCAAAGTTTTCTAATTTTTTTTCTTTTTTTCAACCATCCCTGAACAATTACCAACAAAATAAAAAAAAGCCCAGCCAAATCGATCGAGCCATTTTTTAGTTTTAGCGGGACTAACGCACAACAATTGATTTTTATATATTTAAGATAGAAGAAGAAGATAATATTAAAAACAGTTATAATCATTTATTTTAAATAAATAAAAGGAAGGGGAGGTGGCACAAAAAATTGTGCCCCGGGCCTCTCATGAGCTCTGAAAGGTATTGGCAGCTTGTGTGTGTGTGTGTGTTGAACAATAAATGTTGAATGTTAAATGTTTGTTGAACAAATATAATATTTATTGATATCAAGGACACATGAATGACCTCTACTTCTTATAATAAAAGAAATAATAAAAAATCCATTGAATAGCAGCGTTCCGTTTCGGCTTTTATAACCAACACTTTTATTAAATTAAGCAACCTTTGATATAAAAGTATTTAAAAGGGAAAAAAGAAATTACTACAATCTAAAATGCAAACCAACTTTGTCAAATGCATAACAACTGATTTGTGTAAAAGTATGAGAACTTATACATTTAAAAAAAAAATGAAGATTTTCTAACACTATCATCTCTTCAGAATGCACCGCTAAACAAACTTTCATGGAGGTCCATGTCATACGGTCGCTCACTGTGTTTGAGGTTTGCCACCGATCGCGTAACAATTGGAGCTGATTGTGAATTCAAAAACTTGCTTAACATTCATCAAAATCTAAAGGGAGCTGACGGAGTTAATGCTCATAGTGGTCAACTTGGCGGTGGATTGCAGCAGACAAGTGATTGTGGCTTCTGCTGCGCATGCGTACATGTTTTATTGATGAACTTGTACGATTGTTACGTTCGTCTCGCATTGGTTTGGTACGGTTTTTTGAACTTTGAAAGAGTCGCCGAAATCATATACAAAATCAATGTATCTTCAATTATTTTTGTTCGTGGATCTTGTTTGTATTGTTATTTCTTTTGTCTTTTTTATTTATGATTTGTTGGTTGGACATCCAAGGAGACACTTTTGTATTATTGCTGTTTGTATAAAATAAAAGCCGACAGAGCAAACGAGAAATTCGCTACGTGTGAGTTCAGGAATTATGTGAATTTCAGTCAGGCCATTCGACGCAGTTGTAAGGATGCGTGTATTTCACGGTGTGTGGCTTTACCTTGTTAAGTATTTTTATGTCTATAAACTGTTTTTGTTGTTTTGTACGGAATTAAAATAAACAGATGTCGCTAATAAAAGTAAAAGGCAGCACAATAAAATGGAAGCTGTGGAAAAACTACAGTAAATTGGGATACCCAGCTATACATTAAACTCTTGCGATACATTTGAAAAATTTAATCTGTTTAAGTTCTTTTCTGCCTGCGTGCTACTAGCTATGTGCTCCATTACTTAAGTGGTTATTAATTTTACTACCCGCTTGCGTGACAAGTCAACTCAATACTATAACTGCCCACTAAGTGTTCCAAATAAATTTAACAAGAGTGGTGCGACTACAAAACGAGGGATAGCTCCGTTTTGCTTAACACGAAAAATACCCCTGGAAACTTTGAATGGCAGTTACTAATGCAAGGGTGAATACGGTTTGGAGTGTGCTCTGATAGTTACACGCCTGCTCTACCATCGGAATGGAAAAAAATGACAGCTTAGCAATCGAAAAATTGCATGTTCAGCATGTTAGCGGAGTGCTCGAACAACACTTTGAAATTAACTCCTCCGAGCTTCACATTTGAATATTTTTCCTACATAAATACAAGGAAAAAATAGAAAAAATATTGGAAAATCATGTGACACTCGCTATCACCATGACCAACAGAGCGTCTGCAGACAGCAGACATTGCTCAAATGTCGGGCAGTTTGCGGTTGTACATAACAGTTTTTTTATTAAGAGAATTGCTAATATACTAGCATTTGTACAAGTGTAGCTATATATGTCCGTAAATCAATGTGGAGTCGATGGTACGTTGCAATGCAACGAAATAATATTACAGAATTCTGAATATCTTTCGTATTTATCTAACGGCAATTCAAAGGTTAAAAAATGATTTTTTTCTGCTTGATGAAGAAAAAATGTCGCAAGCAGGTTGTTTTGTATGAGGTTTTTTAATTTTTTAATAGTTAACAGTGTTGCCGTTTGGATCCAAATCAGACAAGGGAGGGGACCTTAGGGTCCAGAAAATATAAAAAAATAAAAAATAATCATTAATACGACATTTTTTATATGCGCATACTTAATGCGCCTACGTCTCTCTTTAGTAACAGTATAAACAGCAACAGCAACACGCTTAAGATATCGAATATAGTTCGAAATATTCAATTGAGCCTTGTCCATCACCAGCGATTTAAGAATCTATTGCGTTGGAAAGTATTAAATGAAAGTGAGGAAAAAGTTCACCTTTTACAATTGTTTTAATTGTGGTTTTCTAAAATTGAATCCATTTGTGTTAAGTGTTATTCTATTGATTATTTTATTGTGCCAAAATACTAAAACGATTCCACTTAATTAGCTGCAGAAACCGCCATTAAAAAAGGCCAGAAAGGAGGAAAGTAAATCTTTGTTTTTAAGGAATTTTTTTCTTTTATCAATTTCCGTCCTTATTATGGAGACTTCTTGATATTCTTAGATACTTTGATCCAATGTTACGGATTTACTTATAAGAAAATGATAGTCTTCTTATCGTGGTAATTTTTCTAGTAGTTCACAAGTGGCTTATAGTTCAACATTGCTTTTTACAGAATTTTAACTCGATAGCAGCTTGTAGATAATTTGTAAGAATATTATAATAAGACTATAATATATAAGGCGCTTACGAAAATATCATTTGAAAGAAATTTGCACTGTAGGTCACATTTCTAATGGTGTGGTAAATTATTACAAAATTACTGTTTATACACCTTTTCTTATTGCAACAATTTACAACATGGAAGTATTATTTACAAAGCACAACTGGCTTTTGTCATCGTTCAACTTGATTTTGATGACATCCGAAAACGAGGAACGATTAAAATTTTTAATTAAACAATATGCAAGAATTTTACCTTGCTCTGGTAACACTACCATAGGAATAAATTAAATCAGAATTCAGCAGCGGATGCTGGCGCAAATATTAGGAAAGTGTGGTGATAGGTGAAGGAGTGCTATTGATATTTGAAATATATTTATAGAAGTTCTATGGGCGAGTACCGCTTAAATGGTTGTGTATCCTTAAGACTGCATAGGGATAGCAAAGCCATAGAGGATGATGTTTTATAAAATTGGCAAAAAAAAAGAGAAGACTTAATACAAACATAAAAAAATAAATAAAAGTAAGTTTTATTAAAAATTCATTAAAGTTTTATTCCTTTGATTCATCGATATCAAAAAATATCGATATATTTTTTAGGACCTTGGTAGTACAGCGTGCAATTGAACTGCCACTTTTCGCATTTTCATCAACCAACGCCAACAATCGTATAGTCTAAAAAAGATAATTAAGTATATTAACATGAATATAATATACTTAATTAAACTAAACTTTCAAAGGAATGTCCCAAGATTTGTAGTTCCTGGAAAAAAATATGCTTAAAAAAATTAAAATAATTTTTAAAAAATAAATACACTTGCAATTTGAAATTTGATACCTGGATAGTGTTTTTATTAAAATGGATACATTTGGATACATTTGCAGCCTTTTAATGAGCACTTTTTTTAGAACCGCCGCGGCAACACTGATAATTATATTAAAAGAGTTTTTTTTTTAAATTTTGAAAATAGAAATAATATTTATTCAAGATCTTAAATATAAAAACTTAGCAGCAATGCAGTTGTGCAATGGTGTGCTTCTATATTTAGAGCAGTGTCGGGCAAAATTGAAAAACCTATTCACATGTGATTGAGCTAGATTTGCTGCCGACGTCAATGTTTTCACATGTACACAATAAAAATTTCGTGTGGCGTACGAACAGTAGCCGAGTTATGACTTTGGTTCGTGCTTATGAGAAGCTGTGAGCTTAATTTTGCTATTCAAATCATGTCAGTTGACGTTAAGCATTCAAGAAGGCAATAACTCGCTTCTGCTCGCTTCGCAACTACAGAGAGAAAAATGTTTAATAATAAATGGATGCTAGATTTCTTTTTTATAGAAAATACAAACGCTGTAGCGCAATGTCTTATATGCGAACGCACTGTTTCTCGTTCCGTATTGATGTATGTGCAAAGGCATTACTCGGTTTGTCACGCACAATTCAATTTAATTTTAGGAGAAGAACGAAAACTAAAGCTTTTCGAATTAAAAGCTAAATATTTTTTAAGGTTTATTGCTGATGATTTTAATCAAAATATAAATAATTCTTATATTCATCATAATATTTCTTCATTACAATTTAAAAAGGCATCCTATGCTGTGTCATTGGCCTTGGCAAAAAAATGCCGACCGTATGAAGATGGTATGTTTTTTAAAGAATTAAGTCAGGTTGTTTTCAGTTTTTTTGGGGAGCAAGGAAATGAAATGCAACAAATTGTAGAACAAATACGTTTATCCAGACGAACAATAACTCGCCGAACGGAAGTTATTTGTAAATATTTATATTTTACCACTAAGCAAAGGTTATTAAACTGCAAATTTTTTTCTATATGTCTTGACGAGAGCACGGACATAAATAACTTAAGCGTATTAATCATATGTGTTAAGTCAGTTGATGAAAACTTACAAACAACAGAGGAAATACTCTCCGTTGTTTCAATGCATGGGCATGTTACAGGCGAAAACCTCTTTAAAATACTACAACAAAATGTTTTTTCACTTTTTAACAAAAAAAAGTTGACTGCGATTTGTACTGATGGAGCCAGAGTGATGACTGGAAAAAATCAAGGGCTGATAGGTTGGTTAATGAAAAATAATATAAAAATTCCAGCTTTTTATTGCATTATCCATCAGCAGTCGCTTTTTTCGAAAGAGTTAAACCTTTCCTATGTAATGGAAATAGCCATCAAAATTATTAATGCAATTCGAGGGGGGCATAATGCACTACGGCACAGAAAATTTAAAGATTTTCTCGATGAACTTGATGCCGAGTTTGGTGATTTAATTTTGTTCACAGAGGTTCGTTGGCTTAGCCGTGGTAGGAGCTTGCAACGCCTTTTTGATTTGAGGAATGAAGTTTTACTGTTTTTGGAACAAAATTTCTTTTCAAAATCGGATGATTTAATTTCAAATCTTAAGAATAAAGATTTTTTATTAGACTTAGCCTTTTTATGCGACCTTACTCTTTTATTAAATCAATTAAATCTGTCACTGCAGGGTAAAAACAGACATATTTTTGAGCTAGTGCCTATTGTAGAACACTTTGAGCGCAAACTAAATATTTTAATAATTCAATTAAAAAATAATGATCTGTCCAATTTGGATAAAACCAGGATAATATGGTCAGATAATTTAAATTTTAATAAATTAATAGACTATACAAGGATTGTTGAAGAGTTATTAATAAATTATAACAAAAGATTTCAAGATTTTCAGATAATTAAAACCGCAATTGAATTGCATAATAATCCTTTAATTTGCAAAATTAACGACCAACCAACAGAAATACACGCAGAGCTAACAATGCTGCGCAATGATATAAGCCTTCCCTTGGAAATGGGTCAACATTTTTGGAAACAGGTAAGAGAGGAAACATATCCAAATATTAAACATGAAATCTTCAAAATATATTCTATGTTCAGTTCCTCATACGATTGCGAGGTTGGATTTTCAACCCTCAAAATTATCCAACATAAATTTAGAAACCGTTTATCAGATGAACATATCTCAGATTTACTGCGCATTAAAAGTTATGAAGGCAACATAAATATAGACGATATAATAGAATTTGAAAAGTTACTATAAAAATAATAATAATAATAATAATAATAATAATAATGATAATGATAATAATAATTATAATAATAATAATAATAATAATAATAATAATAATAATAATAATGATGATGATGATGATGATGATGATGATGATGATGATGATGATGATGATGATGATGATGATGATGATGATGATGATGATGATGATAATAAAATAATAAATAATAATAATAATGATAAATAATAATAATAATAATAATAATGATAATAATAATAATAATGATAATGATAACAATAATAATGATAATAATAATTATAATAATGATAATAATAATAATTAAAATAATAAAAAATGATAATAATAATTATAATTATAAATCATAATAATTACAATTATATAAATAAAACATAAAAAAAATGCATTTTATTTACAATGTAAATAAAACCAGCGCTGTCGCTCTCTCATGGACACAGACACAAGCTTGCATGTTTATGTATTGTTTTGCCCGACACTGATTTAGAGTCACAAACCAGTTTCTTTTACTCATTAGACAAAGCAGAAAAGTAAAATCAGTGAGTATATATAGTGTAGAGACACCACTTCGCTCTTGAGATTTTTTGACTGCCGAAACAATGTTGGCGATTTGTATTTTCTTTGGAATTCTAATTCGACGGCTGGCGGGCTTGTTTATATTTTTTTTTTTTCTGGTTTTTGTTTTTGCTTTCTGCTTCGACTTTTTTACTGCTTCTCAACTGTTTTTTGTTTGCAGTTGTTGCAGTAACTTAAAATCTATCAGCGATAATTTGGTAGTTCATGTACTACTTTTTTGTTTTGTTGGGCTAGGTCAAAGTAAATTAGTTACTCTTATATTTAACGAGCTGAAATACTCGGTGCCGCCCGGGTGTGGTGTATCATTTCGGGTGCATAAAATTGATGGAAAATAATACAACCCACAATGCAAAACGATGAATGGGTCCAATCTTAACCACATATTTTTTGTCATTATTTCTGGTTGTAACATTTACGATTTTAAGACAAAAGATTCAGTCCTTAAAAAAAAGTGACTTAATCCAGAAAAGTTAATCCAGATAAAATTATCAAATAAACCTTTCTTGTCACTTAGATATCAATTTAACAAAGTTCCCGGGCCAAACTGTTTGATTTGAATTTTATCACATTTACAAACGATGCTTAAAATGTTGAAATTTAAAAACGCATGGCAAGCAAGAGTCTCGTTGAAAAGTTTTTAACAGCTGTACGGTTAAACTCGAATTATGAATATAAAAACTGAAAAAAAAAATTGGTTGGTTGAAGTCAATAAACTGTGGAGGAGCTGTTGGGCTACATACAGACACGGTGATATTCAGATGGGCGATAAAAGTAGGCGTGGTAAGATTTATATAGTGAACACCACTTGGTCTCATACACGCAGAGAAAAAATATGTTTATATATGTTTGGTTTCAAAACCAAAATATTCAGAGAGAACTACCTAATGATTAAGAACTTTCCTTCAACCGCATTATTTTTCGATATAAGAAGATATTAGTTGTGTCCAACAATAATATAATTGTCTTAGCTAAAAAACTAACGTCTACATTAATATGCTTCTGACAAAACAGAATTGTGTGGTTCTACCCAATAAAAATATATTTGCATCACTGTTAAACTTAAAAAGAACATAAGTTTGCAAATTCAAAACAAACACAAATTCTTTCTTTTAAGTGTTTCGCATAGACATACATATATCTGTTTCTTTTGCACTTGCAGGAAAAATAGCGGAAACCTTGTTGCTATATGCGCTTGCTTTTAACAGTTGCCAAGTCTTGGCGTCATTTTAAGTTTCAAGCAGCCGCGCCAAACGTGTTGAAAAGTGTAGCTCTTGTGAAAAGTGTTTCTGAAAATGTTTGTTTAAATTAAAAGTGTTTGTGTTTTCAAATTAATAAAATAATAAACAAAATAAAAAAAAAATAATGCGGTTCAGCAGTAAAAATATGTGAGTTTTGAAGCAACTTTGCTAATAAAGCGGGTGCTTCGCTGGCAAAGTGGGTGATCCGCTAGCATAGCTGCTGGCATCATTTTACTTAATTAAATATGTTTCCAAGTAAATATAGTGTAATCATCAGTAAATATATTATGTTGTTCTTAATTATCGTTTTGAAAATAATTGCTTGACTGCAATTAAATTATGTATTCTCCAATTAATATATATTTGTCCGTGAATATTTAATGTTATTCTTGACTAAATTATATTTCCAAGCAAACAAATAGTAATAGACTAAAAGTGTTCTCAGTCCATTTATAATTACAGTATATTTATATGAAAACATATTTTCTTTAAAACAAATTATATAGTTTTTAAATTCAAACAACAAGTGCTAAGGTACAATTAAATAATGTTAATATGCAAAAATATATATAAAGAAAAATTGCATTAATTAATCATATTATATGTGGAACCAATTATGATTACTTGTTTCCAAGAAACATGACAAAACATGTTATACTTCCTGTAAATTATGTTTGGGAAGCCCTATTATTTTTCAGCGTGTAGCATCTACAAACCATGGTTCACTATCAAAACATGAAAAACTCCGAATTATAATGATTTCTGAACGTAGTAGATAACGAAGTAGTTATAGTTCGACCACGCCTATTGCAGCTACTGAGCGTAACGATTTGAACTAAATAAAAAAAATTTAGTTAATACAACCAAATTCGTCAAAAATATAGCATTTTTATTGATTTGTGGGCGGTAATAGATGCTGTGGCAACTTTTTTTTTTATTATTCGAGATATTAAACATGATAACAGATCTTGCAAATTTGGTGCTCTTAGGTGTTGTGAGATCTTAGGAGATCTAAATGCACACCAACCCGCACAAACTATTTTATATATATAAATAAAAAAATAAGAAACCAGTTTGCTACTGTTGGGTTGAACTTACCATGAAATGCCCTACGCCATATTTTTCTTATATTTGAAAAGTGAACTGAACATGCCCATATATTGCTTATGACATGGCTTCGATCCCACATAAAAAACAAACCCTACCATTTCGTTTTAAGCAGAATGTGTTTTTTTAACCACAATCCAACATCATAAAAAACCAACTACACCATAATCAACAAAAGCACCACCAATAATAAAACTAAAAACAAACCTACAAGAACAAAATATCCTCACAAGCAACACAATAACCCACTTCTACATAACCAACATGCTATTTTATGTAATTTAAATGAATTATTTGTTTACTTAAAACATATAGTTTTTAAATTCTTTAATAATTTTATTTTAATTAAATATTATAATTCAAAACGGAAAAATTTAATGCATTTTCATACTAAACAAACAAATAATTACAATTTGAATAAACAATAAGAAAATCCGTTTGTTTTTTGCGTTTTAAATTATTATTAGTTTAAAAGAAAATGTAAAAACTATGAAATTTAAAGAACTCTGTATAACTCCAAGCGTTCTGCTGTTCTGCCGTCATAAGGAAGAGTGCGACATCTACCATGAAAATCAAAATTAATTTTATTGTATTTTCCTTATTATTTATCCATCCTCTTTAAGATTGTAAAATAAAAATCGCGAATTTTGGGCCCCAAACCTAAATATTTTAACCTAAATTGTCGTATCTACACAATTTAGGTATCATTTCAGGATAAACGCAGTATCTACATAAACAGAGTAAAAAATGCCGTATCTGCATGTAGATGCCGCACATTTTATTTGTTTTTTATTTTTTTATATACTTAATTTTTTTTTCAGTCATAAAAAATAAAATTTGAGCCATATGAATTTTTTTCATTACTTGCTTATGACATTATTATATCATCGCTTTAATCCTAATACAATACAGATCATATATATCGGTAAGATGGTTGTGATGATATTTTAAATTAAAATAAGTAAATTATTTTCTTTATAGATGCGAAAAATGATGCAGATACGGCTTTTCTCAATGTTTTTAATTGAATAAAATCAGAGAACAATGTGTGTTTTACGCCACAGTTTTTGAATTATTGGTTAATTCTTTAAAATAACCTTATAATTATTTATATGGTCCTGGAATTCCGTTTTCTAAAGAATACGATTTTTATAATTATTTCATCCCTTTTTCATAAAATATTGCCTTTTTATTGAGGCATTTTGCTTGGATTTTCGAAAAATGTAGATGCCGCACTCTTCCTTATCATGGCAGTGTTGTTCACATTACTTTGCCTTTATTTCATTCTGCTGCATTCTTCTTTGCCGACTCGTACATAACATTACTTCGGTTTTGGTTTGTGTTTGTTATGCTTCGTCCCCTTTTCCACACGGCAATTTTTCTTGCCAGCAAGTTTTCAATTCCCTTTTGAACTTGCCATTTGCGTTTCGACACAGCAAGATTTCTTGCGCAATTCTGATTTTACTTTGAAGAAGCGCTAGAACTGTTTAAAGAAATGTTTATACATTCACTGTTTTATTTAATGTTCATGTTATTGAAATATTACATCATTCATTTACAATCAATGTTTTCTTATATGAATACTTTGTCCGCTAATGCGCAGCCATTTTAACTTGACGAATCAGAATAAAACGAAATATCAAAGAAATAACAGCACAAAAGAAAACTTGCCGGTACGAGCAAGTCTGTACTCGTCCCCTCTCCGAACACTCGTTCCGAACACTCAAAAACTCGACGTGCCGGCAAGAAAAATTACCGTGTGGAAAAGGGGTTTACGGGGTACGTTTGTTTTAATTGATGAGAGTAAAACAAACCCAGTATGCATACAGCATTGATAATGTATGCATAAGTTTGATGCTTTGTATGCATGCCAGGATAAATGCAAGCTAATTTCCATTTTGCACGGCAATGCCATACAAGAGCATTTGTAATTTAAATCCGCATAGATCCTAACACTGCATGCATGAGTAAATACCCTGTAGGAAAATCAACTAATTTAAAAGTAGTTGAAAAATTAGTTTTTTGTCAACCACAACTAGTTGAAATTCTGACTTTTTTCCATAGAACGAACTAACATATTTTGTATGGTGATGTCCGCTAAATAAGTCAATTGTTTTTCGTCTGCATATATTTTCAACTACTTGTTAAATAAGTTAAATTTAAATTATTTCTTTAATTACTTTAAAATAACCAATTGAAAACTATTTAATATTCAACTTACTGAAGATGAATTTAAAAGCATAAACATTCTGAGAGCGGAAGGTCTGCAAAAATTTTCTCGTTTCATATAAAAAAGAAAATATACTTGGATATGAGTGCGGAAGCACTTCGAAATCCATATGAAGGCCATTGCCGACTGGGACCCGGATTTAATTTTATGCTTACTTTTTACGCACTTGTTTAAATTTACAAAAAAAAACTAATGTGTTGATACCCTTACTCTTACATACAGAACAACTTTCTTTCTCCATAATCACTCCTTTGACTTGTTGTCGTTTGACTTTGCCATTTTTGAGTTTTACTGTTCACAATAAAAAATAAAACATTTCAAATAAAGCCATTTTTGTTAGTTCTAAATGTAGATACATAAACGTAGATACGTTAATACGTAGATATATAAGAGTGTCTTTTTACTCCAATTGTTCGCTCGATTTTAGATGGCAAAACATTTAAAAAAATATGACATATAAATATTTTTGTTATAACAACATATAACAATTCTTTCCTTCTTTTCCTCTTTCTAACAATATACTGGTTGTTAAAATTGGACGAAAAATTTATTTTTTCGGCGGCAATTTTAACATTTTAATGCAGAAATTTCGATTTGAAAATAGTTGTCAGTTTTTTTATTATGCTGTGAGTTAAGTGTGTTTTTGCTGCTTTTTCAAAGCACTCTACCATGATACTATAACAAGGTTAATAAACCTTAAATTTGAGGTTTTTTATACTTACGCCAAATAACTTTAAATGTCAATTTTTTCCATTTTTCTATCCAAAATTGACTGAACAGATTGCTGATTTTTTTCTCCTAAGCAGAGTCCAAGATGTATAAAAAAATATATATAAATTTTTATTTCTTACTTAAATATATCGTCTTTTATTTTTCAATATCGTCATAGCATGTCATAACTTAAAAAATCTGATTCATCCGGAGAAATGTGTTAAGATTTAAACATGCATAAAGAACTGCTCCGCCTCCTTCGAAGTTGAAATAGTTGTTGCCTAACACGACCACATCGAAAAAAAACTTGGATTATGTCCATCTCTTGTAAAATTTATTGAGATGAAGTTATAAAAAATTATTCGCTTACGTGGAAAATAAAGAAGATATCTTTACCCAGATGACGCATAATTTATTGCATACTCTGTCAAATGTTTCTGTGATTTATTTAAAAAATTCTTACATTGTCAGAAAATTCTGATTTTAAATTTAAGTAAATTTTAGCGTATATCAATTTGTTCTATTTAAATCCTGTGTACTATGTTTATTTATTGTTTCGCATTAATTTTTTTAATTAAAACTGTAATTTTTTTCAAAAAAATATAAGATATTTGCATTTAAATATATTTTGCGATTTTTTTTTAAAGATACTTAAAAAAATAAATACATAAAAGAAAGAATATACATTTATTTGAACAAAAAAGATTGTAATAATTTTATCAATACATCGCCGTACTACTCAAAAACCCCAAAATTTTACTACTCAAAGCTAAAAAAAAGTTGGAAATGGCAGTCCTGGCGCTAAGAGGTCTTGTTACTTTTTGAATGAGTGTGAAAAGAGATAGAGCGTAAAAACTTCATATAAAATAAATCTAAGCACGCTGAAGGTGGCCAGTGAGAGCCCGAACAGAACCAAGGCGGTTGTCGGTTAAATCCGCTAAGAATATGTCCGGAATAGGAGCGGTTGTTGGTTGTCAGATCAGCGTTGCTTTTCGGTGTAAATGCTTCATTTTGGAGAAAATTATTTCATTTTTTGTTTTGAACTTACATGATTTCAACACAGACACACAAAACGAAACGTCAGCTCTTGGTAAAAACTAAGAAAAAAGCACTGAACACAGCTTATCCTTGGCAAAAATATGGCAACTCTTACGACACTCAGATAAAGGTCCGACAGCCGTCGGAGAAAAAATAATATATATTCTATTCTGGTGTTTTTCCTTAGCGGATTTCTAAGGCGATTTCATTTTTTGCGGATGCATACATTTTCATGCATTTTGTTGCACGGCGAATTCGACAACCGTCAGCCGCTTTGTTTCTGTTCGGGCTCTGAATCTTAAACACGCTAAAGGTGTTGAAGAAAAACATCCCACCCGGCACATATCTCGTTTACAGCGAAAGTTCGTTTGCAACCAAATTTTATCAATGAAAAATATCATATTTTTGCCTAAATGGCGATCAAAAATCTAAAGTTGTTTTATACCAATTTAACCGCTCCAGTTATAATGAAAGTTAGTCTGAAAGTGCCAAGAAAGATATCCAAAAGTATTCACCTTACAGTAAAAAATATAATTTTTTCGCGTTTGTTTTGAAGTATTAATCGCTCTGGATCGTAAACCGTTTCCTCGCTTACGAAGTAACCGTTACGTCCGCCAAACCTAACTTTTTCGAATCGTAATCGATATCGAATTCGATAGGTACCAAGGCGAATTATTCGTAAATTTTTCAACTTTCGATACCGAAGTTAGATTTTGTGCCGGGTGTGATGTCAAACGAAATAAAAACATTTCTTCTTTTGTTTGGTTTTGATTTGCAGCACTGCACTGCATGATATGTGCTAGCTAAGCACAAAAAGAGAAGAGTGGTAGCAACATGGAGTTTATTAAAACTCTCGTAACAAAAACGCGAGAAAAGATAATGATCAAGCAATGCGTTGCATCGGTGTACGTTGCAATTAAATATAATTTTCAAATTTCGAATGGAAAACACCTCTTTATTGTGCTGTTTCTCAAATACGGCCTTTTAAAACTTATTTCATAACAATCGGCCCACACGCAAAGAAATTTTTCGTTTATCGCAACACTGAAAAATTGACCAACTATACTTCGCTTGCGACCTGTAGTTACCGCAAGCAAATATTCAGTTACTCATAAATTTAATATGATTTAAAAAAAAATTTTTTCTTACTTCAATCGTTGGAAATGGAACCCCGACTGCGTCGATGTCTAGTTTACTGCGTGTTCTGCTTAACCCGTTCCACCACAGTCTATTGTATTTTCAGTCGGCTTATATTAAAATATCGACTAGTGCTGCTTATTTTCTTAAGTCAAAATAAATATTTTTTAATTTAAAATGGTCGCTTATGAGAAAAGAAGTTTGTTTCCTACAAACGAAGTTTTAAGATACAAAAAATAAATTCTTCATTTGCCGCAATTGAAAATCACACGCGCTTGTGACAAACAAAATTAATTTCCAGCAAATAAATAACCGTTTCCCCCAACTCTTTCCGTTTCTCGTAACTGTTGAAACTATTGCAAAAAACGTTTTTAAGCACGATAAACGAAGTTCGTTTGCGGCAAACTGCCGATAAACGTTTTTTTTTCTTTGCGTGCAGGCCTTTTGAAGTTAACCTGTAAACAAAAATCTTTAATTCAGTTTTATAAAATAGTAAAGATATAGATAATAGTGTAGATATGGTTGGAATGGATTTAAAATTATTTTCTTACTACTCAATAAATAATATCAAATAGGTTTTATTTAAAAATATTTGCATAGGTCTTATTTCAGTGAACGAAATTATACAGTAACGCTATATAGTGCCAGTGTGACCGTTGGTCGACTAAAGAGGCATAATTACCATTTTTCAGATGCCCTGCCCCTTAGAGACGACTTTTTCAAAACTGTTTTTATTTGTCACTTTGTCGTAAAATGTAAGATTTTTTCACTTTTCCAAAAAGCTCAACTCAATATTATGTTCAAACTATATAGATTTGCATTCTTTATGCCGCCTTTATTTTTGGACTCCGCTTTATTCCACCTTATAAAATTGGTCAACGGTTACACTGTGTAGTGCCGTAAGAGCATGCTAAAAAATCCTTCCATTTTGCATTCATCCCGATGTAATTCAAAGCGATGTAATTTGCAGCGCACGGAGTTTCAATTTAAACCTCACTTTGGCACTAATAAAAGAGTTATAGCTACTTACATGTTAAAATATTTACATACGTAAATAGTGCCAAAGTAAGGGTTTAGCTTAAATTGTTATCATAACGTTCATGCACTTCTATTTTTGTTAACCATCTTCTACAGTGCTATTAACATAGAAACATTGGAGTAACAGCAACAACACGACGAGCTTGGAGAAAATGCTTTAAATTTTAATTGTCGAACATTCTGCTTTTAACGAATAAAAAGCTTTCTCTGCTTCCAGGAGAGAGTCCTTTTCTGAGCACTAAGCAGCATTTTGTGGCAAAACCAAAACAACGTTCTGCTAGCTGCAAACAATGAAAGCGTCGAAGGCAACCAACAAATGGCTGCTTGCAAGAAATTGATGAAATTTTTCACTAAAATATAACTTCTGCGACAAAACTTTTGGTCCTAGATATATGTCACGGTAGACTTCTTTGTTGGAATCGTAAAGATATATCATTTCTCCATAAATAATATTCAAATATCTTTTATTGTTAAGGCAGGAAATGACAAAAGAGATCTAAATTTGATAAAAATTCCAATTTTTGCCAGATTATTGGTCAAAAACTTCTCGGCTATTTAATATTTAATATTTAATATTTAAAAAATTATTGTAAGGAAAGTAAAAATTTCACTTTAATCGGTGCAGTGGTTCTTGAGCTTACTTGCATCTATGCAAAAAAGCCAATTTTTCAAGTTGCATTTTTATATAATAGTAAGATAAGATATCCAAATTCCAAGGTGGAAAGATTATCTCCTGAATGTGATATTGGATATCCATTCATTTTACGATGCATCTGAGAAAGCGATGCATTAAACCTCGGTGATTTGGCCAGCCGCGGGTTACTTCCGCAGGATCTCGTTGGTAACGACCTGTGGTGGCATGGTCCTAACTGGCTTCAACTTTCACCTTCTCATTGGCCAAGCACGAGTGAAGGTGGTTCCTCTGAAACTCAACTTGAAAAGAAACCAATAAAATCTAATTTTACCTTTTTTCTAAATTTTGAAGACAAAACCGAACGTTTTTCTTCATTTCCAAAAGCAATACAAGTTGTTGCATATATATTCCGATTTTTCTATTGTACTCGTCCAAAACATTCTTCTGACTTCAAAGAAAATTATTTTTTTGTGACTTCGCGAGAGGTAATCTATTTACGTTAAAATACGACTTATGATTCTTGCTCAGAAATGCAGCCACTAGCAGCTTCCAGCAAGATTTAAAATCTAAACCCATTTGTTAATGACTTCGGTCTATTAAGAGTTTATGGAAGACTTGTTTTCTCCCCTGCACTCTAGAACAAAGAAAGGCATCCAATTATACTGCCATATGATTGTCATTTATCAAGCCTTTTAGTCCAATTTACTCACAAAATCTCCCTTCACGGAGGTAATCAACTAGTACTTCGACTTATTCGACTCCAATTTAGGATTCCAAAAGTTAAATATCTTATAAAGACGATAATCCGTAGATGTAAAGTATGCGTGATCTACAAGAAAAAGATCCAAGGTCAGTTGATGGGCTCCTTGCCTCCAGAACGTTTTGTACCCGCACGTCTTTTTGCCCATACCGGAATGGATTTTGCTGGTGCATTGGATATTAAAAACTGCACTGGCAGGACATGTCTTATTGTAAAAGGATACGTATGTGTCTTCGTTTGCATTCCCATCAAAGCAATATATCTTGAGGCAACATCAAGTTTGTCTACTCCTGCATTCCTAGCTGCCTTTAATAGATTTGTATCTAGACGTGGTTGTCCACGGAATATACGTGGCTGTCCACTCCACGTATATTCCGACAATGGAACAAACTTTGTCGGCGTCTCAAAAGCATTAATGACTGATTTCAACCGAGCTTGTCATGAACAAAATCAAACATACTTCTTTTCATCTTTTGACAAAAGATAGCTAGTATTGTTCACACAACGCAGAGAATAATACCAAAAAAAAACAATATAAAATTAAAAATAACAACGTTAAATTCAAATTTAACAGTGACAAGAGTAGGATTAAGTTTGAAATTTTTGAATCAAAAATGGTATTTTTAACTTGAACATTAATTTCCTTTTCATTCTGAAATTGGTCATTGTTAGAATATAGTTGTTTTATTTTTCAATACAGAAATCCAACAGCACTGCGAACTTTTGCACTTGCTCACTGCCGAACACATACGACGTCTTAAATGTCGTACATTTTGAAGGTTTTTTTATTTTAAATTATTTAACACTAGTTCGAAATTAAAAATATCACATACTAAGACACAAAGTAATTTGAGATAAATGACGCTTCAATTTTTGAAACAAATTTTCACAAATTATTTTAATGTTTATAAATTTAACTAAAATATTGCACACTTGATTTTTTTAACATAACCACAAACATGTCGAAAAAGTGCTTTTAAAAAACACAGCAGAACACTGAAACATACTTTTTTTGGGACGACCACACAACCCTGGCTGTCATTTTTTCAAGAGTGTAAAAACATTTTTGTTTACATAAAATAAGGTTATGTCAAATATCTGGATAACCTTATAGTGATTGAATCATGATCAGCATAAGCTAGCAGCATAACACTATTATAGAATATTGTGCCGCTTTGTCTCGGAGTAGCAGCTCGAATGAGTTTTTGAATTTTATTTATTGATTTATTATTTTTTTTATTTGTTTATACATAGTACAATAAGAACTCAGTTATTTTAACGTACAGTTTCACAATAGGTAGGCTAATGTATGCTTAACGATATTTGACAAATAAAACTAGTATAATTACAAAGTACATATTATTTTAATTTGATATAAATGTAATTCTATTTAAGGTTTGATTGACTACTAAGTAGAGATAGAGTGAGTTGAAACAGGGTGCAGCAGAAAAATTTAAAGAAGTAGAATAGTTAGTGGTGGCCGTGGCGTAGTGGGTAAAGTGTGTGACTCTTATGCCAAAGAACCAAGGTTCGAACCCTCCATCCGACACAGAAGTTTTTTCAATTGAATTAATTTTTCTATTCGGCTGTCATCTCTCTGCAGACAATGGCAAACCTCAGAGAGTAAAAACTGCCATGAAAAGCTTCTTGAGAACATAAGCCGTTCGGAGTCGGCGTAAAACATGTAGGTCCAGTTCTCGATCATTTGTGTGCAAACATTTCACATCACACACAACACAATTGATCATAAGAAGCTCGGTCAAAGTCCTTTCAAGGGCTGAAATGGCCATTTTCGTTTTTTTTTCGTTTTTTAGATTATTAGAAGAAAGAAATATTTAATGAGTAGAAAAATACTAAAATACGGCATGCCTAAACTTTGTCGTTTCCTGTATAGATCTAACATGGCTTGGTAAGGAATTCCACAACCGAGTGGCATTAATAAAAAACATTCTTGTAGAATTAAGATATCTAAAGCTTGGTGGAATTAGCATACAACTTCTGGATGATTGACCGAATTGTATTTTTTAAAATAAGTAATTAGGTGTTTTATTAGTCATTATTTTATGAAGGAAAATACAATTTCTTGCATTTAGATAACTAACAATATCGCTTTCAAGAATACTTTTTTTGAACTGTGAAATATGGTCAAATTTGCGTAGCCCATATACATATCGCGTGGCTTGATTAAATGCTAAATTTAATTTTAATAGAGATATCGAATCTAATTTACTATATACACATTCTGCGTTAGTTATTATAAGAAGCAAAAGTTGAACAACAAGTTTATGTTTCATTTCAAAAGGCGTAAATTCTGCTGAAACCCTGAGGTTACGTAAGATGTTACGTAAGATGATCTGACAATGCTGTTGATGTGGTCAATACAGGTTAACGTAGAGTTAATGTGAAGCCCAAGATTTTTTAATTTTGCTAATGAAACCAAGGTTATTGTCACTTAAAATCAGGTCCGGTATATCTTCGAAGTAAACACTGTTTTTACTGATGGGTAACACAAAAGACTTAGATGCATTAAGCTGAAGGCCATTACTAAATGCCCAATGACCTATGCTGTCTAGATCCTCATTTAGCCTACATACTAAGTCTTCCATAAGACCAGGTCTGCGAGAGAAATGTATCTGAATATCATCAGCACAAGCATGCATGGATGTATATTTACATACGCTGAAAATGTCGTTGATGAAAATAGAAAATAGAAAATAGAAGAGGCCCAAGAACAGAACCTTGGGGCACTCCACTGCAAACTGACGAATATGTGGAAAAATTTTCGCCGACCTTAACTCTCTGTACTCTATTAGAGAGATCATTCTTTAGAAGGGACACAGAACTGTCACAGAAGCCGTACATATATTTTAAACTATAACAATGCAGGTAGTTATTCACCGTATCAAATGCTTTAGAGAAGTCGAGTAAGCACAGCAAAGTTACTAGTCCATTATCATACGAGTATCTTATATCATCTAGTATCTTGAGCATAGCTGATGAAAAATTATGACCGACGCAAAAGCTTATCGCTCGCTACTCTTTTTTTTTGGGAACTGGTAAAATATTTGCAGATTTCCATGAGCTTGGAAAACATGATTTTGTAAAGCAGTGGTTTAATATATGAGTAAGTGGACTGCAAACAAATGAGAAAATATATTTCAAAAATTGTATATGCATTCCATCTGCTGCAACTGCATTTGATCTGATTTTTTTTTTGTTCAACATGATATCTTGTAGTTTCAGGATTAATATTGACAAGGTTTTGTGTGCTCAACAGGAAATAATTATTAAGAAACGCAGGGTTAATAGGACATTTAGGCTTAGTAATGCTGCCAATACCAAGTTTTTTGGCATTACTCTATAAATCCTTGGCTGGGAGAGATGTTTTAAGCTTTGATGCGTAATACAGTTTTTTAGAATGCCTAATAATAATTATTGATTCATTTCTTGCAGCTCTAAAGGTGCCCAATTTTCTGCTGTTTGATATTTTTTCCACAAGCCGTATAATCTGTTACGCTTATTAAGAGCTTTTTGTGCTCGGCTATTGAACCAAGCGCAGGATGCATTCTTTACCATAACGATACGATAAGAAACATGGCTAACAAAAAGCTTATTAATTATGCTCGAAAAAAAAGAAAACTTTTCATCAACAGTTTCACAATTCCATACTTCATCTTCTCCATAATTAGATTAAAAAAGTCGCACGATAAAGAATCCCCTTGTCTGAAACTTCGTTTGGTAACAAATGGTGGGGAGAGGTCCTTCCTGATTTTAACTGCTTTGCTGGTGTTGCTCAGTGTCATCCTGCATAGCCGGATTAATTTGGCAGGTATACCAAATATAGACATTGTAGAGTATAGGTGATTCCTTATTGGACTGTTGAAAGCTGCTTAGTAGTCGATAAAAGGATGGTAAGTGTTGATTTGCTTCTCTATGGTCTTTTCCTAGAATTGGCGTAGCGTGAATATCTGGTCGGTGGTAGATTTTCCAGGTTTGAAGCCACACTGATAAGGTCCAATCAGTTGGTTTACGATGGGCTTCAGTCTTTCACATAATTTTACGCTCGACAGGACCTTAAAGGCGATATTTAAGAGGAAGAGATATTCTTGTGGATTGGGCAGAGTACACTGAGGTTCCAATCGTTTGGAGTGCATTCTTCCAACCGTATTCTGCAGAAGCTAGTGAATGCACTTAAACAAAGCTTCGCCTCCGTTCTTAAACAGCTAAGCGGGTAGACCATTGGCTCCCGCGGCCGTGTTATTGCTGTCAAGACTTCATTATAGTCGGGAAGCGGAACTTTAACGCTGTCATCCATAATTGGGGTGCATAAACGACGTGCAAAATGAACATACCTTGTTCGCCTTACAAAGTTTTCATCCGCTCTTGCTCTCATAGATTTTTGACAGTTTTACATTGAAAGCAACAACAACATACTTTGTACGCCGTATAAACAGATATTTTCTGACCTCAGACAATCAGCAATCCGAACAGTGTTGCTGGGTGGCGGAATAAAATTTTTGCTGTGTTTAAGTACCCAAAAAGTACAGTACGTTACATTAATATAATGGAAAAATCGTTGTATGAAACCCTAATTTATAACAAGTGAATTAAGAAGTAAATAAAGAAAAGAGCCTACAAGAAAGTATGTTTTTGAAAACAAGAAATAGGTAAGCATTAATATTAATTCGTCATACTTATAGTTCAAAATTTAAATGTATTTATATCTCTAAGAAATTTTTTTTCAGAGTGGATAATTATGGCGGATTATAATTAGTGATCCCAACTTCCAGAATAGAAGAAAAAAGGAGAGTGCAGCGACATTCAATTTATTGAATCAACCGATCGGTATTCAATTTCTGCGTAACAGTTTAAATAACGTTATAAATGCGTTAATAACAAAATAACAATTTAAAGAACAAGGGAACATTCAAGCAATTTCAAATAAGCAATCCTGTTAAATTAATATCAAATGTTTTTATAGTACGAAATAAAGTGGAGGAGAAAAAGTAGTACATATCTAATAACAATCAAAATTTAAAAGAGCGTATGTGCATGTATGTTAAAGTACGTGCCATAAGTGGGAAGAGACCTTAATAGTTTGAATTTAGTGACCGATAGCTCAAAACTTTTAGATTGGTGTAAAAAATGCTGAATGCTGATATACCACTCAAAAATCAATTACTTCACGTTTTCACAAAGACCTCGAAACTAGAAGCAATCCAAATCCAAATGATTGATTATATTATAATAGCTCGGCGATATAACCAAATATAATAATTTATTGCTTTTTTGTTGAGCTGTGTTATAATAAAATAAGGATTCCTTTTTTTTTTATTCAATATATTTTTATTTATTATATTATTATATTGTATTATTATTATATATTTTATTTATTATATCAGATGATTACGAGTGACTTAAGGGCCCTGCACAATGCAAAAATGTTTTTTTCTATCGACATGGAATTTTTCAAAATTCCATTTATCCTTGTATTAAATATTTACTATTTATATCAAAAATAATATATTTACACACAAATAACTTCATAAAATTAATACTATTGGAAATAATTAGGTACACCAACAAAATCGTTCTGTCTTTTTACTTATAATATTAAATACTAAAAAAAAAATAAAATACACTCTGCACAACTAACAAATATTCTGAAAAACATTTTATTTACAGCTAAATTCTACATTCCACACATTCCCTTACTCCTTCTGTTTTTACGTCCGTTTTAATACTCGATTTATGAGAAATGTTTTTGTTAATTGACTATTGGGTAGAATTTTTAATTATTTACATTGTGTCCAATAAAATTATTAATGTTTTCGAAAAATATTCGAGGTCCATGATAGGGAAATGCATAGATGTTCGGTTCTTTTTATTTGGGTTTTACAGGAAACATTTGACAAATATTGAATTTTTAACCTTTGCTCGTCTGAATTGTCATGATCTAAATGCTTTTGGGATGGTGATATAAATCATAGAGTATAAATTATTATCTAGAGATTGCATCAACTCTGCTAAATCTCTGGCATGTGTTAACAGAGGTTAACAGAGTTTTTTTTCTTCATGTTTTTAAGTGAAATAACTCTGTTAACACATGCCAGAGATTTAGCAGAGTTAATGCAATCTCTAGATCATAATGTACACTCTATAATATAAATAAGCAAGTACAACAAAAGCTTAGCAACTACGAATTGAGCACTGAACAAAATGAATTAATTGACTGCTGAATAAACTTTAAACTGGCACAGAAATTCGTAGTCGTTGCACAAAAACATTGGACAATAGTTTTGATAAATCAAAAATTGTATGCTGTACGAGCATTATAAAATATCTTTGATCCCAAACCATCCATCGGACAATTGCCTTCTTCACTCCGCTTATCACTTATAAAATATAAAATAAAATGTATGCCTTTTTCATAATTCAAGGGTGTGCAACAAATAGCGCAGAAGTGTGCTGCGTCAATTTAAGTCAAGCCAATTAGTTGAGAATGTTTTGTCGCAACATAAACTGGTCGAAACGCGGAGTAAAGGTAAGTTGTTTGGGTTGGTGGATACGCTTTGCTGATGAAACCACAACCTACAGAGAATGCAGGACAAGGTATGAAAATTGAAGGATGCACATAATTAACATAATTTGTCTGACACGTGACAAGCTGGGCTGATCAAATGTGATGCTGCGAAAGGCACTTGTAGTTACGAAGTATTGCTTATGATACTCTAACATAATAATATGAATTGGTTGAAATGAGAGATCGGCTTACAGAATGTCATTTTAAGAAGCTTTTTCAATTCCGTCTTGTTTTTGAAGTGATAGAAAAATCTCTTACTCAGCCATACCCGATATAAAGCGAAGTGCCGCAGTTACTTCATAGTAAAGCTCATGTGATAGAAGCCGATTGTTCTATTATGTAGCTGTGCTTTACACTAGCTGCTGCATTTATTGATTATTTTGCCAATAATTCAACGATGTGCATCGCATTTGCAATATTTTCATGAAAAAGCGGCTTAAGATGTCAACTTTGGCTATTGTGCCTGTATTGTAGGGATGGGAAATAAATACAGGCGAAGGATTCAAAAATAGAAAAAAAAATTATAGCATAAAAGGACATTGAGTACTAAGGGAACAATAGAATAAATAAATGAAGTTAGCTTACCGATCAATAATGACAGGATCTGAGGGTGTTTCGTTGCGGTTACCACAACTCTTCTTATCACAGCAACGGCTAGAAAGAGATAAAAGAAATGATATTAAAGTTTAATTTGCCATTTACATACATATGTATTAATATTGCATGGTTGGCATGACTTACATAAATTAAATGCGACTGAATAGAGCATAACTAAAAAAAAGACCAAAGAATAAAAGAAAATAAATCTTTACTTTAAGTTTCTTTTGATCTATTAATCTATTTTATTAGAAGAAATTGTATTCTTGTCTTGGCTGAGATAATAATTTTGTTGCTCTTCAATATATTGACTGAAACCTTATAAGATTTATAATCTTTCAGGTTAGTTACTAGACTATACATCCATATATACAACTTTACAAAATTGTTGTAAATGTTCTTTTTTTCATTTCTTTTATTCGGGATCAGAGATGATATCTGGTGGATTTTATGGTTTTTTTTTGGCAATTTTTGAAAATATGCGTTTACTGGTTATTGTATATATGTTAACAACATTTGCGCACTTTGCCATCGATTTACAAATTTTAAATTTTTATTGAAATGATTTTAAACCGATCTTAGTAAAATAAGTTCTGTTGTATTTAGCCATTTAGCTAAATTTGTATTTAGCCTATTAATTTAAATTTTTAAATTTAGCCTATTTATCTTAATTTTAGTAATCTCAACAAGTTTAGTTTATTTTCCATTTTATTTATAAATCTTTGTTTTTTCTTTTAAATAAGAAACTCATTTTGAAAGCGAAAAAACAAAATACAGAAAAACAAAAAACTAAAACCATTTGCCTCTATTTAGTATCATTTAAGCTACCTTAGCCTCTGCCACTAGGTTTAAAATCATTTAAATAGCCATGGACGTCCACAGTATTTTTCCTAGGGGGAGTCAACGGCATACGTGGAAAGTTCACGTATCTGGTTATTATAAAGAAATCTCCTTTAAAAAGATGCCCATTGAAACTCTGGTTTCTGAGATGTTTGGTAAAAATTTAATGAACATTGAGATTTAACCGAACTCAAAATCCGAATCAGCACAAAAATAAAAATTTTTGTAGTATGATTCCCTTGTTCATTCTTAATTTTTGATTTTTTTATTTTATTGTTTTGAAAAACATCTTAAGAATGTGTAAAAACAAAATTCAGAATAAATTTCGAAGCCGTTTAAGAGATATTTAAGTTTTAATGAGTAGTAAACGCGCTTAAAGTAAGGTAAACAAGAACTTTAAACACGTTTTTCTCCAAATGACATTTTTTGAAATGGCTTCTACTCTAATTCGAAAAGTATTCGTCCGATTAACTCAAATATTGTTTTATTATTTTTAAAAATGATATACGCCGCGAGTGAACCGACAAAACCAAGTAAAAACATTTTTTTTGCTCTTTATTTAATTTATAAGTTCCGATTTCGTGCACGAAAAATGGGTTTCTTTTAAATTTATGCGGCATTTTTTTATTTTTTTTTAATTTTACAAATTTTGTCGGTTCACTTACAAGGCAAAACTATTCTAAAAACAACCTTTTTTGATTTGTTTTTTTTTTCGCTCCCTGGAGACGAGATATCATGCGAGCCGCAAGAGACCTTTCGTTCGCAATAACTATTGATACAAAACAAAAGTATAAAATCGTTAATTTAAGACTTAACTAATAATAAAAAAATTTAAAACTTAACTTATTAGTTATTTCGATATTTAATAAAATAAAAAAAATTCAGTCATTAAAAAAAGCCCGCTTTTTTTCTCAAAAAATTGAAACTGAAAAAAAAACGAAATGGCCATCTCAGCCTTTGACCGAGCTTCTTATGATCAATTGTGTTGTGTGTGATGTGAAATGTTTGCACACAAATGATCGAGAGAACTGGACCAACATGTTTTACGCCGACTCCGAACGGCTTATGTTCTCAAGAAGCTTTTCATGGCAGTTTTTACTCTCTGAGGTTTGCCATTGTCTGCAGAGAGGTGAAGGCCGAACAGAAAAATGAATTCAATTGAAAAAATTTTCTGTGTCAGATGGAGGATCCTGGAAGATCGAACCTGTGCTCCCTGGCGTAAGAGTCACACACTATACCCACTACGCCACGCCCGCCACAATACTTGAAACTGACCTTAAAAAAAATGTACAGATGTAAGGGTATATCTGAAACACTCTTCTTTATGCAGGGTGTTCATAAAATTTGCTATACTAAAAAGTACACTCTTAAATATTAAATCATTGTCTATATATTAATACGCAAGCAAAAAGTTTGTGATCCCCTTTTACCTGTGTTAACTTCAATATATTCACATAAAATTTATATCGATGGGAAGGTATTTTCGAGTAGATGTGCATCATAAAATTGTTTTATTCGAATATTATGTCATTAAGATAGGTAAAACCAGTGAGTATATATAGTGTAGAGACACCACTTCGCTCTTGAGATTTTTTGACTGCCGAAACGGGTAACAATTTAGTCCTAAAATTAATTTTAAAAAGCATTTGTGCAGGCAGAGCGCTGCCGATATTTGTGCAGTTGCCACACCATGTTCGTTTTCAGCGCTCAGGCTGATGTTGCTAGAGTTTGCAGATAGAGTGCTAAAAATGTTGATAGAGCACAGAATGTAAATATCTCTCAACAACAATGTTGGCGATTTGTATTTTCTTTGGAATTCTAATTGGACGGCTGGCGGGCTTGTTTATATTTTTTTTTTCTGGTTTTTGTTTTTGCTTTCTGCTTCGACTTTTTTACTGCTTCTCAGCTGTTTTTTGTTTGCTATATTTGGGGTGCTTTTCGTCGATAGTCAGAAATGATATTTTTACGATTTTGTCTATTTTCAAGTATGAAGGTATAGAAAAATCGCTATAACTTCTTCATTTCTGATTAAATTGAAATACACCTAAGGACAAAATGCTAGCAAATTTTATTATCTTTAAAATGAATATCTTTTAATTTTTTTTAATAAATTTATTCATTTATTTTATGTGTATATGTTCTAGTTTCTATGTTTAAACTATGCTTACTAAACTAATATCTAATAAATAAAATTTAGTTTTTTTACTATGCTAACTAAACTAATGAATATATGCCAGAAAAGGGCACTTTCAGGATTTTTACAAAAAAAAGTCAACTTGCAACAGCTATAACTATTTTATCCGATTTTCGGTTTTTTTGATTTTTTGCACAAAATAGCAAACAGATACAAAAAATGGTGGTAATTTGGTCGTAACAAGAATTACGCCTTTTTGTAAATTTCGAGTTTGAATATTTTTACGAAAAAAATTCGCAAAATTCCAAAAATAAAATTTTTCAAAATGCAAACAAGAAATGCACAAAGGACAGTTTTGAGCTATTTTGTGCAAAAAATTAAAAAAACCGAAAATCGGATAAAATAGTTATAGCTCTTGCAAGTTGACTTTTTTGTGTAAAAATCCTTAAAGTGCCCTTTTTTTGGCATATATTCATTAGTTTAGTTAGCATAGTAAAAAAACTAAATTGTATTTATTATATATTAGTTTAGTAAGCATAGTTTAAACATAGAAACTAGAACATATACACATAAAATAAATGAATAAATTTATTTAAAAAAAATTAAAAAATTTTAATTTTAAAGATAATAAAATTTGCTAGCATTTTGTCCTTGGGTGTATTTCAATTTAATCAGAAATGAAGAAGTTATAGCGATTTTTCTATACCTTCATACTTGAAAATAGACAAAATCGTAAAAATATCATTTCCAAATATAGCAAACAAAAAACAGCTGAGAAGCAGCAAGAAAGTCGAAGCAGAAAGCAAAAACAAAAACCAGCAAAAAAAAAAAAAATATAAACAAGCCAGCCAGCCGTCGAATTAGAATTCCAAAGAAAATACAAATAGGCAACATTGTTGTTGAGAGATATTTGCATTCTGTGCTCTATCAACATTTTTAGCACTCTATCTGCAAACTCTAGCAACATCAGCCAGAGCGCTAAAAAAACGAACATGGTGTGGCAACTGCACAAATATCGGCAGAGCTCTGCCTGCACAAATGCTCTTTAAAATTAATTTTAGGACTCTAATAAATTGTTACCCGTTTCGGTAGTCAAAAAATCTCAAGAGCGAAGTGGTGTCTCTACACTATATATACTCACTGGCCAATGAGTATATATATAACAGAGAATTTATTTCGCTCTGAAGTTTAACATCACTCCAAATGTAGCAAGCAAATGGAGACTTTGCAGTTTTGTTTTCGAGATTAAATGTGCGCAGAAGCAATCTGCGCAGAACAATGTGCGCAGAAGCGATGCCGATATTTGTGCAGGCGCAGCGATGATTGTTCTTTTGGTTTTTTATATTGAAATTTTTTCCTGCACAATGTTTACGTTTTGGGCTAGACACTTGCTGCTTGAATGAATTTATTTCAATATGCCAACATTTATGCTAGTTTTAGGTATTTGTATATTTAAAAATATAAAATGATTTTTTCAATATTTCAATAATTTTTTCAATATTTCTACAATGAGTATATGAATATTTGTGTATATTTTATTTATGTTATTTGCAAATAAATTGGATAAATGAATTTTTTTCATTTTTTAGCTGCTTTTGCTTGCATAGATTTATTTCAATTTCCCAATTAGATATTTGCAAGTTTAAAAGGTTTTCAATCAACTTGCATGTATTGAATTGAGAAGTTGAAGTATAAAAATATGAAATGTTTTGAATTATCTGAATTTGATCGAATTTATTGTATTGAAAATAATAACATTTTGGAAGAAATAACATTTTTATGCCTGGCTTCCTTGTTGCATGCATTTATTTCAATATGCCAATTAGATATTTGACAAGATTAAGGTATTTCTATGTAAATTCATTTTTTTGAGTTCAAATAATTTCTTTATTTTCAATAAATTGAATAACAGAATAACTTATAGCAGCGAATTTTTACATCAAAAGAAAAATAATGCGCAGCAGCTGGCCCGCTTCGAACCCGGGCATTTTGATTGCAAGGCGAACACGTTAGCCAGTCGACCACAACTCAACTTAATAAATCTTTTCTTAATTACAAATTAAATGATAGAAAATGCTTAATTCAATGCAATTTATGAGACCTTGAAATAAATTGGATTAAATCAAATTTTTCAGCACAATGTTTAGATTATTTAGCCGCTTATTCCTTGCATATATTTATTTCAACTTCCCAATTAGATATTAGGTTTTTAATTAACTTGTTTTTAATCCACTTGCAGGTTTCTATGAAAATATGAAATTTTTTTTTCAATATTTCTATTTAGGTACATATATAAAATTTGCATTATTTACAACTATTGTTGTTTCTACGATGATGCAAACAAAAAAAGACAAATTCATTGAATAAGTTTGTTATTGTTTTTGTTCGCATGCATGTGTGTGGGTAGCTGAAATGGAAGAAAGAAATTTGCATGCATTTTTTTTTATATTCTGCTTGTTGTTGCTATCCTATAGCAAGCTAGGAATTTATCAACTGCTGTGCTTCTTATTCGTATAGTACCTAGGATTTTTTTTCTTCTTGCTAGAATTTTAGAAATTTCAAAGTTGTGTTGACAATCGAAATTTTTAATATAGCTATATATTTATATGAAACCTTAGATATTATTATATTATTATTATTAATAGAATATATATAGATACTTACTTCAATGTTTAAATGTTTGTAAGTTTTTCAAAATTTTCTATCTTCAATTTCTGGTTTTAAATTTTTTTCACAACATTATTCTATTTTTCCAAATTTTCTATTTTCTATTTTTGGCTTTAAATTTTTTTCACATTACTTTCAGTCAAAATACTTGCCGCATATTAAGTTATTATATGATATAATAAGATTTCACTCTAGTATGTAAGTTATTATATTATATAATAAGATTTCAGTTCACTTTGGAACTTATTATATGATATAATAAGATTTCACTTCACTTTCGAAGCTATTATATGAGATAATAAGATTTCACTTTAGTTTGTAAGTTATTATATTATATAATAAGAATTTCATTCACTTCACTTCACTTTGGAAGTTATTATATGATATAATAAGATTCCACTTTAGTTTTTAAGTTATTATATTGTATAATAAGCATATAATGGTCAAATACCTTCCATACTTGGCTGTAGAAGTTAGTTACAAGTGTCACGTACGTTTCATCAATGAAAAGTTATTTTTTCAGTGCACTTTTTTATGTTAAACTTTACATTTATTTAAATGATTGCAGTTAGTTTTGCATTAGCCAAAGCTTATACATACAAATTTTGTGAAGATAGTTTATGAAAATTGTTTAAAATATATTTATATATTATCCACATTTAATCCTTAATATTTGAATATATATACATTGGATTAAATTAAACTATTGTATTTTACTATGAATAAAATTTTATGTCTATTTTCCACATATTTTGTGAAGATAGTTTTTGAAGAATGTTTCAAATATTTTAAATATATCAATATATGTAATTCATTTGATTAAATGAAACATTTCACATAAATAAAATTTTGTAGATATGTTTTTCTCCTTGTTTTTATTTTGATTCGTTCTGTAAAATTAATGAAAAGAAATTAAAAGAAAAATTAATGAAAAAAAATAGAAGTCTTTTTTTTCATGCACATCGTATACATTCGAAACGAATAGCCGATCAAGTTTCTTATATGAAAAATTCTTCCTGAAAAATTCTCGTATTCGTTTCAACATATTTAACAACAGCAATCGCCGAATGGGTAAGGTGCTTATGGGTGACATGGTAAGTTTAAAATTATAATTTTAACATGTAGAGTTTTTCCGTCAATGTAATAATTTATTGGTTATTAAAAACCTTGAAAATTCTTTTTTTGTTTATTTTGTCACGTTTTGGTAAATATCTCATATTTTCGCCAGTTCGAAAACGTTCCGATTGTTCCAAAAATTGTATTTAATTTAATTCTAAATCTCGTTTCGAAAACGTTTTGATTATTCTAAAAATCTCGTATTAAATTGTTATACCTTGCAAGTTAAAGTTGTATTCCACCACTTTTTTAAAACATGTTTAAAATATTTCCAATATATTTTCCACATTTATTCCAATTTATTTGAAAATATAATATGTAAATTGCATTGAGTGATGTATAATATATAATATATAATAAATTGGATTAAATGCAACATTTTCTATTTGACCTAAAAAAATTTAATATAATTACAAACATTGAAAAAATAAGATTTAATTTTTCCATACTTCAATTTGTCAAATAAATACCAGCAAGATGATGGAAAAGCTTTGAAACTTGCAAATATCTAATTGGGAAATTCTTACATTTTTTAACATTTACAAAAACTTACAAACATTTAAACATTGAAGTAAGTATCTATATCTATTCTATTAATAATAATAATATAATAATATCTAAGGTTTCATATAAATATATAGCTATATTAAAAATTTCGATTGTCAACACAACTTTGAAATTTCTAAAATTCTAGCAAGAAGAAAAAAAATCCTAGGTACTATACGAATAAGAAGCACAGCAGTTGATAAATTCCTAGCTTGCTATAGGATAGCAACAACAAGCAGAATATAAAAAAAAATGCATGCAAATTTCTTTCTTCCATTTCAGCTACCCACACACATGCATGCGAACAAAAACAATAACAAACTTATTCAATGAATTTGTCTTTTTTTGTTTGCATCATCGTAGAAACAACAATAGTTGTAAATAATGCAAATTTTATATATGTACCTAAATAGAAATATTGAAAAAAAAATTTCATATTTTCATAGAAACCTGCAAGTGGATTAAAAACAAGTTAATTAAAAACCTAATATCTAATTGGGAAGTTGAAATAAATATATGCAAGGAATAAGCGGCTAAATAATCTAAACATTGTGCTGAAAAATTTGATTTAATCCAATTTATTTCAAGGTCTCATAAATTGCATTGAATTAAGCATTTTCTATCATTTAATTTGTAATTAAGAAAAGATTTATTAAGTTGAGTTGTGGTCGACTGGTTAACTTGTTCGCCTTGCAATCAAAATGCCCGGGTTCGAAGCGGGCCAGCTGCTGCGCATTATTTTTCTTTTGATGTAAAAATTCGCTGCTATAAGTTATTCTGTTATTCAATTTATTGAAAATAAAGAAATTATTTGAACTCAAAAAAATGAATTTACATAGAAATACCTTAATCTTGTCAAATATCTAATTGGCATATTGAAATAAATGCATGCAACAAGGAAGCCAGGCATAAAAATGTTATTTCTTCCAAAATGTTATTATTTTCAATACAATAAATTCGATCAAATTCAGATAATTCAAAACATTTCATATTTTTATACTTCAACTTCTCAATTCAATACATGCAAGTTGATTGAAAACCTTTTAAACTTGCAAATATCTAATTGGGAAATTGAAATAAATCTATGCAAGCAAAAGCAGCTAAAAAATGAAAAAAATTCATTTATCCAATTTATTTGCAAATAACATAAATAAAATATACACAAATATTCATATACTCATTGTAGAAATATTGAAAAAATTATTGAAATATTGAAAAAAATCATTTTATATTTTTAAATATACAAATACCTAAAACTAGCATAAATGTTGGCATATTGAAATAAATTCATTCAAGCAGCAAGTGTCTAGCCCAAAACGTAAACATTGTGCAGGAAAAAATTTCAATATAAAAAGCCAAAAGAACAATCATCGCGGCGCCTGCACAAATATCGGCAGCGCATCTGCGGACATTGTTCTGCGCAGATTGCTTCTGCGCACATTTAATTTCGAAAACAAAACTGCAAAGTCTTCATTTCCTTGCTACATTTGGAGTGATGTTAAACTTCAGAGCGAAATAAATTCTCTGTTATATATATACTCTCTGCACTGGCTCTATTAAACCAATGAGTATATATATAGCAGAGAATTTTTTTCGCTCTGAAGTTTAACATCACTCCAAATGTAGCAAGCAAATGGAGACTTTGCAGTTTTGTTTTCGAGATTAAATGTGCGCAGAAGCAATCTGCGCAGAACAATGTGCGCAGAAGCGATGCCGATATTTGTGCAGGCGCAGCGATGATTGTTCTTTTGGTTTTTTATATTGAAATTTTTTCCTGCACAATGTTTACGTTTTGGGCTAGACACTTGCTGCTTGAATGAATTTATTTCAATATGCCAACATTTATGCTAGTTTTAGGTATTTGTATATTTAAAAATATAAAATGATTTTTTTCAATATTTCAATAATTTTTTCAATATTTCTACAATGAGTATATGAATATTTGTGTATATTTTATTTATGTTATTTGCAAATAAATTGGATAAATGAATTTTTTTCATTTTTTAGCTGCTTTTGCTTGCATAGATTTATTTCAATTTCCCAATTAGATATTTGCAAGTTTAAAAGGTTTTCAATCAACTTGCATGTATTGAATTGAGAAGTTGAAGTATAAAAATATGAAATGTTTTGAATTATCTGAATTTGATCGAATTTATTGTATTGAAAATAATAACATTTTGGAAGAAATAACATTTTTATGCCTGGCTTCCTTGTTGCATGCATTTATTTCAATATGCCAATTAGATATTTGACAAGATTAAGGTATTTCTATGTAAATTCATTTTTTTGAGTTCAAATAATTTCTTTATTTTCAATAAATTGAATAAACAGAATAACTTATAGCAGCGAATTTTTACATCAAAAGAAAAATAATGCGCCGCAGCTGGCCCGCTTCGAACCCGGGCATTTTGATTGCAAGGCGAACGCGTTAACCAGTCGACCACATTTCAACTTAATAAATCTTTTCTTAATTACAAATTAAATGATAGAAAATGCTTAATTCATGCTATTTATGAGACCTTGAAATAAATTGGATTAAATCAAATTTTTCAGCACAATGTGTAGATTATTTAGCCGCTTATTCCTTGCATATATTTATTTCATGCAAGATGAAATAGATCCAATTAGATATTAGGTTTTTAATTAACTTGTTTTAATCCACTTGCAGGTTTCTATGAAAATATGAAATTTTTTTTTTCAATATTTCTATTTAGGTACATATATAAAATTTGCATTATTTACAACTATTGTGGTTTCTACGATGATGCAAACACTTGGCTGTAGAAGTTAGTTACAAGTGTCACGTACGTTTCATCAATGAAAAGTTATTTTTTCAGTGCACTTTTTTATGTTAAACTTTACATTTATTTAAATGATTGCAGTTAGTATTGCATTAGCCAAAGCTTATACATACAAATTTTGTGAAGATAGTTTATGAAAATTGTTTAAAATATATTTATATATTATCCACATTTAATCCTTAATATTTGAATATATATACATTGGATTAAATTAAACTATTGTATTTTACTATGAATAAAATGTTATGTCTATTTTCCACATATTTTGTGAAGATAGTTTTTGAAGAATGTTTCAAATATTTTAAATATATCAATATATGTAATTCATTTGATTAAATGAAACATTTCACATAAATAAAATTTTGTAGATATGTTTTTCTCCTTGTTTTTATTTTGATTCGTTCTGTAAAATTAATGAAAAGAAATTAAAAGAAAAATTAATGAAAAAAAATAGAAGTCTTTTTTTTCATGCACATCGTATACATTCGAAACGAATAGCCGATCAAGTTTCTTATATGAAAAATTCTTCCTGAAAAATGCTCGTATTCGTTTCAACATATTTAACAACAGCAATCGCCGAATGGGTAAGGTGCTTATGGGTGACATGGTAAGTTTAAAATTATAATTTTAACATGTAGAGTTTTTCCATCAATGTAATAATTTATTGGTTATTAAAAACCTCGAAAATTAATTTTTTGTTTATTTTGTCACGTTTTGGTAAATATCTCATATTTTCGCCAGTTCGAAAACGTTCCGATTGTTCCAAAAATTGTATTTAATTTAATTTTAAATCTCGTTTCGAAAACGTTTTGATTATTCTAAAAATCTCGTATTAAATTGTTATACCTTGCAAGTTAAAGTTGTATTCCACCACTTTTTTAAAACATCTTTAAAATATTTCCAATATATTTTCCACATTTATTCCAATTTATTTGAAAATATAATATGTAAATTGCATTGAGTGATGTATAATATATAATATATAATAAATTGGATTAAATGCAACATTTCCTATTTGACCTAAAAAAATTTAATATAATTACAAACATTGAAAAAATAAGATTTAATTTTTCCATACTTCAATTTGTCAAATAAATACCAGCAAGTTGATGGAAAAGCTTTGAAACTTGCAAATATCTAATTGGGAAATTCTTAAATTTTTTTACATTTACAAAAACTTACCAACATTTAAACATTGAAGTAAGTATCTATATCTATTCTATTAATAATAATAATATAATAATATCTAAGGTTTCATATAAATATATAGCTATATTAAAAATTTCGATTGTCAACACAACTTTGAAATTTCTAAAATTCTAGCAAGAAGAAAAAAAATCCTAGGTACTATACCAACAAGAAGCACAGCAGTTGATAAATTCCTAGCTTGCTATAGGATAGCAACAACAAGCAGAATATAAAAAAAAATGCATGCAAATTTCTTTCCTCCATTTCAGCTACCCACACACATGCATGCGAACAAAAACAATAACAAACTTATTCAATGAATTTGTCTTTTTTTGTTTGCATCATCGTAGAAACCACAATAGTTGTAAATAATGCAAATTTTATATATGTACCTAAATAGAAATATTGAAAAAAAAAATTTCATATTTTCATAGAAACCTGCAAGTGGATTAAAACAAGTTAATTAAAAACCTAATATCTAATTGGATCTATTTCATCTTGCATGAAATAAATATATGCAAGGAATAAGCGGCTAAATAATCTACACATTGTGCTGAAAAATTTGATTTAATCCAATTTATTTCAAGGTCTCATAAATAGCATGAATTAAGCATTTTCTATCATTTAATTTGTAATTAAGAAAAGATTTATTAAGTTGAAATGTGGTCGACTGGTTAACGCGTTCGCCTTGCAATCAAAATGCCCGGGTTCGAAGCGGGCCAGCTGCGGCGCATTATTTTTCTTTTGATGTAAAAATTCGCTGCTATAAGTTATTCTGTTTATTCAATTTATTGAAAATAAAGAAATTATTTGAACTCAAAAAAATGAATTTACATAGAAATACCTTAATCTTGTCAAATATCTAATTGGCATATTGAAATAAATGCATGCAACAAGGAAGCCAGGCATAAAAATGTTATTTCTTCCAAAATGTTATTATTTTCAATACAATAAATTCGATCAAATTCAGATAATTCAAAACATTTCATATTTTTATACTTCAACTTCTCAATTCAATACATGCAAGTTGATTGAAAACCTTTTAAACTTGCAAATATCTAATTGGGAAATTGAAATAAATCTATGCAAGCAAAAGCAGCTAAAAAATGAAAAAAATTCATTTATCCAATTTATTTGCAAATAACATAAATAAAATATACACAAATATTCATATACTCATTGTAGAAATATTGAAAAAATTATTGAAATATTGAAAAAATCATTTTATATTTTTAAATATACAAATACCTAAAACTAGCATAAATGTTGGCATATTGAAATAAATTCATTCAAGCAGCAAGTGTCTAGCCCAAAACGTAAACATTGTGCAGGAAAAAATTTCAATATAAAAAACCAAAAGAACAATCATCGCTGCGCCTGCACAAATATCGGCATCGCTTCTGCGCACATTGTTCTGCGCAGATTGCTTCTGCGCACATTTAATCTCGAAAACAAAACTGCAAAGTCTCCATTTGCTTGCTACATTTGGAGTGATGTTAAACTTCAGAGCGAAAAAAATTCTCTGCTATATATATACTCATTGATTAAACATCGTTGTTGTAACATACATCAGCAAGAGTAGAATGTGAGAGAGTCGCAGACACTTCAGAAGAGCTGTACATTGTTATTTTTGTTGGTGCTTTCTATTAATTTCTCTCTCAACAAAATAAATTTGCCATCACGGCAGCGTCAAAAAAACTGTTAGGCTGCGGCCAAATTACGCGGTTGCATCGCGGTGGCGGTTTCGCGCTCGCCCCTGCCTTATGCTTAGGCCACACAAGCGCGGCCCCCTTTTTGGGCCAAGGAATGATTCTTTGATATAATGAATCTCTGGTCATTGGCTTAAAGAAAACGTTCTTTGATTTAATTAACTTTTTCTTACTCTTGAAGAACGCGTTCTTGCATTGAATGTACGAGTTAATTGATTTCAGGGTTTTTACAGTTTATTAAATCTTTTCTTTGAAAGTTAGATCTATTTCCTGGATTTAAGGTATCGAAATTAAAAACAGAGATTCATTCCGCTAATGAACTCGTACATGAGACCAATTCTTTAAAACAAAGAATTTTTCTTATATATTAAGTACATTTTTGATCCAGTGTACTGCTCTCTTCACAAAACATATGCAAAGACATTTATAGTTGTATATTTTGTTCAATACTTCTGTTCAGGCTATTGGTTGGTGCGTTCAGAAAAAAAAACAAAATAAAATCCGATCTTGATATGGCTGAATTTCGGCCACAGGTGATACTAGTACTTTTAAATATTTAACCTTGAAAGACAAAATATTGAAAAAAAATTTTTCAATTTGTATTACATTGTAGAGTTTTTAAGAAATAAAGATATAATTTAAAATAAAAGTTGCAAAAAGTTGAAGCTTAATGTATGTTTTACCTACGGGACTCAAACTTGGTAAAAAATGTTATCTAATTGCGTACAGATGTGGTTAAAGTTTATGACATTCTAACAAAATGCAACCTAATTTTTTGTTTGTTATTTTTTGCTTTCATTCTAATAGATAATTTTAATATAAATTTGGTTTATTAAGCTACTTATTGTGTCTCATGCATAAAAGTGAGAAATTACTTTTTACTCAATTTTTTGAGTAATTACTCGCTGCTATAAGCATAAAAAAAATCTTCTACTCGTTAGTAATACTATGTTCACACTGAGGGCTAAATGCGCATTTAACGAAATGCGCATTAGCAATTTAGAATGCGTGGCCGTATGCTCCTTGTAAGAGTAAAAGAGACAAATATATACATTCAATTTCGTAAATGCGCACTTAGCTCTCAATGTGAACGTAGTATAAGATCTCGATCATCGAGATGTATCTCAGGCCTGAGAAACGAAAGCCTTAAAACGAAAGCTCGTAGTGAGTGAATTCTCAAAACTATATACGTAATCCTCAGATGCAACTCGCTTATCTGAGAATTTTCTCGTTAAATGCAGTCACCTATACAGTGAACCCACAATTTTTTAAGTAGCAAGGATCGCCGAATGCTTTAGAGAAAATAGTCCCATACAACTCGATAATCCTGGAAAATATTTATTATCGCATATCGATTATAATTAAAAGAAGAGAATGTTTTAGGAAAAAATATTGTCACACTCCCTTTTACTGCACACAAATCAATTAAAATGATATATCTCCAAAGCTAGCGGGCTGATTCAATTGAAATGTTGGTAGTAAATTTCCATCTAGTATAAGATGGTTTAGAAAAAATGTGGCCACTCCCCCTTTTACCGCCCACAAAACAATTAAAATGTTATATTTCCAAAACTACTGGCCCGATTGAGCTAAAATTTTGTGAGTACAGTTCTTACGAGTACTAGGCTGTGGTTGGTGATTTATGTGCTATTCAAATAGTTATGGTCGACGGAAGAGAACTCTGTATGGTTGTGGTTTATGTTTCACCAAATCAAAAAATTTCGGATATAATAAAATTTCTACATCGACTCTTAATTAATTTACAGTCCAGCTGGTTCAATGACACTACAAGAAAATCTCCATAAAGTTCCCTTAATTTTAGTAGGAGATTTCAATATAAATTTCTGCGCCGAGAAATCATTAACACATTGCTTTTCTTCAAACCGGATTCAAGTTGATTATGAACAGCCATGCGCAGGTCTCAACAACGAAGTATGGAAGGACAATAGATGCAGTGTTTTCACGATATCTGAAACACATTGAATCTAAAACGTTCATCACATCTTTTAGCTGTCATCGGCCTAATGCAACTTTCATAGAATCGAATGCTGCTGTAAAAGAAATAACTGATGATACATTAAAATAAACATTTTCAATTAAATTTGAAAGTTTTTTGCTGTTGTTTCTAAAATCCCTTATATTCCATACAGTATTTTTCCAATGTAATAAAACGTTGATGTTCCACTTTTACCGTGCGTGGCGGCCACACACATCCTTTTTTTAAACTCTTTTAAACACAAATTTATGTAATAAACGTACAAATTTTTACAAATTAAGCTTTATTTCTTTCGTTATATCTGTTATTAGATAAAAACATATGACATATTACATGCTACATATGAACTTTTTTGCCAAACCTTTACAAAAAAAAAAAAAAAAAATATAGTATTTTTTAAAACATTTTTTAAAATAATTCTCACTCCTTGATGGCTTTCTTCAACTTCTAACAAAAGCACATTGTAGATACGTGTTGTAATTGAAGTTTTGAGACAGTTTTCTTTTATATTTCTACTTTAAGCTTAGTATGCTGTAGGAACGAAAATTTTTGGGCATATCAAAATTTCAAAATTCAAAATGTTTGAGTAAAGAAAAAGCATTAGCTGTTCCGGTTATCAGATTCATATTTTTATTGCTGCAATCTTATAACCTATAAAAGGCAAGACTACACATTAATAAACTAAATAAGTTTGTTTAATTACAAATTCAGATCCAACACATACCTGCTGCTCTTTTTTTATTGTTGATTGTCAAATTTCCGCGGCAATTAAAAGTACGGGCATATAATTGCCGGCGAAATTTTCACATTGTAACTCTCCACACGTGGTTGTGAACTTGGATACAATGAACAAATTTTTTCCTTCAACAGTGTACTACCTAGCGAAAAATATTCCGCTGCCTGTTCACTGTCAAAAAACTCAATATACTTCTTATGGGAATTTTTCGTCCAATTCGGACCAAGCAATTATTCTGAAATTTTAAACATGGCTAGAAAATAAAATTTATTATTTGCGATTTTTTTTTTATTTTGTCCCGCTATATTGAGAGCACACTTTGTGTTCGACACATGCTTGCTGACATAAATAAATTCTGACATAACTGACATAGGAAAAAAATACATTATTTTGAAAGATGGGCTCAAAAGAAGAATTTATCCCAGTTTCCTTGTTATTATATTATTATATTATTATTATATTATTATTATGAAAACCAATAGAAAGGGGTTAAACGAAAAGGTTTAAAAAAAGGGATCGAAAGGGTTCAAGGAAAAAGAAAATAAAAGATACTGAAAAAATATGTGTTAAGCTAAATTCAACTTATAAAAATTGTTCAACTAAGCAAATGACTTTAATTAGATTATTATTTCTTTATAAACTTTAAACAAATTTATAAAGCTATATAATAGATTTCCCTCGAATGGCATTTAAATTTAAATCTGTTATTTGATTGTTTATTATTATATTTAAAATAATAGAAGAATATTAATGATTTTCACAGAGAATTTAGTATACTTTTCCTCATTTAAATCCGGCTTATAACTTTAGCTAATATGCATTAAAAAATCCCAATAAAACAGAAGTCAGTGATTTCATAGTTTTTTATAAATATGTTACATATTGCATGTAAAATAAAAGAAAAAAATTCTTTTCAGGTTTCATAAATAAGGTATGTTCTTTTTAAATAAAATAAATTCAATAACGAATCTTTTTAAATGTTAGCTTTATAAAACAGTATTTAAAGATATGTATGCGTAAATACGGAGAATTTGGTAAACATTTTGGAAAAAAAAAATGAATACCTCATATTTGCAAAATCTTTTATTATTTAATAACTATTATATCTTCTTTAAGCTCTGGGACTGCCAAGGTGCGCAACTTTTTTTTACATTTTATTTAGAATCTATATGCTAAATACTACTATGCTAATATGCTATTCCTAAAAATGCATGTAAAAACAAGGCTCTGACCGTTTTGTATGAGAGGTGTCGAATTCGAGGTCAATGACGGGTTTAAATATTCTCAACATATCGCAAAATTTTTTACACTGAAAAAAATTGTTTATGCATACAAAATAAAAAAAAATTATATTAAGGTTTTTTTTGTAAAAACAGAAAATTAAGTAAAACGTTTTGGAAAACTAAGAAAATGGGATACCTCACATTTGCAAAAGGTTTTCTTTATTTAATCACTATTTTGTCCAATTAAAACTCTTAGAGCGCTAAGGTGCGTAAACTTACGGCTGTTTTGTTATTTAACCTGTTTGATAGTCTTGAAAATGCTGTTTATTTTAATTTAAAAACCAGGTTCAAACTATTTTTTTTAAATAACGGATGTAATCGCGACGACAGATAGGCAGACAGACATGATTAAATCTACTAAGGAGGTGATGCTGATCAAGAATATATGCACAGAATAAAAACAGTGTGTAGTATTTCACAGAAGAAAAACCGCGTGCGTGTAAATTTTGTAAGTATGCTCGACGTAAGTTCTCGTCGCTTATAATCGGTTTTATTTTGTTATTTTTTGCTTCGGCTTTGGTCGACAAGCAAAGCCGACGTGGTTGATTGTTATTTTGCTGTAACTTTTTCATAAGTGCAATTTTGCATTCAATTCTTTAAATACATTCAATTTTTGATGTTTATATAATAAAATCAAGTTTATGTTGGCTATTTCGTATTCAATTTATTGGCTTTTTTTATTGATTTTAAAGACATGTTAGGAGAGAAAAAATGTTCGTTAAATAATGAATCTGTCTATATTAATAAAAATCATTTTTATTTGTTTTTTTTTTTGTTCGTTTGTTTATTTGATTTTTTTAGTAATCTGAACAGCTAAACAGATTTCGCTGAAACTTAAAACGGGTATTACTTGCGTCCTAGATTAAGTTATTGCATACTTAGTTTTAACCACGCCCCCTTTTACTACCCAAAAATCAATAGAATGAGACTAAAATTTAGTAATTCAGTTTGTATGGTTACTTTCGGCAATTGTACCAAAAATGGGTTTTCATGCCGCCCACAAATAAATGAAAATGTGTATTTCAGACGGTTTTGGTCGTATAAAACTAAAATTTGGTAATTAAGTTTGTATACTTTCCGTCTGCAACTGTACTAAAAATGGGCGTGGTGGCACTATAATTACGCCCACTTTTAAGAAACCTCTGGGCCAATTGCGCTGAAATTTTGGCAGTAGATTGTTTTCGAGCACGATGGTTGTCCTGTTTATTCGCTTTGGTGGTCAAGCAATAATGATTGTATACGAGTGTCAACAGAGATACGTTGTGAGAGTGAGTATTGATTTGATTTTCGCTTGCAAATAGTTGTGCAGGTTTTCTTTTGTTTTTGGCCATTGATTAAAGTTATAACATTTTGAAAAAATGCAAGAAGAATGTGCTGGTAAGTTGTAATGTTTATGGGGTAAGTAAAACTTAAAACGATTGGAAATATCGCAAGCGAAAATGTTGAGGGCGGCAGCCATTGGTTAAATTATTAGTGCAAAAAACTTTCAAGGGCAAATTATTTGCAAATGCAATAATCTTTTGCAAAGAAATTAATATTGTTCGCCAGAAAGAAGTTTTTGATAGTTTTTACCTTACATCTAATTGGACACGAAAAACTTCATTGATTTGATCATTAGTCAAGAAGATTGCGCTCTCTTCTAAGCCAAGACAAATTATTCCATTAAAGGGAGGTTCTCATGAAACTCGACCAGGAAACTCAACTGTTTATTTAAATTTTTCGATAGTTTATGATATGTAGCAAAATGGGGTAGCCGACAACGATTACAAAAAAAAAGTTATAACATAAGAAAGGAACCCACCTTTTTACGAAAATAATGAGTATCTCATCAAAAGAGTGATAATATTTATTGTGATAATAAATGAGTATCTCACATCAATCTTTTTGAAATGCACGCCTGTATTCCCTACCATACTGTGGTAAGAATAGTTACCTCAGACACCACCAGATGTCGCTAGATACGCTGTGGCGTTAAAATAATGTAAAGCTAATAACTTGAAAAAACCGTTAACCAAATCTTAACCTTCTGCAGCTGACGTGCTGTTTTAAGCTGATTTCCTATGAAGTTTCCGACTAACTTTCTTGACCTTATTCCAAATAACAGCAAATATATTTTAGGCTAACGTAAGAATTAATTTGAAAGGGATTGGTTCAAATTTGGCTTCGAATTTTACGTTTGTACGCACGAAGTTTTGATTTTCGGTGTCTGTGAGACTACCACGTGAGCTGCAGAGGGTTAAAACGCGTCTTCTAAAAAACTATGTTTTCTAAACTGGTCTCCACGAGATCTCAAGAATTACTTTATGGATTGGCTAAGGTTTGTTTTTTTATTTTAAAGAAGATAAAATTTATTGGATCCTATACCTCAAAATTAAAATAATATGGGCCGGTTTTTTTTATTTCTTCGGCATTTCAAGTGCAAAAAATGTACAAAAAACGGTACTTAAAATTCATATGCCCGCAATTTTTGTAATTTTCAACTATTTGTTTATATTATAGGTATAAGCTCCAGCAACTATACTAAAATTTATAAAATTTTTTGGTTTTTTTATTTTTGCTGACATGCTCGTGCCGTGCGATGACCGTTTGGCTACCTTTTTTCTTTAACTTGATGTTTGCCGGCGTATTGACACTTTACATTACACTTTGATTCACCAAAACAAATATTTTTCACAGTTTTTGAATCGAGTAAAACCGTCAGTCAGGCCGTTCGGACGTGTTTTTGAGTTTACTCCGCTATTTTTTAATCGACACAACTAAAACAAAATCAAAAAAGTGCACCTTCTACTAAATTAACTTTGAACTATTTTTTGTTTGTGCTAAAGCTGCTGGTTACTGTGGTTAATCATTGCAATTAAAATAAAATGAAAAAGTGCATTATTTGCTGTTTACTTCACCCATAAAAAAAATAATTCCCCATACATAAAAAACAATAACAAACAATTAAAAAAACTCTATCTGCGATTTATTTAATAATAATTCAGCTATTTAAACTACTAAGGCTGCTGCTTACTGTGCTTAACACAGAAAAAAACTCACCCATTTACCAAACAATACAACAATGGAAGTCACTTGCGCCTATAACAACTGCACTATTGAGTACAAAAACGTGCCAAAAATTAGATGTAATGGCCTGTGCGGGAAATCATACCACGGTATATGTCTGGGAATGACAAAGAGAAGCCTCAACTACATTCAAGAATATGAGGTTCATTTCAAATTCTTCTGTGACGAGTGCAGAACTTGTCACTGACACACGTTATGCTTGCTATAAAGTGTTTAAGCAACTCCCTAAAAGTAATGCATCTGAAATTGTTGACGGAAACTATAAGTGACAGTGATAAGAAAAACCTTCAGTGAAAACCTACGACTGAAGAGCTAAAATCTGAAGCCAACAAAATTATTGAACTACTTAAAAAAGATGACTCGGCCAACAACATACTAAGTGCTCTGAGGTCTTTGCGTAATGATGTGGAAACCGCGATCCAATCTACCTCAAGAACCCCGATCCATCACCATTGCAACCTGATCTAATGTTTGAAATATTATTTGAAAAAATAAGTGATATCAGTGACGATATGGTTGTGCTCCGGGCAACGCAAGCAGAAATAGTGGATGAGGTTAGATCTGCGCCTAATAGCACGGATGTCATGACCTCACAGATCCCTCACCATAATTCATCTTCCGTCTTTCATGAAATTTTGGATGTGTCTAACCATTCACTATCAGTTAATTCCTTGCCACCAAATAAGCCAACTTATCTAAACACTTCCACTGAATCCGACTTGAAATTTATAGCACCTATAGCAGCGCCACGTAGAGTTATTGAGCGATTTGGAACCTCGTGACTATCACAGAATGGGAAAACAGGATCCAAAAGCTTAAGTCTTCTAATCAATTTGAATCTATCACAGTATTCATCAAAGGTTTTCCCTCGAAGACATCTGTATCCTCGGTGTGAGAATACTTCCTAAAAAAATTTCGCGTCTCCATCTCCGATTGCCAGAAAACATCTCGAACCCTTGCAAAATTCAGCAGCTTTAAAGTTATCATGCCCACCAAATACGCGTGGCTGGTCCTGAGTGCATCTGATGAAATGCAAACTCTTGGAACAATTAAAATATCAAAGTGGACAGATTAGGCCGGGAGTACTCCGAGAGTATATACAACTAGCAACTATAAAGCAAACTCATACACAAGCTCTAACATTAAAATAAGCAATAATCTTAAGCACAACACCATTAAACCTAAAAATTTGCTTAACTCTAACATAATTCTAAACTCTAAAAATTATAGTTCTAGCTCAAACTCTTCTCATTCTAGATCTAATCTTAATTCTACCTCTATATCCAATTTGCAATGTAATTCCCATCATAATTTAGATACTTATTGGAATCTTTAAACTAACATCTTCCCAATAATATCTCCCATAGTCAACCGGAATACCGCTCCAACTAACAATACGGTGAAAAGCAGTCTAGTATCGAAAAAATCTTCAACTTATCCAAGACGGGTTTCATTTAATCTAAACAACAATGAAACTAACAATGATAAGTATCCGAATTTCATCCACTCCCATACTCTAAATCCATCACCACCAACCGAAAGTGTCTATAAACCTATTCCGGTTCTAAATGTGCCTTGTGATCAACCTGGTAGCCCTGCGTCATTTCTAGATCCTCTACTTCCTCCAAAAGTGAAATTGATATTAAATTCTTGCGCAGACACTGAGAGCAGATATGATCTTTCTCGTCTAAGGGAGAACAGTGTGTACAAAAACGTTCGTTTGTATCTCGCTTATATGCATAAGGCCCCAGATTCAACATGCATTGAAGGCAAGACCAAAACTAATCTTAGAGTATTAATTCAGAAAGAAGGGCAACCTACCGTTGTTGATGACTTTCGTAACCTATTTGTTTGCTTTCACGAGCAACTTGGCGTAACGATTGATCAAGTCAAGGGGGATCTAGACACATATGGCGCTCACGTCAGAACTAAGCACGTGTCTCTTCTTCAAAAATCACGCAAAGAGTAGTAACAGTATTATCGTCCCTAACTCAAATTTTTTAAACATATTTTACCATAATTGTGGTGGCATGAGAAGCAAATTACAAAAACTTTATGTTGACGTCAAATAATGCCACTTCAATGTACTAGTATTCACTGAGACATGGTTAAATGATACTTTCAATAATAAGGAAGTTCTTGACAGTAATTGGACTGTCTTCAGAAATGATCGGGACTACTCCTCAACAGGTCTTTCACGAGGAGGAGGAGTCCTGATAGCATCTCACAATTCTCTCTCAAGTGAGCTTATAGATACACCTACCCACAACCTCTTCGATCACCAAATAATTAGAATTTGTTTAAGAAATAGTCTATATATGTACATTGGTGTCGTGGAAGATAAGGTTGTTATTCTTGGTGACTTTAACCGTCCAAATATATCTTTTGTCACCGATGAAAACGACAACTATCTTCTTTCTGTTAACCTTTCTAATATCATAGATTTCACATTGCTTAGTACCTTTTATGGCAGCGACCTGCAGCAAGTTTCTTCTGTACAAAATCAAAATGGGAGATGGTTGGACCTAGTCTTTTCTAACGCATATGAGGAAATGAAGGTTAGCCCATGCAGTGATGCAGAAAATTTGTTAGTTAACTCTGGTCAGTATACAGCTTGCTTCTCTTATAATGAAGTCGCCTTTACCCAATCTTATAATAACTCCATTGCGAACGATTATCTCAACGTCAATTACGAAAGCATAAAATGTTATCTTAATGCTCTAAACTGCAATTATATTCTTTCCAACTTAGACGTAGATAGCGCTGTCTCTAGATTTTATCAGCACATTTTTACAGCTATCGAAAGTTATGTGCCAAAAATAAAGAAAAGAATAAGCTTTCAGAACCATGGCTAGATAGAAATCTCAGATTTTTGAAGAATCAAAAAAATAAAATCCATAAACTTCTCAAAAACGCTGATAATGTAAGCGATGAACTCAAGCTAAGGTATGACGAGCTATCAAAAGAGTTCTCTATTAAGTCAGAAGAAGCGTACAAGTTGTACACTAACCATATCGGTGAGAAAATCATGAACCGAAAAAATTTTGTGACTTTGTTAACTTGAAGCGTAAATCTAGCGGCTATCCATCGTCTATGTTTAAAGGTATTGTCAATTCGTCCAACCCTCATGAAATCAACAAATTATATGCGGATCATTTTAAGGAGGTCTTTTGTCAAGCTACTACCCAATTTGAAGCCTCTTCTCCCAGCTCAAATATTGTGGTGGATAGTATAAATTTAACGCAGGAAGAGATTTCTAATGCCATAAAAGAATTGGATTTATTTAAGGGACCTGGACCGGACCTTATTCCTACAAGCTTCCTGGTGCGATGTTTAGACCAACTACTTCTGCCATTATACATAATTTTTAACGAATCAGTCTTGTGGGACATTTCCTTCATATTGGAAATCATACCATCTAACAACAATTTACAAGAGTGGTGATAAAAGGTCTGTTGAAAATTATAGAGGCATAGCAATTTTATCAGCCATTCCAAAACTTTTTGAAAAATTATTTGTGATAAGCTCACAAGTATAATCAACCCACGTCTAAATGAGCAGCAACACGGCTTCCGTAAGGGACTATCTACTACATCCAATCTCATGATCATGGTATCGGATGTTTTAATAAATATGGAAAAAGGGCACCAAATACATGCTGATTATACAGATTTCAGTAAAGCCTTCGATAGAGTTGATCACAGCTTGCTAACATAAATAAGAAAAATCCGGTATTACGGGACCCATACTAAGTTGGCTAAAATCATATCTCGACGGCAGATCCCAGTATGTTAAATTCCAAGGAATTCTGTCAAAAAAAATTGCATTCTCCTCAGGAGTTCCGCAAGGCAGCTACCTTGGTCCTCTTCTTTTTAACATATTTATATCAGACATGCCAGAAGTCCTGAACGATATCCCTCCTTATGTATGCAGATGATTTAAAAATGTACTATGCAATCAAATCAGAGATAGACGTAAATTTCTTACAGTCAAAACTATTGTCTCTGGGGCAATGGTGTATCCAAAATAAACTGCATCTTAATGTCAATAAATGCAATTTTATAATTTTTCTCGTAAGAACAACATGGCACTACATACCTACCACCTCAATAGTACCGAGCTTAAAACAGTCAATCATGTAGTGGATCTTGGAGTAGTCTTGGATTGCAAGATGCGCTTTAATTTGCACTATGACAAAATTTTGTCCAGAGCCAGCAAGCAGCTTGGTTTCATAAAAAGGCGAGCAAATAATTTCAAGACTTTTTGGGTCACTACATCCTTATACTGTGTGTTAGTGCGGCCAATACTGGAATATGCCTGCATAATTCGGAGTCCGTCTTTCGATTCCCATAGCGAAAGAATCGAGTCTATTAAAAAGCATTTCTTACTATGCGCCTTGAGAGACATGTACAATAATTTACATTTTTAATTATAATAGCCTTCCTTCATATGAATACAGACTCAGCCTTTTAAACTTGATGCCATTATCATCAAGAAGATCATTATTGTATTGTATGTAGAGAGTTTAATAACGTTTCCGTATACTTCTCACCTTCCATGTCCAAATCCTCTTTCAAGCAAACCCTGTATAAGTTCCTCGTTAACCAAAATTAACTCAGGCTTAAGTTAAATTACCTATATATAGTTACTCGTATGTATACCACATTTAAGCATGCCCTCTCTAAATTTGTTGGATATAAGTACAATCCAAGTCGCTCTCTCTTCCAAGTCAACCCAGCCTTTTATCTTCTCTCTTTTTTTCTCCTCTTTCTAGTATGTGAGTACCTTTTACTCTTAATTTTCTTCTGCCCCTCCTTTTTGACGTGTTCGTGAAATCATGTCATTTAGGTGGTCGGATTACGCCCACTCCAATTCGTACATCTTCGCAGATTTTTAAGAGATTTTACTTTTAAAATAAAGCCACTTTGTATGGGAGGTAGGCGTGGTTTTCATTTGATTTTTCATAAGCCAGGATTAAGATTGAAGAGCAAAGCTTACGTGCCAAAATTCAAGGCATTTTTTTATTTTTTGTGGATTTTAAATACATTTTACGGTTAAAATTCATTCAGCGGTTTTCATCCGATTTGGCCCATTTTCGAACGTGATCTTCCTTTTTTAAAAATCTTCCTTATATTTTGAATTTCATCGCGATAGCTTTAAAATTGCGGCTGTAATCGTGACGACAGACGGACAGACAGACGGACTCACGGAAATCAACTCAGAAGATGATGCTGAACAAAAATATATACATTTTTCTTTACCTGCTACGCCTCCTTCTTGGCGTCACAAACGGAATGAAAAAGTCCCCCTACGCAGTACGCGTTGGGGTATAAAATGGATAAGTAAAATATACAGGCAAATGAAAACCTATGATCGCTGTTTGTGTGAATGTAGCCAGCTGTCACTACCACCTGCTGGTAGTCCTTTGGATCACGATCCAAATACATGGATTGATGGATCGCGTTTGAATGCTACACGTTTAATATTTATCGCCTCAGTATTCATACAATTTTACGCATGAAAACAAAAATAAAGCTGTTATTCAGCACAGTCACTGTTAATGTCTTTTCCATTATATGACACAAATTACTTGAAAAATAAGTCAATTTGCACGGATTACCTTCCCGATTACCTACCGGATTACCCCACTTGCCTCATTGGGCTTTTTTGGAAAAAAGTACTTTTCCATATAAATTACATTTTTCAGCAATAGTGCTCGCTAGCGAATTCTGAAATTTTATCAATCGGCACGAAACTTCATATTTTTTTACATGAAAATTAAAGTACGTCCATTTTTTATTTAAAATTTATTTTGTGGAATTTTTAATATTTCCATAAAATTTAATAATTTTTAAAAATATAATTTTTGAAAATATAAATACTCATGCAGTGCCAGGTCGCTACAGCCAAAAGGTTTTTGCAGAACAAGCTACCAATAGACTAGACAGCTTGTTCGTCGGTCGCTACACCAACTCATCAGTAATCTTCTGTGGCTCCTGAAGTCAATTAACTTTGAAAATCTTATAAACACAACTTCTACTAAGCCAAAGCGGAATTGCAGTTATGTGAGTTTCGATTAAAAAAGCAATGTTTTTCTACTATTTTGCAAAACGCAAAGGCTTGACAAATTGATCACATTAATTTTGCGCTCATTGTTTACTTCTTTTTCACGATTCCATCTTTGATATCAACAATTCGTTGGTATTAAATGATAGATGGCGTGAAGGAATTTTTTTTTTAAGAAAAGATGTCACGTTTTATTTTCTGAAGTCGAGCTCGTACCAAATTTTACATGAAAATTAATTGCGGCATTTTTTATTTAATATTTATTTTTTAAAATCCTTAAAAGTATAAATTTTTGAGAATTGTATTTGATCTTTATGCCAAAATATTCATCAAGCAACAGGTCGCTACAGCAACAATGTTTTTTAGAGAACAAACCACAGAACAATCAAAAATTTATATGTTTCAAAATTCCAAAAAATAAGTGTTATATTTTTTAGTTTTCTATCAAATCAAGGCTTATTGCAGAAACATGATAAGCCACATAATATCAAAATCGGGCATTTTACTGTAACACCTGCTGAAAAGATTAAGGCTAATTTTACAATTTACTCTTTTTACAATTTAATATTAAATATTTTTATTACTCAAAAACTCGATAAACATTTAAAAGCTACCTCTCAAATAGAAACTGTGAATTTACCTTTTTATTAATTAAGCAAGGTATAATCTTAATTTCAGGCTTAACCTATGCTTAACCTATTTTTTTACAGTGAGTTTTATCAAAATTCAAGATTTTATTAGCTAAATCGATGACGGTATGATAAACGAAGATTTCTTTTTAACAACTAATGAAAATATGTCAAAAACATTGAGCAATATTTATTTTAATTTATGTGGCTTATCATGTTTCTGCAAAAATTTATTTTCAAAATATTTGTTAACAAAAACGGAACAAAACATAAGCACTAATTATATGAAACTCATTCAACAGTTTCTGCGATTGCCTCCTCGTTTTCTATGGTTTTTGAATAAACTCTTTTAATTTTCGGCCAAGTTCCAGAACGCTTCCCTAACCAATAATTAGAAGTATTAAAAGTACGATTACATGGAACGTCTATTTTATAAATTCTTAGAGATTCAAATGCGATTATTTCAAAATTTTTGTTTTGTAATGTTTCTGTAATAAGCCCTTCATACGTTAGAAGTTTTTACCATAACATGTTCGCCATTTTTTTCTATTTTTACTTACATATGTATTGAAATATACCTAGTTTTTGATCAATTGACAAATCCTACTCATTTCAGTTTCACAACAATCTATTAAAATAGTCAAATTTGGTTTATATTTTTTAATATGAAACACTTATTGGTGTTATAATTTGTTGAATTGATTTACATATTGGTTCAAGGATTTCAAAATTTCTGATTTGTGTATCTCACAGTCTCATCCATAACTGCAGTTTAATAGAGTTACGAGTATAATTCATATAAATAGTCGGCACTGTGGTGTGCCAAAAGAATCAAATCATGCCAAACAATTTTATTTCTGTTATAAATAAATCTTCTAAAATATTTGCCAAAAATAAAATGTTCAATGGGTGAGTTTACTTCAGTGTAAATGTAAGAATTTGTTAGATTTTAAAATCTGAATAGTAATTTTTAGCTTTGTCATTAATTATTAAAAGTTATATAATAAACAATTTTGCTATCATCGTAATATTGTTTATTTGATTATCCTAATTATTTTTATATTAAGACATGGCGATGGGCATAGAGATAAACAGAAATAAAACTGGGTTCTAAGGAGAAAAGTGTCCCTTTAATTTACTGTTCGATGGCTAGTAATACCTTATAAGAATTTATTAAAATGGAACAAAAAAGCTATAGTCTACTTTCAATATTTTAAAAAAATCAATGTTCATAGAGTGGAATTTTAATAGTACTGCTTATTCCAATTTTGTTCTCGAAGAAACAAACAAAATGGTGGTAAAATTCTGCTGTCAGTTCCTTTGAGTACTTTATTTTCGCTTACTCTACATTCCACACTTTTACTACAGATTTCAAATATCATGCTGAATAAATACTCAACAATTCCGCCCTTAACAAAAGTTCTCTTATACAAATTTCCGGAAAACGCCATCTTCTAAGCGTTTTTCACCCAATTGCGTAAAATTCGTGCAGAATCTAAAGCTAAACTTCCACCCTCTTTTGTCTTGAGGTCCAAGCCATGTAGCTGGCCAGAACAAGATGATTCGGCAAGGGTGTAACGCCAACATTGTTTACTTTGCATTATTGTTTCTTATGGTGCTGATTTATTAGTGAAGATAACAATGATGGCAAACACTTTGGTCGACAAAAGACAAGAAGCAAGGTCTGCACACTTGTGGTCAAATGTTTGATTTCACTTTTTAGAAAGTGTGAAAAAAACCATGTAACCGTAAAATTATAATATGTACGTATACGTATATTAAAGGGATGAAGAATAATCAACAATTGGATGAGTGCAATGGTGACTAAGGATATACTTTTAAAATATGAATAGAAATTTCCTAAGTCAGCCCATAATTTTCGATGTTTCAATCAAAATTGAATGCAAGCATCGAAAATTAATCTAAAACAATAATTTTTTTTTTAATTTGTAAAAGTTAAATATTTTTGAAAAAAAATCTATTAGTTTATTGAATGAACCGAGCAATTTCCCACTGTACAACTTATTTAGGAAATGTTATCAGGATCAGATCTCAGCATTTGGTTAACCAATTTTTAAAATTTTTTTACTGAACAATTCCCAGCTTCTAAAATTAGGTCATGGAGGAGCTTGAATATATAAATTAAAATAAATTTATTAAAATGGTGGCGGCCGTGGTATACTAATTAAAGTGCGTGGCTGGTATGCGAAAGAACCCATGTTCGAATCCGATATGACTCACAATGTTTTTACAATTGAACTAATTTTTCTGTTAGTCCGTCACTTCTCTGCAAACAATGGCAAACCTCAGAGAGTAAAAACTGACATGTAAAGCTTTCTGATTTTGTTCTATATTGTTGGTAGGCATTCTCACACTACCAAGTAATGAGAGTAACATACTGCTATAAAGACCCTTATAGTCGAGCAACTAATCGCTAAACTGATTGAAAAACTGGATGATAGTTTTATCTACAGACGCATAAACCAGTTTTCCAATTCCAGTACTAAAACTTTTTCTTCTTGAAAACATCGCGCGTAATATATTGAAAATGAATGCAAATAATATTTTTTGCTATGAATCTGGAGTTTGGTTGCTGGTTGTGCTACAAACACATCACCAGTTGAAGAACTGGTTGATGTGAAATCGCAAAAAATCAAAACTTTTTAATTTTTACCAACTGATTGATAAGCTGGTTGAAAAACTGAAATCAACACCTCAGCTTATCTACAAACGACTTGTTTTCGACAATCAGCAACCACTTTATCAACCAGTTTTGCGATTAGTTGATCGTCTATAGGGCCCTTAAGAAAAGTATTATGTCTGAGAAGCTCTTTATCCAGCTATGTTCTATACCAGCAGTGATGGGATGAAAAAATAAAAAAAATCGAAATTTTCACACCATGAAAATCGCCATTCACTGCAAATCAGTATTACAATACAATAAATGTTTCTTCATTCAAAATACATTCAAATATACATATAAAATCAATTACTGTACCAGAGATTTGCATAACACCATTCGTCATTACTTGCCACTGCATGCAAAATGAATGCATGCATAGTGCTCGAGTTTGTAAACAATGATTGCTGCTAAGCACAGCCTTTCACGATTGCGAAGCGAAAGGCACCATCCAGACAATGAAGACATTCGGAAAATTCGCTTACAGCTCGAGTGTCTGCCGCAGCTGGAATTTCTGCTGCTGCATGAGTTTTGATTTCTTACTTCACTGCCGTTTTCTAGCAGCGTATTGGTAAGCAAACTACTGTTCTCTTTTCAATAAACATTCAAGAAGAAGAGACAAATTTATTGTATATTTATTTCAAAATTATACGAGTATGTCTTTATTCAACGCACCAGTTCAATATTTTATATCATCATTTATTTTCCAATTCATTTTAATAAGACTTCTTATTATAGAGTTAAAATTCAGTTATATTAAGGTTCAGTTTAAGATTTTTTCAGTTAACAATCAATACAATATTTTGTTTTTTAAAATGATGTTAGTAAAAAGTCTTCATAACAGATACAAAACAAACAAAGATACAAAAAGACTAGTAGTTGCTCAGTATGTAGATAAGCAAACAAAACTAAAAATATTTTTTCTTGAAATTTCTAAAAAAATATGTTAGAAGAGATGTGCATTTCCGAACTTTCGAGCTACCCGAGTAGTTTAGAATTTTTGATGTTTTTATTTGGCAGTAAAAGCGCGTTTATTTTGCGCGGTTGATGCTTGTGACTGGTTTCTGTTGGTTTTTACTTTTTTTTTTGTTGTGTTTTGTAAAACTTTTGAAGTGGGAAGAGTATAATGAAGGGCCGGACAGAGGTGAAAGGAAAGGAAACAAAGAGCATGCGTTAATTTTTAAGGTTGCGAACATAGTGAACGCTTGTTTCTGATCAGAAAGAAAACAAGTCATGCATCTCTTTTGCTCTAATGTGTTTTCTGATCTGCCTGCCTATCTGAATCGGAGTTCACTATGTTCGCAACCCAATAAAAGAAAAAGTTCTGAACTTTCAACCGCTGCACAGTGTGCGATTTGACCAATCTCGGCGGACAAAATTCTAAATTATTGTGATATGATTTCCTGGTTTATTCCTAAAAAAAACTTCTGGAGTTGGAGTCTATCTCAAACACCCTCTTAATTGCAGGGCATTTCATTGAGTTGCCTATAGAGGGAAATTAACACTTTATGCTTTGACTTTGAAACACTAAAATGTATTAGAACAACATAAAAGTTTTTAACATTCCTCTCTGTTATTGCAAATAGTGCCTGTTTAGAAGAACTTGCAGGCATCTCGCTTTTCAAAGAAAAACCAATTTATTTTTCATCAAAAAAGATGTAAAAATAAAAAATATACAAAATAAGAGCATTTTTTACTTTTGGGGACTTTTCGTTAAATACCTAAATTCAAAAATTTTTCGAATGGAAATCAAAAAAATTTTTCTAGAATTATTTAAGTTCCCCCGAGCGAGAAATAACTTTTTTTCTATTGCTTATAATTTTTTTCGTCATTGAATTGCTAGAAAAGGGCACTTAAAATATTTTGAAAAAAAGTCAAGTTACAACAGGCATACCTTCTTTCCCGAATTTCGGTTTTTTCAATTTCTTGAGAAAGTAGTTCAAGACTATGCTTAAATCATCCGTCGTTTTTTCCCATATTTTACATTTTTAGATTTTTTTTATTTTATTTTTTTTTGTAAAAATACTAAAAATCTTACTTTTCAAAAAGGTACACTTCTAGCAAAAAAATTCATAACGACCAGGTTATTAATGACAAGTTTAAGAAAATTTTTCAAAAGATTCAAGAAAATTTTTTAAAATTTGGATTTTTTTTCGAAAAGTAAAAAATCACAACTCTAGAGGATTTCGTTCAATTTTCATGTTTGACAGCTTATTTCATAGAAAAGTAAAATATAAAATGAACTGCGAACCAGTTTTTTCAAAATTTACACTTATACAAAAGTTATTTGAGTTTTTTGAAAAAATTACCACTTTTTTCCCATATAAACAAGTACTGGCATGTACCGATGCAAGTCAGCACGGGCTCCAGTGATCTTAGGCACACCAAATTTTTTTACATTTATTTCAACATTATACGAAAAAATTGAGGCGGTATCACATAAAACAAACAACTTCGACTTTTTTGAGACACCCCAATACATATGCACACAAACTTTTTGCCAGTCCATCAAAGTGTAGCTGAGCTTATCGTTTCTTATTTATGCAACATTTTCCATCGCTAATTTAAATGAAATCTTGATTAATTAAGCGACTATTTTTATTTTTAATTAATTTACATGTTTTCACAACAGTTTTCCATTGCAAAAGAAGTTAAAAAGTTAACAACATTAATCAGTGCACTTAATACAAAACTATTCTCTTGACACTTACAAATAATTTGGAAAAACCCAATAACCATAATTTTATGACTGCCGTTTTAAATATATCAGATAAAACAACTTTTTCAACTTTTTGATATGGCTGTCTGTGTGTACTAGATTTATTTGCAAAAAAAAAAACTAATTTTTTGGAAGTTTTTTTTTTCTACTTTTGTCCTCGTAGATTGTTAAAATGTCACACTGTGCGCTGTTCTGATTTGTGTTTTCAAGATCTTTTTGCATCTTTGCATTTGTTCAAGGTGTAAAAAAACCAGGTGAAAGCGTTTTTTTCACCTCTCTCACAAAAATTGTACCCGCATCTGTCAAAAACAGCAGAAATAAATGGCTGCGTTCAGCAGGTACAATCATGTTTCAATCATTGGCTGCATTCAGCGGAAAATTTGCTACGTAGCTGTTGAACAACTTTCGGGCTGAATGGTATGTTGCATAAAGTGCTCGCACAACACGTTCCCTGAGCGGTCGCCATCTTAGGTAGCGAAAATATTTTATGCTACTTCAGTTGAGCGGCTTACGCTTACTTTATTTTGACAGATAAATATACCAAATATTAAATTTATTAATTACTAAATTATTAAATTGCTCAGTAGTGCTTTTAATTAAAACTATTTTTTTGAAACGTGTGCACACAGAACATAAAAAAAAAAAATTTAAGACAAAAAGCATTTATTGTCGAACAGCTGTTTGCCGTTTGACGTTTCGAAAAAAAATAGTTCAGCAGGTAGGGCCGGTTGGCTCAGTGTCCTCACGCGTCAACGAATAGTGGATAATGAAAAGGTTGGTAAGTTGTCAAATCGACGAATTCACAAGGAATTGCAAATTAAGAAAAGTTTTTATGTTTCCAAGTTGCAAGTAGTGCGGTCGCATGTGTTAAATTTGTGATAGTTTGAGTGAAAATATTATTAAAACAGTGTAATTACAACTTTAAAATGTGAAAGAAGTCTTAAATCGGCAAAAAAAACACTGTAAAAATTTTAACCTAAAATCGACTGCGAAACATGAACATAAAGAAACGTGAGATGAACAGCTGATTTTGACATCTAGCCCGCTTTATTCTGCTTTCATTCCTCTCCGAGTCGGCCCTACCTTATAATTCTGCCATGACTTTATGCTACTTCGCTACCTAAGCGCTCTTTCGGATAGAATGCAGCCATTATAAGGTTATCCAGATATTTGACATACCCTTATTTTATGCAAACAAAAGACACAGATATTATCGTAGACGTAGATTTTTTTGTTTGCTATATTTTTTGATAAATTTATTTCAATCTTAGGTTTAATAAATGGAAATAAATATTTCGGAAACATATGAATTTTTTATTTTTCCCAAGTAAAGAATATATCTTAAATTTATTTGAAAATTTAAAATTTTAACAAACAAAATATATTTTTAATGTGTAATAAGTATAAAATTAGTTCAAACAATAATTCGATTTACTATGATATTTAAAGATTCAGTAGAGTTTTCATAGCCCACTGACCATGCGCATTCTCTGTATATGTAAACCTGCATGGTAGTAATACACATTTTTGTAGCTACATTCTAAATTTTACATACGTATTAATAACAACAACAATACAAGCCGTTACTGAGAAATATTCGTAAAACAATGCATTCCAAGAAACAACACGATGTTGCGTTCGTGATTTCGGCACAGATATAAGATATAACTGATTTTTGACATATATTTTATCTTTTTAAGATGAATATTAAAGGCTGTAAGTATATTTCAAAGTGCCCTCCAAAAACGTTAGGATGTGCTTGAAAAAATTTGTGGAAAAGACCCCCAAAAATGACAAACGTGCTGTATGACGTAATTTTACGTCAAAAATATTTTTTCGTTCTTGAAAAAATGACAATGGTTATATCACGAAACATTTAGAAGACATATTAACACAACCATTCACTATAAAATATAGTTTTATATATAATATAAAAAAAAAATTCTAAAAAACACTATTTTTATACTTTTGGTTAAAGAAACTATTTTAAACTATTTTGAAAACAATATTCCAATAAATTTTACATATAAACTGACTATAATTTTTACTTTTTTTTACTCAAATATAAAAAAAAACATATATGTAATAAAAATATTCATACAAACTCTGTATGAAATGCGTACAACATTCAGAAGTTTTATTTTTCCAATATTATTTTACGTCTAAAATGTGACCATAAATTTTTAAAGCTCATAATATTTTGGTTCAACAAAAGCAAGTATTTCAAAAAGTAGTAGTCAAATGTATCTTTATTGGTTTGTACTATGAAAAAGTATGATATTCCGGCAACTGCGTGATTTTTATGTCCTTAAAAAATTGCTCTTTTGCTCTCCTCTTCATATAAGAGTATACATTCTTGTGAGTAGACGTCAAATATCTGGACAACCTTATAATAATTGAATCATGCGGAAATGTTGTTGTCGTCGTTAATGTGTTTAAGCTATTATTTTTGTAAGTTGACGTCAAATATCTGGACAACCTAATAATAATTGAATAATGTGTACAACATATTGTGTCTTTGATCAGGCATCAGTTTACGTTCCTTTTTTATTTCTGTGAACACAATTGTTTTAAAAGTGATCAAATAGGGGATGAATTGTGTTTTCTCGTTATATTTTGCGTTATTTATTTCATTTGTTATAAAAGCACACTTATTCTAAAAAATACAAATTTTTAACTGAAAATATTCAATACGTTGAGCAAATGTATCAAAAATATAAAGTGCGGCGAAAGACAGACATTTTTACATGTTGTGATTAGACACTGATATTTTTTCGTTCAGCAGAAACACACTAACCGATTGCACAAAAGTTGTACCTGCTGAACGCAGCCAATAAAATTTGGCACTAATCAACAGTTGCTCTCTCTCTGTCAGAATTTTTTGACAGACCAGGGACAATTTAAAGTGTGGTGAAAAATTCGCTTCCACCTGGTTTTCTTACACCATGCATTTGTTATTGTTCTGATTTTTTTGTTATTGATCATAGCGTTGTTTGTGGAATTATATGCAAAAATATCATTTTATTATTGTTGTTTTGTATCAATCATTAATTTTGTCTTCTTTGCTATTAAAAAACAATAACACAATAACACAAACAATAACAAAAAACAACAATAACACAAATTGCACTTGATGCTTTAACATTTTCAACATAACAATAATTGCAGCGCAATAATAAAAAACCTCACATGCCGATGCAAATACTAATAGCCCCGTTAGCAAAAGAGATATATGACTTGGTTTCTTTATTGCTTCGATGTGAAAATTTAATTTGATCTGCCTACCTGTCTGAACTGGCCTTCACTATGTTCGCAACCTTAGAAGCTACCAACAACGCAATGGCTCTTTTTTTATTAAAAATCACCGCAAGTTATTTGTTTCCTTTCCCTTCATACTCTTCCTATTCCAAAATTTTCACAAAATGCAACACAAAGAAAAAAATTAAAACAAACAGAAACCAGACACAACCCGTGTTGCCCGGCTACTCGAAATTCGAGAGCCCTATAAATAATGCAAATATATGGAGCTACTGAGCCAATATGTAGTTACAAAAATTGTATTGCTAGCTGTAGGGATGTTAAAGTAAGCATATTTATTTATTTATTGTATAATAACTCAAATTTATATAAATAAACTTCAACCAAAAAAACAGAATTTTTCTCTGAATTTGAGAATTCAAACAAACAAAATAGACAATCAATCAAATTAAGATCTTCTTTTATACTATTGCAATTCTTAGTATACAAAGAGCATATGGACATAAAAGCCTGAAGTTTTGTTGCTTTTGGCGAATGTTGCTCATGTCCAGCATTGCCAGAATGATTTAAAGATAAAGGCTAAGCTTGCAAAATAAAAAGTCAAAAAAAGGCTATCTAAACTTATTTTAAAGGCTAAAAATTTTGATGCCAAATTTTTTAAACAAGAATTCAAATGTTTTATTATCTTTTTATGATAAATATAAATAATAAATAAATAAAAATAAACAATATTATAAAAAACAAACACATATTAATATCAATATAACCAATGGTTTAAATAATATTTCTTAACGCTATAATTCCTCATCATCTGATGAATCAAAATATATATCACATGAGTTAATCATTTTTATGAGATCAAGTTCAATATTAAAATTATGACAACATTTTCCTTCTCTTTTAAGGCCACTCCGAATATTTCAAATCGAGTTCAACATTTTAATTCTGAGTATTTTTCTCAGTTTGGTTTTTACGATATTCATAGTGCTGAAAATCCTCTCCACTTCTGCTTTACTCACAAAATTTTCACGAAATTACACAGTTCATTAAAAGGATTTTCTCCCAAAGCATTTTTGAATTGCGTACCTCCGCCCAAAATTTAACAGTAGATTATAAATTAGTCCACTGATACGAGGTTAATCTTTGCCATTGCATTTCTATGTCCGTCACTTCATCAATACTATATTTATATTTTTCCATTTCTAAATGTACAAACACATTTGGCTTAACTACTTTTAAACCATTTTCAACTGAAAAAATTTATTTTTTCCAAAGTGGTGATATTATTTGGCAAACGTTGGCGCAATCGCTCTACTAAATCAATTATAAAATTCCGACAATTATAACGGAATAATTTTTCTGTTTGGATATTCAAGACATTTTCACTTCTTTTCTTTCCTATAAAATCTTCAAAACAATAGTGAAAGTGGGGAACAGTGATGAGATATGTTGTCAACGGTGAATATAAGGGATCAAAATCTTCTGAACGCGCTACAAAAAGAAACAAAGGAATGAAAGTAAAACTTTCAGTTCATAAAAATTTTGCAATGGGTCTGCAGTATTGCTTTCAAATAGTTTATTCATCTTTTGTACTTCTTGCAATATTGGCTTTAAAAAATGTAGATATGCTAGGTTATTGTCGTTATACAGATTAGTCAAAATTTTTGCTTTATGGCAATATTCTGTTTTCGCAGCAATCTTGAATTGTGTCTTCACTTCTAGCCATTGAATAACAATTCTTTTCACAGCAACTTCGATGGATAGCGATCGCGTTGTGCAAGATGTAACCATTTTAAGTGGCTCAAGCCCGTCATTTATAGCAGCATTTATATTAGCATAGTTCTTCTGTCTACCTGAAGACTTCGCAAACCAATAATAAGTTTCCGATATCAGAAACTCAATTTCATTTGGAATACATTTTGAAGCGCACGAAATAGCCAGTTGAATTGAGTGGCAAACGCATGGGACTAAAAAATGCTTGGATTATGTTGTTTTAATTGCACTACTATTTCACTTGCATTATCTGTACCCAAACCCTTTAATTTGTTTACATCAAGTCTAAGATCTTGCAAAGTTTTTAAAACAGAAGTAACTATTCCTTTTGCTGTAAAATCTTCCAGTTCAACCAATGCCAGAATCGTATTTACAACTGATTTAGTATTTGTACTGTAATACCTGACAACAATTCCAAGGTACTTATTTACACTTATATCCGTAGATTCGTCAATGATTAAACTAAAGCTATTATTTACAATGTCAGCCAATAAACGTTTTTGAAAATACGGGAACAGTACATTTTTTATCAATGCGTCGCATTTCGTCTGACCCAATTTAATATCTGAAGCTATTTCGCTATCGCAAAATGAATTTTTTTAGAGTTTCGTCAAATGGTCCACTGATTGAATTGCTGTATGAGCAGCGACGTAAAGTGCATTTGATAATTCAGCTTTATTGATTTTGATTTCAGTCTTTGCTAGCTTAAAAGGAATTATTGCCTGATTTCCTTTTGACAGCGGCTGCCGCAATATGCTTTCTTGTTCTGGAGTGAGCGATGAGACCACAAATTTTCGACTGCAGTTTGCAGCAGCAAATTTTGCAAAACACTGTGTCCTCATTTTCAGCAATCCAACCCTTGAATCTCTCATCTCTTAACCAAGCTTTACGAACATTTTGTTTATATTTTCCAAAAGTTAAAGTATTTCTCAATCAAAATATTCAATATAAATTAATGAAAATGTGACAGATTATACACCTTTCGTTGGTATTGCTGTGACAGTAATTTTCGGATATAAGAACTTAGCAAACTGATCAAAATTCAAACTCTTTATCCGGGAAAGTCTTTTATGAAAATCCCGGCTAAAAGCAGTTTTGGGGCTTAACGAAAAACCCGTTTAATGAGCCATTTTTGGTAAAAAATTCGCCCTAAGAAACAACCGCTCTTATAGGAAACTGCATACACACCCTACTCGTATTAATAAAAGAAATTATGTTGTAATAACTTTTTAAATTAATATGTATTTATGATAAAAAAAGTAAATGTTAATTCACATTTATATAAATAAAAATAAATCATGACAACGCTGCCAACTTTACATTTTATCTTATGCGGGAATTTTTATATGAGTTTTTTCAAATGGTTCACAAATTTGCAACGTTATAAGCGGGGCGATTTTTTAAGCGGGAAATACTTTAAACGGGAATTTTCCTATGTATTGCTCATGGAGATTTTTCTTGACCTAATTTTGTTAATTTATAAGAGGGGAAATCCATTGACCGAGGAGCTTATATCCAGAAATTACTGCAGTTCCCTCGTTATGCATGTAGTTCTCTGAGTCACTGCTAAAATCTTCTGAATTTATTTTTAGTAGTCTTTCCTTGGATTTTTATTGCCATTCACGATGCCGGAGCTATGGTAACTATAATGCAAACACTTTTATTGTGGCGCACACCCATATTTTGGACGAACAGTACCTTTCTGTTTTACTTTAGTCACTATCGCTACTTGCACTTGACGATTCGCTGCTTGAACATATTGCATTTTGGTGCACCAAGCGCGCCTTTTTCTGTAAATGAACTGATTCTGGCGGTTTCTTGCTTCTAATGAGATTATTGTCACTTTACATTTTATTGAAATACCTATGGAACAATAGTTTAAAGCTGTGAAAAGGAAATAAATACATCGCTAGTGATGTGCATTAGTAAAGAACAACTATACTGCAAGCTTTATACGATGCAACAAAGACAACCCAGACACAACTTCGTTCAACTTGCAACAAGAGTTGCCATTGATTCTAATAAGAGTTGCGTATGATATCCGCAATTATTTTTTAATTTTTTGAAGGAAAAATTTTTTAATGAAAAAGGCTAAAAAAGCTGAATGAAATTTGAAAAAGGGCTTAAAAAAAGGCTAGAGGGTAAACACGATTTTCACCGGCTAAATTTAATAAAAAAGGCTAAATCTAGCCGCAAAAAGGCTAAAATGGCAACGGTGCTCATGTCATGCTTTGTTGGCCATTCGTGTCACAGCGATTATCTAATACATGCATTCGCACATTAATTTTAATGCAGAAGGCATATTCGTAGCTCGTGTATTGACGAAACATTCGAAACGCCATTTGAATGGACTTAAGCTGTTCTCTGGTAACGAATAAAGCAACCAAAAATAGCATAAATATGCATTAAAAATGACATAAAGCTTATTGCGGGGAAAAACCAACATACCTGATTCTTATTCAGGTCACTGCAGCAGATTCCTGAGTATTCGCGTAGTTTATTAAGCACTCAGAGAAATGACTGAAACAACGCGTAGATCGCAAACTCACCTCAGTGCAAAAGTGTATGAAAAGAGAACAGAGAACAAATAAAAAGGTCGTGCGCTACACGACCTGTTGCTACCCGATCTGTTGTTTACATTTATTCGCTTGCAGCTTTGCTTGCAGTGACTGCTACAGCAGAGAATCAGGGTATATTCACTTGATGAATATATTCATGCAGGGCTCTAGTACCTAAGTAGAAATATCGAAAGAGAAAATATATCATATTTTCATACAAACCTGGAAGTGGATTGAAAACAATTTAATTCAAAACCTAATATCTGATTGGGAAGTTGAAATAAATGCATGGAAGATAAAGCGGCTAAAAAATGTTAGCATTGTGCGGAAACTCATATAAATCAAAATTTTCCTAGTGCGTTTCTCACACAACTTTCTCAAACTTGCTGTTATTTGTTATTAAGATGAAAGTTTTTTGATTGAGTTGGGGCGGACTGATTGACGTGTTTGCCTTGTAATCGAAATGCCCGGGTTCAAAGCTGGGTAACAGCGCCATACATTTTTTTTTTTATATTTGCTGTTATAAGTTATCTGTTATTATAAACGAAATTTACACTTATATTTATATATTTCCCACATTTATTCCAATTTATTAAAAAAAAACATATTGGATTAAATGGAAGATTTTCTATTTGACCTAAAAAAATTTTGTGTAGATAATTACAAATATTAAAAAAAAAATAACATTTAATAATTTCATAAAAAATTTAATTATCTCAAATTGGCAAGTTGAAATAAAATCTATGCAAGTAAAAGCAGCTAGAAAATGTTAACATTGTACTGAAAAAACTTAAAAAAAAAAATAATAAATCCGACTACAAAATCACTACAAAGTAAAAAAATAATTTTAAATGGCTTTTCCTTTTAATTTTTTGGTCATATTTGATAATATATTAAAACATATGATTATACTGGAAATCTTATTGTTTTAATTTTTTTTTTAATTTGCTTTACTATCATAAATATATTAATTTCTTTATGAATATAAAGCTTTAAAGGTCGCCGCTAATATACATATGTTTATATGTTTATATATGTATATATGTATAATAATATGTTTAAATAAATTATGACATATGACCAAGAAATTAAAAGGAAAAGTTATTATAAAATAATTTGAACAGAATTTTTCTCTGAATTTCAAAACAGAATTTTAACAAACAAAACAAATAATCAATCAAATTAAAATCTTCTTTTATAATATTGCAATTTTTAGTATTAAAAAAAAAAGATGTGTGTGGCCGCCACGCACAGTAAAAGTGAAACTTTTACCCAAAAATGGAATTTTTGGGAAAATTTCTAATTTATTTTACTAACATTCCCTCCTTCCTTCAGTGCAACCAAATGGATAACAACAAGCAGTCTGCCTTCATACCAGTATTAGACCACTAAACCTTGAAACATGCTTATTCGGCCATACATTTCATTGACGAAAATCCTATATAAAATTCCCACGAACGCAATACAGAAATGTTGAGATTTTTCGAGCATGAAAATATTGCTGAATCGTTGCGGAAGTTTCGTCTACAAAGAAAAGAGAAAAATAAAAAACAATTGTTTTCCATTTTTACATATTCCTTGATTATATTTTACATTTTTTTATGGATCAGACTATTTCCGATTTGTAATCTTTGATATATCAGTTTTTAAAATGATACATATTGCATCAACATTTAACGAAAAACTTACTCCGAAATATAAGCATTTGTAGGGAGAACATGAACGAACATGTTTCTTATACCTGAATAAAACAAAGAGAGTGTAAGATCAGGTATGAGCAAAGCAGAAAAGGTATAGAGGAAATTGTTTATTCTATAGCAAGAGAATATATTCAGGGAGGCGAAAAAGCATACTCATGCAGGGTGGTTTCAGTGATCGTTAGAAATATATATTGCAAATATAAATTTGTACTACGGCATCGTTCGCTGTCTGATCAGCTGTTATCGTTGCTTGATTCTGTTCGAAATACAAATTTCAAAAACACGAACGAACACTGTTTTGAACAAAACGATTGATCGGATAGGAATACAAAATGAAGCCATTACATTCAAAGATGCACTCGTTAATATTGCAGTTTGTACTGTTTCCAAATCACTCAATGCAAGGCCTACTTCGAAAATTGCTTTCTGAATTTATCAAAACTCAATTTCAGAATTGCCTAAAAGTATGCTAACTTATCGAAGAAATTATGGTATTGTTATCTTGCAAACTACGAAAACAATTGACAGGAGTTTATGCGAAGCAACGCATATAGAGGAGACGCGCTAAGTGCATTTGTAGCGCCTTTTAAGTTTTTGTCTCAAAATTTGTCCGACAGTTCAACAGCTAGTGCAACTCTACAAATGCTGGTTTGTGTACATAACTAAGCGTGGTTTGCTTATCGTACAGGCTTAGTACTTTTTTGGTTTGGTACCGATTGGTTTGTGTACACAAACAAATTTCTAACGCATTTTAAAGGTTGCAGTAGCTATTGATCTGTAAAATTAAGTGCCACTGGGATAACTTTAGTGTCTATTCTTAGTACTCTTGTTAAAATTTCCTTTTTCGTGTGATTTTTTCGTTTCATCGAGTTTCAAACACAACGGTCCTAAAGAAGTTTCACTTCAAAAATCAACACTGCAGACTGCAGTTAACATTTTTTTCTTGGAGCGAATGGACATAAAAGCATGAAGTTTCGTTGCTTTTGGCGAATGTTGCTCATGCCATGCTTTGTTGGCCATTCGTGTCTCGTAGGCGTTCGTAATCGCAGACGCTCGAACTCTATGGAATTCTTAACCACAGTGATTGGTACATGCATTCGCTCATTAATTTTAATGCAGAAGGCATATTCGTAGCTCGTATATTGACGAAACATTCGAAACGCCATTTGAATTCACTCAAGCTGTTCTCTCTGCTGTACGTTAGTCCCGCTAAAACTCAAAAATGGCTCGATAGACTTGGCTGGTATTTGTTTAATATTATTGGTAATTGTTCAGGAATGGTTTAAAAGAAAAAAAAAAAAAATAGAAAACTTTGGTCAAAAATATGGAAAATCGCGAAAACTAAAATAGGTGTTTTTGTATGGAAATTTTCAATTGAAAAAGTTACATATCTCCGGAAGATCTTCACCGATTTCTTTGAAATATGGCAGAGAAGTAAACTATCACTCATGTCAGGTTTAAAAATAAATTTTATTTTTCGCGCTCATTCAGACCGCATACTAAGGCCGTTGCCACAGTTTCAATATATGGAGAGTATATGGAATAACTCAGAATTAAAACTCGAAAACGACTGGGCCAATTGAGCTCAAATTTTGGCAACAAATTTTGTAGCGCCTCAAACGTGATATCTTGGCCGATATCTGGCCGATTGTGCTTGAAAGCTATATATTTTGCTCTATCTCGAACACCAGATGACGCTGTGTTACAAACTGTGTTTAATACGCTAAAACCTTCTAAGCCGCTCATCCGATTAGCATACAAATTTGTACATAGTGGCTTAAGAGTACGGCGAGTATTATATCGCTATTTATTTTTCTTTTCATTGAACATCAAAGAGCGCAGTAGTACAAATATTTCAAAAAAACCTTGAAAAATCTCAAACCGCTCAGTCGAAGGCAAGCAAATTTGTGTATGGGAGTTTTTGGATACGGTGAGTATTTTCGTGAGAAACTCCAAAACTGCTCTTTCTGTTACGATGCAAATCGGTATATAGGGATCTTCGAGTACGACAAGTGTTTTGGCACTATTTCCTTGGCACTATCTCGAAAGCCAGAGGGCGCTATTGTACAAATACTGGAAAAAATTCTTCAAATAGTTTTTCGATACGGTTGCGATTCACTTTAGTTTGAGTACTTTATCTCAGTAATTATTTACACAATGGTATTGCTATTTGGCATAGAGGTGAATAAGTTTTTTCCAAGGACCTAGCATTATATCAGCTTTAAATTTCGTAGTTCGACTATGCTTAAAAAATAATGTGTTAATTAATTAAAATTCAAATCGCAAACAATTTGACCCGTGAAATTGATATTTATGCAGGGACAGCAAATAACGATTATCGTTGGCAATGAATCATTTTATAGCTATTATTTTTTTATCAATATTTTTTCGATAAGAAATTTTTTGACTAAAATAATATCGATTAGATTTTAAATCAAATCAATATGAACGCATGTAATATTGTTCAAATTAGAATGTTATTGATATATACAAAAATCAATTGCTGTGCGTTAGTCCCGCTAAAACTCAAAGATGGCTCGACCGATTTGGCTCGGACTTTTTTTATTTTGTTGGTAATTGTTCAGGGATGGTTTAAAAGAAGAGCTATATTCAAACGAAAACCAAAATAGGCATTTTTGTTTTTTAACGAAGTTAAAGGAAGTTCTTTAGCGATTATTTTGAAATTTGGCAGAGAGGTTAACTATCACTCATGTCAGGTTTAAAGATATATTTTTTTTTTCGCGTTCATTCAGACTGTCTTCTAAAGGCGTTGCAACAGTTTCACTATATGAAGAAAAACGTATATGAGCTTATAACTCAGAATAGCTCAAATTTTGGCAGAAAATATGTTTCGTGTTAGATAATGGGAGGTGGCACCCCCCATGCAAACCAAACACCTCAAACGGGATATCTTGGCCGATATCATACACTGGCAACACTGTTTTCCTTAGTTGTATATTTTATTCGTGCTCTAGGAATAAATTTAAATTTGTTAATTTTCGTGAAATTATTAAGCAAAAAATAATTCGAGTTGGTTTGCTAAGCATTGCTGAGGATCTTCATCTTTATTTTTCCTGATGTTCATCGCTAAAAAAGCTGGATAATCCTTTTCAAAATATTTGCATTCATACTATATATACATATATATATATTTCTTTTTATTTCAGTTTGTTTATTATCTAGCAACAACAACTTTATGTTTTGCTTGTTGATGTGAGAGCGAAACTTGGATTTTAATTGCAGTTGCACTTTGACGCTAGCTCACTACCTTGTCGCTAGTGCTTCTCAAACTGTTTTGACAAATAATTTGTTTGATTCTCAAACTGTCACTGAAATAGAGTTGCCATAGTACTTTTATTGCACTTTTTATTACACTTTTGTAAATTATATTTCTTTCATTAAAAATGTACTGCAATTTTCGCAACTGCACTGAAAAGGTGAATCTGGCCAGCTGGTTAATTGCTGGTTGTGTGATGCTTTTTTTCATGTAAAGTGTGCAGCATTGAATGCGGGAATTTTTGATGCACTCAATGAAAGTAAAGGACTTCGTTGGTCTTGTACAGACTGCAGATCTACTGATGTAGATATTTTAAAGCTTATAAGGCAACCTCGAAGAGGCTTTTTAGAGGTGTCTAAGGACTTGGTGGCCGCTTAAGCCAGATTGGCTGATTTTGAAGATTTGTTCAAAAAATTTAAAATCATGGATGAAGCTTCTGTTTCCCATAAGCCTAAACGACCACCCATGAATCTTCGAAGTTCTGCTAAATCTGCTAAACCTGGCGCTATATCCATACCTCCGTCTGTTAACAATAATGATTTAATTTCCCTTTCACCTGTTTTGAACTCACCTTCCAAAGCGCAATCAACTGAGTCTGTAAATAAAGATCAAAATGGGGAATATATTGCCCGTACTAATGAGGCTGCATCAGCTGATCTGAATTTACATTCGGTTGAGTCTTCTGAAGTAGTACTAAATATAGTCATAAGTGATGATTCTCCGGGTAATTCTGGTATGAAAAAAACTTATGCCGAAGCCTGTACTGCTACTAATACTATTCTATCAACTTCCGTTATGAGCTCGGTTTTAACTGGTGCTATACCAAAACAAATATTGAAAAAAAGCATTATTCTGCCGTCTTGTAAAGAACTTGTGGTTGTCCAGCCTTCTATATCTATATTTGTATCTCGTTTTGCTCTTGATACATCAGAAGAAGACGTTTTATTTTGCCGTCTTGTAAAGAACTTGTGGTTGTCCAGCCTTCTATATCTATATTTGTATCTCGTTTTGCTCTTGATACATCCGAAGAAGACGTTTTACATCATATAAACTCTAAATTGAATATTGTTAACAAGAATATTTCGGTTTACAAATTCAAGTTTTCATATGAGCGTACTGTATCTTCTTTCAAAATAAATTTGCCTGGGAATCTCTTTAATACGGTATCAGATCAAGGTTTTTGGCCTGAAAATACGTTGATCCACGAATATATTCCTAGATCACAACCTAAAACATCACTGGCTACTTTACCTATTCGTACTTTACCTATTCGATTGTTGCTTTACATTCCTTACGAACAACAACCTATGTACAAATAACTTCGAATCGCTTCATATTGATATTTCACTCGCCACAAATATTATAACTCTTCTCCCGGTTTATCGACCGCCACGATCAAACAATACTTTTTATAAACGAATTAGAACAAAACATAAATAAAATTCACAAAAACAGAGCAATGATTGTTGTCGGCGATATGATACGATATCGATATCATGAGAGAAAAAAACAAAACAGCAAGAACTTACATTGATATGATGTCTTCCAATGGATTGAAGAGCATGGTAAACAATACAACAAGAGAACAAGTAGACAAAAACAAAGGAACATGCATTGATCACATGTTTGTGCGAAACAACAAATCAGCTACAAATGCACAATCAGCTGTTATATTGACTACCATGTCTGACCATTATTCGCTCTTTGGATGCATAGGAGGAGATGTAAACAAAAAAAATCAGGGGTCGGCAAACAGTCAGAGGTCTCCTAACAGTCAGGTGTCGGCAAACAGTAAGAGTTCGGTTAACCAAGTATTGCAGATCACAGGAATAAACACTCGCAAAGTAAATCAATTAATAAAATAAACAAATTGGAGAATACTATATTAGTAAATGAAAACCAAAGCTGTGGCATAAGTTATAAAAACATGCACAATAAATTTACAGAAATTTATAATAAGTCAAAACAAAACAAACAAAAAGTTAAAAAAAGAAACGATAACCCGTGGTTAAGTGAACATATATTAAGCTATTGTGATGAGAGGGATAGACTGTATCAAAGATATAGAAAGAGCAAAACCAATAAGATCAAAGAACGAGAATACAAAACATTTAATAACAAATTAAATCAAATAATAATGTATGCAAAAAATTAATACCGTCGTAAAGAATTTATAAAAAACAGACACAACATGAGAGGTACTTGGCAACTAATAAACGAAATCATTGGTAAAAAAGTCGACAATATCGACGAAGTAATAAAGAAAAATTTTAAAAATGAAAGTGTAAAAACATTAACTAATAATTTTGCTGTTAAATTTAAACAAAATGTTGAAAATATTAAGCATGATTGTACTATTAAAACACTAAATCCAACAGAAACAATAATACAAAACAGTATATACACTGAACAAACAAATGAATTAGAAATTTTAAATATTCTTAAAACACTCAATTTGAGTAAAGGAGCAGGAGCAGACGGAATTCGCCCAAAAGAACAACTAGCACCAGCAATAACAACAATCATAAACACAAGTCTCAACGAGTGCACTTTACCCAAACTTATGAAAACACCTCTAGTAAGGCCGATATACAAGAGTGGCATCAAAAATGACTACAATAATTACACGCCCATATCTATTTTATTTGTAGTAGAAAAAATCTTAGAAGAAATTATGGTTAGACGACTTAATAACTTTCTTGTTAAATTCAAAATTATCAATAGAAATCAATATGGCTTTCAAAAAGGCAAGAACATTAACAAACTACTTGGCCACTTTTCAACGCACATCAACAAATGTTTAGACAGAAATATACATTGTTTGGTTCTCTTTATTGACTTCAGCAAAGCTTTTGATACGCTTTCGCATGCAAAATTAGTAACAATTCTAGATAAGAACGGGATCCGTGGCCAATGTCTTCAATGGTTTAAGAACTACTTGGAATGCAGATCATATCAAGTTAAAATCGATGGAAACTTGAGCCAAGAAACAATGTTGAATACTGGTGTACCACAAGGATCAAAACTTGGTCCAATTCTTTACCTAATGTATGCTAATGAAATGCTGAATCAGTTAAAGAATAGTACTACTTTTGCCTACGCTGACGACACAGCCATAATTGTCTCTCATGAGGATCTTCCAACAACCGTTCAAATGATGCAGTCAGAACTCAACGTTATCTCTAGATGGTGCCACGACAACGGTCTAATAATTAACGCCACTAAAACAAAGTTGATGCATATCAAGCTTCCGCACGTACCCAAATCGAGCATAGCAAATAAATTCCACGACACAGATTGTCTCCACAGCAACAGATTGGTACAAAATATAAATAACGACAATTGCAAAACCACAATTGAGCTGGTAGATAACTATAAATATCTGGGGGTCACGGTGGACCAAAATTTCAACTGGAAAGATCATATACTATCACTGAACAAAAAGCTACACAAAACATGTTATGTTTTATATCATTTAAATGACTGCGCACCACTCTCTGTAACAAAGCAAGCATATTTTTCGCTAGCAGAATCCTATCTTCGACACGGATTAACAGCATTTGGAAACGCGTCTTACTGTAAGATTTTGCAACAAACACAAAACAGGCTCATTAAAATATTAATGAGAAATAAAATAATTAATACAAATAATATTAATAATATACCACACACACAAAATCAATCATCAAACAACTCTAATAGCGAACATAATCAAAACAATAACAACTCTGATCCACTAAAATCGTTTTATAAGCAACACAATATTTTAAACATAAAAAACTTTTACAAATTAACAATAATAAATGAATTTCATAATGAAAATTTTTTGGAACCAATGGATCATCGGTACTACACAAGAAGACGGGCAGAAGGCAGATTCAAAACTCCGAAATTCAACAATAAACACGGAAAAAGCACCTTGAATGTTCAACTAGCAAGGACCTACAACTCAATGCCAGCAGAAATAATGAATATGTCTAATAAGTTTAAACGTAAAACTATTGTTAAAAATTATTTGATAAAGTCGCAATGAAGCAAACAATAATATGTACAAAAATGTAGAAGATTATATTAAGTATAAAATTGAAATTAAAATGTATGAATTTACTTCTGCATATTTCGTAACCTTGCATACAAGCCTTAGGCTTCGCGGGGAACTTAGCAATTGTAATTAATATTTATTTTTATATTTATATTTCAATAAATAAATAAATAATAATAAAATAAATAACCAAAATGTTCGAGGATTAAATACAAAGTTAAAATATTTACATATTTTGAGCCACAACCTATTTTTTGACATAATTGTTTTCAGTGAAAGTTGGCTTAAGCCTAACACCCTAAATACTGAATTCTATCTAATAATTTCAATATTTGCTGCAAAGATAGAAACGCTATTGCTGGTTATTCTTTTAATGGCGGTGGAGTTTTAATTGCCGTTAAATCTTCTTATTTCTCATAAGAAATAATAGTTCCTGAGGCATCTGATATTGAATTTTGTTGTGTTCTTGTAAAGTATCGTTCGTTAAATCTTTATGTAACATGTTCATATATTCCTCACGTTTCCAACGTAGAGGTATATTTAAAACATTTGATTACGATAAATAAAGTGTGCTTAAAACTTCAGCCTCATGATCACATTCTAACAACGGGTAACTTTAATCTTAAGGGTCGCTCGGAACTGCTGCACCGAAAACCCTGCAATATTATTGCCTTCGTCTAAATGCTCATCTGCTAATTCATTTTTAAATGAGCTTTCAAGTCAAGGACATTTCAATTAAACAGCCACTTTAACAAGAATAGCCGTTTGTTTGATCTTGTATATTTTGACGACAGCAATATTATTTAATTTTCAAGGACAGATCCACTCGTGCTCCCTGAAGATCCGTACCATCCAACTTTAGAAATTGCTCTTAATTTTCCTAAACAATCTGTAAAGAATCGTATTGCTCAACCTCCTGCTGAGTTAAATTTTAAAAGAACCAATTATGTTTTGTTAAAAAACAATATATCTAACATTAACTGGACAACCGTACTAAATATCGTTAATACACAAACATCGCCAGAAAACCTTGATTTGGCTGTCTCTGCTTTTAATAGAACTCTCAATGATTGTTTTCTATCATCAGTACCACAGAGAAAAGCCCGTTTAGCATCTAGTCCTGTATGGTTTACTGAAGAACTGAGAAAATTAAGAAACTTAAAATCCATGCATTATAAAAAATTTCAAAAAACTTATAGCATGACAGATATTGGTTCTTATACCTTTATTAAGTACAAGTTTCGTCAATTATGCAAGCAATCTTACGATATTTATTTAATAAAGGTAAAATTAAACGTCAAATCTGATGCTAAATCATTCTGGAACTTTGTCAACACAAAAGGCAAGATTGATTCCTATCCTTCTTTTATGAAATATAAAACTGTTGAATCAGATAGCGAGAATATCATTTCTAATCTTTTCGCTGACTTTTTCAAAGCGACCTATTCATCTTCATTCTATGATAATCCAAGCTATCCATTCAGTGTTCAATCTGGGATATTTGTGTCCCAATAATTGATACTAACACGATTTTATCATAATTAAAAGCTCTTAAAACGTCATATAAAAGTGGTCCCGACAATATACCGTCATGTATACTAAAATATTTCTGTGATAAATTAGTAACTCCAATCACTTTGCTTTTTTCTTCTTCATTAAAATCTTGGTATTTTCCAGTTGCCTGGAAGTTGTCTTTTATTATTTCATTGCACAAGTCTGGTAACAGATTTTTAATCGATAACTATCGTGGAATTGCAAAATTAAGCGCTTTGCCGAAGCTTTTCGATGCAATCATTACTTCACAATTATCACATAGTGTTAAATCTTTATTGCCTCCACTCCAACATGGATTCGTTTCAGGAAAATCTACGGTTACAAACCTACTTGAATTTACTTCCAAAACCATTGAGAATTTTGGAAAAGGTTTACAGACTGATGTTATATACACAGATTTTAGTACAGCTTTTGATGTTATTAATTATAAACTCTTAGTCTTAAAGCTATCCCTTGCTGGATTTCCCACAACACTTGTAAGATGGATTGAATCTTATTTATACAATAGAACACAACGTGTTTTTTTTTAACTTGTAAAATCTCATGAGTTTCCTGTCACTTCTGGTGTACCTCAAGGAAGCCACCTCGGGCCTCTTCTTTTATTACTGTTTATAAATGATTTGCCATCTGTCATAAAGCATTCGAGTATTTTAATGTACGCAGATGACGTGAAACTATTTCTTCCTTTCAAAAATGCTAATGATGCTGTTCTCTTGCAAGCTGACATATACCCTCTTTATAGCTGCTGCAACGTGAATCGTATGAATCTTAACATGAAGAAATGCAAGCACATGACTTTCACTCGAAAATCTCCTGTCACATGTATTTATAAAATTAGTGACCATACATTAGAGTCTCTAGATGTCTTTCATGATCTTGGAGTAACTATGGATACTAAGCTTCGCATTCATATTCATATTAATAAAATTATAAATCGAGCAAATAGTACTTTAGGTTTTATTAAACGATGGGCAAAAGAGTTTAATGATCTCTATATAACAAAAACCTTATCACCTCCCTAGTGCGACCTATTTTAGAGTATGCTTCAATTGTTTGGTGCCCTCGATATAGTTGTTACATTGACGACATAGAATCAGTTCAGAAAAAGTTTCTTTTGTTCTGCTCAAGCAATCTTTACTGCAATTTCAACTATAACCTACCACCTTATGAATATCGTTTGCAACTTTTAAATCTTCCTACTTTAAATAATCGGAGAATAATGCTAAATGCTACTTGGATTTCAAACTTTAACATGGATATGTAGACAGTCAATACTTACTGAGCAAAATGTACTTTAATATTCCTCTCCGACCTGGAAGATCTTTAGAGTTACTATACATGAACGTTTTTAGAACTAATTACTTGCAAAACGAACCACTTAGAAGCGCTTGTGGATGCAATTTCTTTAAATGAATCCGTTTACTCAATAAAATGTATTATTTTAGATTTTCTACAGTATAGCCACTAATCTGGATGATGCTTTCCAAGCATACTTAATATTTTCCTGTGATGTTTGGTAATAACTTATACAATCTAGTTGTGTAGTTTAATATGATTATCCAGAGCGAGACCACGTCCGTCTCGCCTGGCATATGCCGGTTTGACGTCGTACGACTAGCTTTGCATGTGTGTGCTGTGCTCTAATCCATATTTATATAGATATACACGCTATAGATATATTTTGATTATCCAGAGCAAGACCTCGTCTGTCTTGCCTAGCACATGTATGAGCTCGACCTCGTCCGTCTAGCCTGGCATATGGGAGCACCGCTCTAATCAATTCATTCTATTTACTACTAAGAAGCTAACCGGATTGCATCTGTATATACCTGAAATCCTGACAATTTTACATTTTTATAAAATTTAATTGTACATAAATTAATTCTATCATATATATTTTGTCGAATATTAATTGCTATAAAGCCATATGTGCTTAGCATTCAAATAAATAATAATAATAATAATATCTGGCTTATTTGAATACAATTTTGTATTTAGTAGTTTAGGATACGGTAAGTGTTTAAGAGCAATATATTTTACTCTATCTCGAGCTTAAGATGGCGCTGTAGTATAAACTGTGTTGAAATACGCTTAAACCTCCTAAATCGCTCATCCGATTAGCATAAAAATTTGTGTATAGTCGTTTTAGGGTACGGCGAGTATAATAGCGCTACTTCTTTTACTTTTCCTTGAACATTAGTGGGTGCTGTAGTACAAATATTTTAAAAATACGCGAAAATCTCCTAAGGCCTATGAATGTAAGGATTATCGGGGAGGCCGAGTCCTCTGGACATGTTAAACTTTATTTCAATGCGTTTGGCAACGCGTACACTCCAAGAGCTGTCAATCGAAGAACGAACAAAGGTATCAAAAAAAAAAAAAAAAAAATACAGTCATTACAAAAATAAAAAATTTGAGGTTGCCGAAAAAAATCAATTTTAGCAACAACCACTAATTGAAAACGTGATAAAAGGCAACTAAAACAGAAAAGAAGTAATATTTTCAATCCTTCTACGCCGTTTGTTCGACTACAACCAAATTTTGTACATATAGGCTGTGTTCCTAAATGCATTTATGCAAAACATCAGTGTCTTTTTCTTTGAATTGGTGCTTAGTAGATTCACCAAAACTGCACAACTAGATTATTATTTTCAAGCACTCTTTAGTTGAGCAGTTTTGGTGAATCTACTAAGCACCAATTCAAAGAAAAAGTCACTGATGCTTTGCATAAAGGCATGCAGGAACTCAGCGATATTCTTTGGTCCGTGGTCTAGAATGGCAAGATTAGACAAGGTGGACGAGTCCTTTTAATTTTAATACTTTTGGGCTATTCACAGTTTAAGTACGCAGGCTTGATTTATTTACGATTTGTTATTTTTACGCCAACTTACGTAAGCGTATTTTTCTTTGCTGTTGTTTTGCATACAAACGCAAATACACAAACGCGCGTAAATAAAAGTAGCCCTTGGACGTGTTTTTTATGTCTCGTATTTTTATGTCCTATCTACAGTATATATAACAGCGTTGCAAAATCATTGAATACGGCAAACACATACTGAGGTGCTCACAGTTGCAAAAATAAATAACATAAATAAAAATAATAAAATAAATAATAAATAAATTACAAATGCAAATGCAATGCAACAAATGCATCTCAGTAAATATCTGCATCATGGTATTGATATTTGGCAAAGCTACAGGAAAAGTGGCCGTGTACCCAAATTTTATCAGGTTTAAAGTTCATAATTCGACTACGCCTTAAACATTTTAAACATTAATTGCATCTAGTTGCATAACGAAACGAAGACTTATAAAGAACGAAGAAACGGGAAATAATAACGATCGAAAGTGTTCGTTTCGTTATACAGCAAGATATTCAAAATGCAGAAAATTTGGCCCGTGAAATTGGTATCTAAGTTTATCACTTGAAACGTTTATATAAAAATTTGATTAATATGATTAAAATCCTCTTTTTTATTTTTTTTTATTACTGACAAGCAAATTTATGGTAGAGATTAGATCTATTGATCTTTGTGCATGTTGGTTTTATCACGTTCCACACATTTTACACACCCTGAACTCTACACACCCTCCGGGCGGCGCCGGGTATTCCAGCTAGTAAACAATATAATTCATACTTACCACCCTTCGAACCCACGCTTACTATCATACAAACAAGGTTGTCTTGGACAAAGATTTTAACTACGGTTTTTACAAGGATTATTGACATGGTTTTGGAAAACTTTTTTGACACTAGGGTGGATCCTCAAAACTTTTTTGCTTACTACATATTCCACGTGGCAGTATTAGACAGTCACTGATTTCGAATTTGATGTTAGAATTTCAAAAAATTTTTTAGACGTTAGGGTGGACCCCAAAATTTTTTTTTGTTTCACACATTTTGTGCATGTGCTGGCAGAATTAGACAGTCGCTGAGTTTGAATTCGATATAAGAATTTCATCAATTGTATGTGATATTAGGGTGGACCCCAAAAATGTTTTCTTTTTTACACATTTTGTACATCAAATAAATATTGTCAAATACAATTTTTGAAATTCTAACATCAAATTCGAAATCAGCGACTGTCTAATACTGCCATGTAGAATATGTAGCAAACAAAAACGTTTTGAGGGCCCACCCTAGAGTCAAAAAAGTGTTTCAAATTCTAACATCAGATTATAAATCAGCAACCCTTTATCTACTTCCATATCTAATACTGTTTTCGATTACTACCAGTCTTTTCCACATTTTCCCATTAAAAAAAACCTTGGTCTGGTCCTTATTCAAATCCTTGCTCAAGTTCTTATCCAAATCCTTGTGCAAGTCATGCCCAAATCCTGGTTCAAATATTTTTACTAAACATGAAAAATTAAACGTGGTATTTTTTAATTTCTATTTTGTTTGTAGCAATTCTTAAAAAAATTAATTTTTAAGAATTACATATGTAAGCTTTATGTCAAGTAATTCCATGAAGCAACAGGTTGCCACAACAACAATGTTCTTTACAGAACAACCACCAGCAGATTAGACAGCTGTTTCGTTGGTCGCTACACCAACTCATCAGTAATCTTCTGTGGCTCATGCAGTCCTTTAACTTAGAAAATCTTATAAGCACACCTTCTGCTAAAACCAAAGCGGAATTGCAGTTGTGTGCTTTCCAATTTAAAAAGCAATGTTTTTCTACTTCTTAGCACAAAGCAAAGGTTAAAAAAATTGCCTACATTTATTCTGCAAAGACTTGTTGCTGCGCTCTTTGTTTACTTCTTTTCACGATTCCATTCTTTGGCACCAACAATTCGTTGATATTAAACCATAGAAGGCGTGAGAAGTTTTTTTGAAAAAAAGATGACTCATCTTATTGGCATAAAGCTCAAATATGTAATTCTTAAACATTAATTTTTTTTAAGAATTGCTACAAACAAAATATTTTTACTAAAGTTTGACAAATTCCTTATCCAAATAAAGGGTGGTTCAATTTTAAGGTTCGATGTTGATTTTGAATAAAACACAAATTTTTTAGGAAATTATTGTCATTTCTTCTTATTGTGATAATATTGAATATTGGTATGGTTCAATTATGTTTGGAACAAACTATCGGCCAAATGGCCGCCGCGATCTCGGCAGCACACCCAGCACAGCAGACACCCATTCTTATAAATAACCCCAAAAAAAGAAGTCCAACGATGTCAAATCACATGATCTTTTCGACCAATTGACATCGCCACCACGTGAGATAACACGGCCATTGAATTTGTCGCGCAAAAGAACCATTGTTTCGTTAGCTGTGTGGCAAGTGGCACCGTCCTGTTGAAACCACATATCGTCCACATTCATATCTTCCAATTCGGGTCATAAAAAGTTCGTTATCATCTCACGATAGCGAAAACCATTCACAGTAACTGCCTGACCGGCCTCATTTTGGAAAAAATACGGCCCGATGATGCCGCCAGCCCATAAACCCCACCAAAAAGTCACTCTTTGTGGGTGCGTTGGTTTTTCGACAATCACTCTTGGATTATCGAATCCACTGAGGTGAAAATGTGCCTCATCACTGAAAATGATTTTCTTCGAAAATTGATCATCCACTGTTGCCACCATTCTGACCATTGACGACGCTTGAAATGGTGAAGAGAGGTTTAGTTCTTGAGTCAATTGCACCTTGTTAGCGTGTAAATGCAAGTCTTTATGCATAATTTTCATCAACGACGAGCGTGAGAGGTGCAATTGTTATGCACGACGACAAGTTGAGGTGGACGGCTCTTCAGCCACACTATCTATAACTGGTGTTTTCACATTTCTTACAGACCCGGTTTGCTCAAATTTTTGCACGATTTTTCCGATTGTACGCACATTTGGATGATTAAATTCACCGAAAAAATTACGATATGCACGATATGAATTTTGATTTGAACGCCCATTTCCATGATAAGCCTGAATAACTATAACGCGTTGCTCGATTGTGTATCTTTCCATGGTTCAAATTGAGTTAGTCTGAAATTGAGAAATATCAAATAAAATGCAGAAAAAACTTGACGTTTAGGTGTGGTTTCGATTCAATATAGGCCCTTAAAATTTAACCACCCTTTACTTTCACAAATACATGTCAAAATTCTTGCCCTTATCCTTGTAAAAAACGTAGTTAAAATCCTTGTTCAAGACAACTTTTTATATGCTGAATAACTCTCTAATTTGAGCCCAATAACATGCGTAAATATTGATTTGATTTGAATTCTAATCGATATTATTTTATTCAAAAAATATTTTTTTTAATCTTATCGGAAAAATATCGATCAATGATTGCTTTTTATTTCTGATCTAAGAAATATCGATCAAAAAATAAATTTTATTTCTGACCGTAAAAATAACGATCACAAAATGATTTTTATTTCTGATCGAAAAAATAACGTTTAAAAAATAACTTTTATTTCTGATTGCAAAAATAACGATCAAAAATAATTTTTATTTCTGATCGAAAAAATAACGATTAAAAATAACTTTTTTTCTGATCGAAAAAATAACGATCAAAAAAGAACTTTAGTTTCGACCGAAAAATTAACGATTACAAAATGATTTTTATTTCTGATCGAAAAATAACGATTAAAAAATATCTTTTATTTCTGATTGAGAAAATAACGATTAAAAATAGTTTTTATTTCTGATCGAAACAATAACGATCAAAAAATAATTGTTATATTTAACCAAAAAAAATATGTTAAAAATAATTGGTTTAATCGTTATTTCCAATCCCTATATTTATGTGATAAAAAAGGGTTTTGTGATAATTTCAATTTGATAAAAATTCTCTTTTTTCTGAAGACTGAAGCTTGCGTTAAAAAATTAAATATTTTATTACCGATGAAGAAAGTATGTTTGAGATTGGATCCATTAAGTAAAAGGCAAACAACATTGAAACTCAGAATGGAGTCACCACTTAATGATATCTTTCTAATAGAAAACTTGGACGAGCATTGTACAAGGGGGTGTGGCTCCGCCCATATAAGCAAAATTGTTGATAGCGAATAGCTTTGGAAGTAAAAGTCACAGAACATTGAAGCTCAGAATGGAGTTACCACTTAGTGATGTCTTTCTAATAGAGAACTTGGTCGGGCTTTGGACAGGGGGGTGTGGCTCCACCCATTCAAGCCAAATTTTTGATATCAAATAGCTTTGGAATTAAAAATCACATAACATTGAAACTCAGAATGGAGTTTCTCACTATTTGGTGATGTCCTGCTACCGGGAGACGGGCATTGGACCATGAGCGTGATATCAAGCGAATGTTCAAATAAAAGTTGTTTGTTTTAGGCGTAGCAACGCAAGCTGGATAAATTAATAAGAATCCTACAGAGAAAAGCACCGGTTCAGTACCTATCACGTGATTTGTCCCCAAGGGAGAATGACCGGCCTCATTTCTGCCTCCAACATATGAAACAAACCGATCACTTTTACACGGCGTTGTTATTGGCTATGATCAATTTACACTGGGAAGATACCTTTAGATTTTGCTAGGAACCGGATAAAAAATATTTCGGCAGGGGCCAATTCATACTGCGTAGATCCTTTTGGGACTAGAATCGGTTCCAAAATATTTCAGCAAGTGCTAATTGACACGTCATACGTACAATCAGCTCTAAATTTTTGAGAAAGTGATATAGTTTAAAATTATACTTTGAGAGATGTATTGCATCCTAACTACAAAATACACAATTCAAAACTTTAGAATTTTGCTTTTAAATCAAAAATAATTTGCTTTTTACATCTCCATCGACTATCGAAATTTTTAACTTTTATTTAAAAATCGTCCATTTCCTTAATTTTAAAAACCGCTTTGTCTCTTGGGTTACATTGTTTTTGCCTTTCTGAAAATTCAAAAAATTTCAAGTCGTGCCTTTTTGTAGATCTGATGCGACCTGCATATACAAATGATTTACAATTTTACCTTTTATGACTTCGTAAATACTTTCATAATATTTAAACCGTCTATTCATTAAGAAGGACATTTAGATTTTCTTCACTGATAATACAATTTTTAAGTTTTTCTGTTGACGTTGCTTCGCTTATTAGTTGGTTGAATTAAATCGACCCTAAAACTTTCGTTGCATGCATCACAAGCGACAAAAGCGAAGATCTTTGTAATAATTCTTTATTCTGTTGATTTTGCTTGGGTAGTAGCCCTGAAGAAGAAGCAACTAAACTTGAAAGAACTAGCGTAATCCTGTTTCTTTTTTTCAAATTAATCTTTTAAGATTACGCTTGCTTGTGCCTTTTCCGAATATTTTTCACTTAAAAATCAGTTATTTGCTTTTATATATCGCTTTGACGTTATATCGAAGAAGCAAGTTTTTGCTGAACAGACTCTCACTGCCACACACATTGGCCTATTCAGTGACAAGTTCCATTATCACCAGTTACTAGCTAAGTCACTTCGGTCCAATTTACTCTTCTTTCTTCTTAGGGAATAAATAAAAAAAAAAAACACAACATAGATATCTGATGATTTTGATCGAATAAGACTAAAATTTGGTAATTTTATTTGAATGGAAGGTTCACAAAAAATGGCAGTAGTTGCACTATAGCACACTTTTTTAAAAATCATGAACATTGCACGTGCTTCGATAGTGGCATACTACGCATGGTATGTGGGGTCTACTGATTCAAGCGGCAGTCACTGTATGTACAGCCACTGTAAAAACAAATATGGACACTTATTAAATTACCATAAAACAAACAGACACACAAAAATAGTGGGAAATAATTGGATAAGGGTGTGGGCTCACTAAACGCCCACTTCTCAGAGGATTAGCGCGGAGCGCAGCTAAGCGCGCCGGGTATAAGCTAGATTATGTATAAATATTTAAATAATAGCTTTAAAAATTCATATATCGCTCGTTTCATTCAATAACGTCACAATCCAAAAATTGTAAAAATTATCGTTAATTACGCAGAAACTTGTGTAATACCACGGCTAATACTGTGTGTAATTTTGAAAACGATATCTGCTTTACTTTTCGCGTGAGAGCAGAATATGTAATTACATAAGCTCAATATATATTTAATTTTTCCACATAAGTGATGGAAAATCGTAAGCTTTCCCTGCAGTAATTTGAACTAGAACATAACTATTTCTAGCGATTTCACTAGCCCTAAGGTAACCAGAATAAGTTCCACTTCAATCTACTTTCGTTGCATTCAACTGTCGAATTGTACGTGAACATGTCATAGACAGGGGCCAATTGCTATCTTTTACATTACTATTCCACTAGTCACTTCACTAGTGCTACAGGGCTAACTTATTCACTAGCCAAAAGATTAAAAAACAATAAACAGTCGGCACTATGAAAGCAATTTTCAGTTAATAAATCTATAATTTTCATTACAATAATTTTCCCCATTTTCTTCAACGAATTTGAAACGTGTTATATATCATGTTTTCTCGAAAATATTTCTTCGAACTATATAAGCCATTGTTACAAAATTTCGAAATCAGAAACAAGCAGTACAAGCTAGAAGTTGATTGAACTGACCCTTTATTACCTTGGGTCAAAAAAGGAGCTAGTTCGTATAGAACTAGTTAAGTAGCTAACGAGAAAGGAGCAATTGGTTACTTTCGATACTGGCGGGTTATCAGAAAAATCATTTTTTGAGTTGTGACGTTATTGAAGAAAACGAGTGATACAATTATTAATATAAAATTGAATATACTATGTATTAATAAAGGTAAAAAATTATTAGGCTCAGTTAGTGATTTTGATCAAAAACATTTAAATCAAGGCTAAGGTACTACTATATTGGTACATTTCTTTCTATTTGCATATATTTTTATAATTGTATTTGTTTTTATTAGTTCTTTTTTATTTCTAAATCATAACATAATGAAGTGTTCATTTTCAAATAATCTTTGGTATAAAATATATCTTTCAAAGTTTCAGTGCACAAACGGTTTCTTATTTTTGTTTTTTTTCAAATTTATTTGAGAAAATGTGCGTTCAACGGATGCTGACTAATTAGGCAAGCTCAAAATACTAAAAATGAATTTTCCCTTTAGGGGAAATGCAAATGACTTGTCCCCCATTCTGAAAGAAGAAACTATTTTCCAGAAATATTCAATTCCCACTTCTTATAAATAACTAATTCTAATTTCTAAATCATAGTAAATAAAACGAGTCATCCAAAAATCGTAATTTTTGGTATCAAAATGAAAGAAATTAAGTATAGCGACACTGTATACCAGTGATATTATATTTTTATAGTTTATATTTTTATAGCTATTATATTTTCTATAGTTTTGTGCATGGCAGAATGGCCGCTTCGCTTAGTGCCCTCACGCGTCAACAAAGAGGGGATAATGAAAAGGTTGGTAAGTTATCAAAACGATGAATTTCGTAGAAATTTCAAATTAAGAAAATACTTTATGTTGCCAAGTTGCAAACAGTACGGTCACGTATGTTAAATTTGTGATAATTTGAGTGAAAATATTATAAAAAAGTGTAATAAAAACTAAAAAATGTGAAAAAAGTCTTAAAATTGCAAAAAAACCTGTAACAGTCTTAACCTAAAAACAACTGCGAAACGAGAACATAATGAAATTCGCGATGAACAGCTGATTTTGACATCTAGCTCGCTTTATTCTGCTTTCTACTTCATTCCTCTCAGTGTCTGCCCTACCTTATAATTCTGCCATGGTTTTGTGCTTGTGGTAGTCGATTCTCGCTCTCATTATTTTTTTGGTGCATAACAATCAAGTTTAAAGCATTAAGCAGCGTGGGAATTTTAGCATGAAGTATCAACGCCAACTGATTGAAATAATTTCTTGTCGGTCAAAGTTTATTAATATAGGTTAAGTCACTTGAGAGAAGCTCGGTCGAACTGTCAGAATGGATAAAAGGAAATAAAACAAAAAACACGAATCTGTACAATTTTTAGCTAACAGCTACTTTGACAATTCGAGCAAAGGTGAAAAAAGATTGCTTTCTCTCATGTGACTTAACCTATATTAATGAACCTTGTTGTCGGTGTTTATATATGTGAGACACGAGAGCGAGTTGGTACACGAGTTTCTGGCACGCGAGCCACTACGCACCCATGACACAAGAATCGAGGTAGAATCAAAAAGTATATATAGTGTATAGTGTATAAGTATACACTATGTATACTTTTTGGCATACCATAACTTATCAAAAAAAAATGCCAAGAAAGAGAAAATTCAATATTAGCTGTGCTTAATACACATTGGCTGTATTCACCGGAAAATTTGCTGAGTAGCTGTTGCACGACTTTTGGGCTGAATAGTATGTAGCATAAAGCGGTCACACAACATTTTCCCTGGGCGGTTACCATTTTAGCGAGTGAAAATATTTTTTGCTACTTCGCTACTTGGAGCTTTTTCGGATAGAATGCAACCGTTGTCGAGTATAATTCAATCTGAGAGAGTAAAATCCAATTTGAGAACAGTGTTAAAAGTGTGGAAAAGACTTCTAGCTAGTTTCAAGCAAAAAAACAGCTGATTGCATTTCAAACATAAACAGCGCAAATTTTAACTTGTTACAAATATTTTTTATTGCTATTTATTTATGTTTAATTAATTAGTTGTATGTATTGATATTTTACAATTAATAAATTTATTTTTATCTCTCAACATAAGCAAACAACAAATGACAAATTGACATTTGCTTGTTAATCTTGATGCTTTTTCTTATTGATGCTTGTTCTTATAAAGCTGGAAAACATTTCTTCCTGCACACTTCAAGCTCGAGAGCAGTGTTGCTATTATTGACGATTTATTGTCATTTCGACTTTTTTGGCTTTAATTATGATCTGACGTTTTTCTTTTAATTTTTTGCCAAAAATTATTTTTTTTGGTAAGCTCGCTTTTCCTTTATTATTTTGAATTTGAGATTTAAGTTCAGACTCAAATTTGATTTGGGTACTTGGAGCAGCTATATTTGGGTATTGAGGTAATATTTAAGTTAGAGCAATTATCAAATTCGATAAGTCCAATAGAGATACTTACATTTAAAAATACTTGCTGATTTGCTCAAACTATTTCCTAATCTGCTTTTGGAAACGAAGTCTTGATTATGAGTTCTGGGAAGTCTTAAATTTAGAGTTTGCTTATCTTTTTAGTGATTCATAAAGAGAAGTAGAAATTGAATATTACTGGAGAACAGTTCATTCAATCAGAAGAGACTAATTTCTGGCATTTTCTTTTATGGGAAAATTAATTTTTAAAATTTTGACCTGACCTAATTCGACAGCAAACGATTATCGCTTTTTTTCTCAAATAAACTTAAATAAAACAAAAATCAGAGGCATTTTGAGCAAAAAAACGATATGTATAAATATGCTTATTCGGCCGCTAATGTGCCGAATAATCTCATCCTTTAGCTCTTGAATTGTTGGTGGTTTATCGACGTATCTCTTTTCTTTCAAATAACCCTAAAGAAAGAAGCCCAACGGTGTCACATCACATGATCTTTCCGGCCAATTGACATCACCACCACGTGAGATAACACGGCCATTGAATTTGTCGCGCAAAAGAGCCATTGTTTCGTTAGCTGTGTGGCAAGTGGCACCGTCCTGTTGAAACCACATATCGTCCACATTCATATCTTCCAATTCGGGCCATAAAAAGTTCGTTAGCACCAAACAGTCACTCTTTGTGGGTGCATTGGTTTTTCGACAATCACTCTTGGATTATCATTCGCCCAAATGCGGCAATTCTGCTTATTGACGAATCCACTGAGGTGAAAATGTGCCTCATCACTGAAAATGATTTTCTTCGAAAATTGATCATCCACTGTTGCCACCATTCTGACCATTGATGACGCTTGAAATGGTGAAGAGGCTTTAGTTCTTGAGTCAATTGCACCAGACTTGCATTTACACTCTTAGTCTTTATGCATAATGTTCATCAACGACGAGCGTGAGAGGTGCATTTGTTGGGCACGACGACGAGTGGAGGTGGACGGCTCTTCAGCCACTATCGCGAACAGCAGCAATATTTTCTGCAGTACGAGCTGTACGAGCATGCACTGGTGTTTCCACATCTCCTAAGAGACCCGGTTTGCTCAAATTTTTGCACGATTTTTCCGATTGTACGCACATTTGGACGATTAAATTGACCGAAAAAATCACGAAGTGCACGATATGCATTTTGATTTGAACGCCCATTTTCATGATAAGCCTAAATAACTATAACGCGTTGCTCGATTGTGCATCTTTTCATGGTTCAAATTGAATTAATCTGAAATTGAGAAATATCAAATGAAATGCAGAAAAAACTTGACGTTTAGGTGTGGCTCACATTCAACATCTGCCCTTAAAATTTAACCACCCTTTATTTAAAGGGGATGATTTTTATATAGAGATGAAGAAATGTCGACATTTTCTTATTGAGACTTGGTTAATTGAAATGAAATTAATAGCATTATAAATATATATACGTATATATGATAGAGAACAAATCAAAATTAATTTGTTCAGATTTTAATTTTCAGTTCTGCACACCATCGAACGACAATTACTTCTTTCTGTTCCTTTTTCATTGTTTCTTTTTATTCCGTGTGCAGATCTGCTGGCTCTTTTTTTTACATAAGAAAAAGATAGGACGTTCAATGGCAATGAATGCTGAAACACAATCTACATTGCGCTGACAGCGTTGCCATACAGAAATTATGTGTTCAACTTAACCCAGCGTTCACACAAGACAGTTAACGCAGCGTACCAATATCATAATAAAGATGTTTTGCTCTAACACGGCCATCCTGCAATATCATCGTTCTCGATGAATCGAAAGTTTAAATGTGTATAACAGATAGACAATTTTATTTCAAAACTGATATTCAAAAACTAAACATAAAACAAACAAACATCTCCATATTTTTGTTTCTTTACAGCAAAAAATTAAAAGTAATTCATTTTTCTCCTCACAGCACACCTCCAGTAGTGTTGTATCATCAGCCAATACCAAAACCGAGTCCTGTAACAGCAAACATTAAAATCTTCATCGTATAGGATTTTAAAATCGCAACTCAGAGGCAATATTAATCTTGTTTGCATGTTAACATTATTTACTTGAAAAATCAAATTAAATTCAATACTTGGAAAACAAAGGTATTTCTACCGAACGTTCTGGCTCAGAGGCATTCTTAAGTTTGTCCACAACTTCAGTCATACACTTAACTAATTTCGAATATCACGTCTCAGAGGCGATCTTAAGCTTGTACATGAATTCGATTCTTGTAAAAGCTCAATTATTAAATCAATTAAATTTTACCTTGTTTTAGTCTACCAGATGCTCCTCGTTCACACTCTCAGAAACGGGACGAATAACTTCTCTTGCAGCAACTATAATGGAACTGCAGTTGTCCTTTTTAAGTTTATATCGATCATTGGGAAGGACGCCAACTATCTCGTATGGTCCCCTATAATATGCTTGCAATTTTGATTTTCGGATCTGGTTACTGCAGTACACCACTTTTTGACCAATTTTTAACTTAGTTGGCTTACTTTTGCTTAAATCAAATCTTATTTTCATACGTTTTGCGTTTTCCTCTGTTCGCTGATTGACAAGATCACGTATTGCTTCCACATTATCATATTGCGGGTCAACTCCTAAATCTGTAAGAAGAGCACCAACATCTGGAGTGCGTCCTGTAATTCCTGTTAATACCTTAAGCGGAGAAACCCCGGTTGTTTTATTGGCTGTCGTGTTAAGAGCTAATTGTACACGACTGACATAACTTGTCCAATCAACATTTGTTTCTAGGTTAGTTCTTAATAAATTCGCCACTGTATCCACATAACTTTCAACTTGCCCATTTGCTCTACTAATACCCGGTGCTATTAAGTGATGTGTAATTCCCAGAGATATGCAAAGATTTTTAAAATCTGCACTGGTAAAATTCGTGCCTCTGTCACTAATGATCTTGCTAGGAGCACCAAATAACATTACATAGTTGTAAAACATTTTTACAGTCTGTGCAGCTGTTAGCGTTTTACAAGGAAACAATACAACGAATTTGGTAAATGCATCAATAAGAATAAAAATGTAACGATGATCTCTTCCTTCAAATGGACCCATGAAATCAGCATGTACAACATCAAATGGAATCGGCTTCTTTTCAATTGGATGAAGTTCACACTGCTTTTTTCCGGACGGTCTTTTAGCTACAAGACAAATTAAACAGGATTCAACAAACTTTCTTACGTTTTTAGTCATATGTGGCATCCAAAAATGTTCTTGCATTTTTAACAGAGTCTTTTCCCATCCAACGTGACAGTTGTCTTCATGAAAACGTCTTATTATAGTTAGTCGACATTGTTGTGGCACATAAATTTTATAAGAATTTTTTAAATTTTTATACAAGAGTCCCCTTTTCAGCGAATATTGCGCTAGTGTGTTAGTATCTTCGTTTTTAATTTTATCAATAATTTCTATTGTAGCTGGATCATTTTGCTGTTCGATATGAAACCATGTCTCTGATAAACTGTTTATTTGGTAACAAGTTTTAACTGGCGTATTACGGTAATCTGCGTGTGATAATTTTTTTCCCTTTCTATAAACTATTTCGAATTCGAAGTCTTGGAGAAAAATCCACCAACGAGCTATGCGAGGCAGTAAATCTTTCTTTTCTTTTGTTGCCTTGAGAGCATTACAATCAGTGACCAACAAAAACTTAACACCAAGCAGATAGTGTCGGAAATGTTTGACCGCGTTAACAACAGCGAGCGTCTCCAGTTCATAGCTGTGATATTTAGTTTCGTATGTTTTTGTGGCCTGGCTATAATACGCAACTACGTGCAACTTTTGATTCACACGCTGGAAAAGAATAGCTCCGTAACCAACAGCACTGGCGTCAGTATGCAGTTCAGTAGGAAGTTCAGGATTAAATAATACAAGTAATGGTCTAGTAGTTAGTTGTTCGATTATATAACGCTTTGCTGCTTCACACTCTTCACTCCACAGGAATTGTGTATTATTTTTTGTTAAAGCTTTTATACAAGAGGTTTTTGCTGAAAATTCCGGTACAAATTTTCGAAAATAATTCGCCAATCCCATAAATTGGCGTACCTGTTTCACATTACTTGGCGATGGTGAACTCACCAATGCGTCAATTTTAAATTTACTAGGTCTAATACCATCTGCTGAAACTTCTCGTCCTAAATATTCAATAGTTTTTTGAAGGAATTCGCATTTTTCCAAATTTAATGAAAATCCACTACTTGTTAATGCTTTTAATACAACATAAGGTTTTTCTAAGCCCTCATCCATGGTTTTTGATGGTATTAAAACATCATCCAAATAAACTAAAGCCACTTTACCTTTCAAATCTCCCAGTGCCACATTAATCGCACGCTGAAAAACTGCAGGAGCGTTAGCGAGTCCAAACGGCATACATACGTATTCGAAGTGCCCGTCAGGTGTTACAAATGCTGTTTTTTCTATGGATTCTTCAGCGATTGGAATTTGATGAAAGCCAGATGCCATGTCCAAGGATGTAAAAAATATATTTCCAATCAATTCATCAAGCTGATCTTCAATTCTTGGTAGCGGATAACGATCTCTCACTGTTATTTTATTAAGTGCCCTATAGTCGACACAGAGGCGATTATTTCCATTTTTTTTCTTAACAAGAATCATTGGGCTTGCAAAGGGAGACTGACTTTCTCTTATTATGCCATTATTTTTCAAATCTGCTGTGATTTCTTTTGCTAACTGCCGTTCGCTGTGTGCCATTCGATAAGGTCGGTAATAAATAGTTGCGTCCTTTATTAAACGGATTTCAAGAGATCCAGTATTAACCCTTGAAGTAGGCAAACCTACTATTATATTTTGCGAATACTTTTTTAAAACAATATTCAACTTGTTTGTATCAGACACTGACAAATCTGCATTCGGCGCAAGATTGTTCTTGTTGCTAGAACACAAAACTGACTTAATGCGATGTAAAGATGATCCATTGGAGTTCACTGTAATCGTTAAGGTAGGATCTTTCAAAACATCTCTACCAATTATAATTTCATTTTGTAAATGTTTCTTGTTGATAACATGGAAAGTAACTTCGATAATAAGGTCCTCAAATTCAACAAAAAGTTCCATTTTTTCAGTAAGTAAAATTGGTTATATTCCAATCCCCTGCACAGACAGAAAATTAGGAGTGATTTTTGCGGGTATCTTATCAGCAATATCAGATCTTATTAACGAGCAGTCAGAACCAGTATCAAGAAGGCAAAAATACAATTGTTCGTTTATAACCACTGGGGTGTGATTATTTGCAAGCACAGCGTCTTTACAGAGATTAACATTTTTACGTTCTACTCTTTGTTTAGTCCAGCATGCTGTTTCTTCGTGTCCGGTTTTTCCACAAAATGAACATATAATATTTTTGCCAACATGATCAGGTATTTTCTTCGATGTGCTTTGTTCAGCCAAGTCATTTACTTTCGATTTTTCGGTGCATTTTGATCTAATATGCCCCTTTTTCCCACAGTCAAAACATCGTCTCTCATCCTCTATTCGCTGTCGTTTCAGTGAAACATGTGAACTTTTTCCACCCCAGCTGTTGAAGTTGGTCTATAAGACAAAAGATTGTTTTTGCGCAAACGATTTAATGAAAAATCTTGTTTGCGAAGAGGTTTCTCTCTGATAGAAGACAAATGATCAATCAAACTTTGTACTGAAGATGGCATAACAAATGTCAATGAATTTCTCAAACTAACTTCAGATATGCAACCGACAATGATCTTTACAATTTTATCTTCTGGTATTTCAAAAGGTACTATGTTTATTTGTGATACTTTTTCCATGACAAAGTCTGCATATGAAATGAACTCATCGCTTTCAGAATTAGCAACTAGTCGCAGTTGCGCAACAATATCTGTGCCACTTGAAAATGCATGGATCAAGGAAGCTCGCAAATCTATCCAACTATAATGTTGGTAGCCATATTTTTCATACCAGGACTTTGCTCTTCCAAGCAATGAGTTTTGAACTCTGGGTATAATATCAAAATTTTCCAATCCATCACGCTGTACCCTTGTCTCAACATCCGTGCACCACTTTTGTACATCAATGCGAGAATGATCTGGATCAAAATTTGGAAAACCTGTTAACTCTTTGCCTGTTTGCTTTCGTTGGGCAGCTTCTATAATTTTATTTATAGCGTCCGCCAGACTCTGAGACAGACTCTGAGCGCATGCCTTCAGACAAACTTTTCGAGTTTCCTTGTTCCGCCATGATGAATTCAACTTAAAGGTTACTTCAAGCAACAGATACACACAAAAATAAGACTGCGCTGGCGCATCGGAGCACCCAATTTTGATTTTGTTTGCTCCAAGTTAATTTCGGTTGAACTTTCGGTTGAACCTTTTATCTTGATCAATAATGGAAGGCAGAAACGATCCCACTTCTGATGATAGAGAACAAATCAAAATTAATTTTTTCAGATTTTAATTTTCAGTTCTGCACACCATCGAACGACAATTACTTCTTTCTGTTCCTTTTTCATTGTTTCTTTTTATTCCGTGTGCAGATCTGCTGGCTCTTTCTTTTACATAAGAAAAAGATAGGACGTTCAAAGGCAATGAATGCTGAAACACAATCTACATTGCGCTGACAGCATTGCCATACAGAAATTATGTGTTCAACTTAACCCAGCGTTCACACAAGACAGTTAACGCAGCGTACCAATATCATAATAAAGATGTTTTGCTCTAACATATATATATATATATATTAGAGCCCTGCATGAATATATTCATCAACTGAATATACCCTGATTCTCTGCTGTAGCAGTCACGGCAAGCAAGGCTGCAAGCGAATAAATGTAAACCACAGGTCGTGTAGCAACAGGTCGTGTAGCGCAAGAGAATAACTTTTTATTTGTTCTCTTTTCATACACTTTTGCACTGAGGTGAGCTTACGATCTACGCGTTGCTTCAGTTATTTCTCTGAGTACTTAATAAACTATATGAGTACTCAGGAATCTGCTGCAGTAACCTGAATAAGAATCAGGTATGTTGCCTTTTCCCCGCAACAAGCTTTATGTTATTCTTAATGCATATTTGTGTTATTTTTGTTGCTTATTCGCTACCTTCGATACAAAAAACACAAAAGCTGTGGAAAATAGTTTATATCGGCCGTAGCTGAACTCCTAGAGGGTTCAAATATATGAGCTGGTCCTATTCTTTTTTCTTCCTCTACATTTCTCCCGAACACACCTACCCCCTATGTACAACCCTTTTTTGGGTACCAATACAAAAAACATACTTTTCGTTCTATATACGATCGAATAAAAAAATATTCGCTAAATATTCAGGGAATGAGCACCAGGGATGATATTTGGGGGCTTTTAGGGCTTTTTTTAGCCCTTTTTAATTGTAAAAGCCCCGAGGCCCTTTTTAGTCGTTTTAGGCCCTTTTGAAAAAGTTTAAGCCAAAAAAATAATCGCAATTTTTAACAAGAAAAGTTTTATGGTTGATGTCTGTTGACAACATTTTGTACTATGCCATCGTTCTACAAAATTTTAAATTTGGAGGTAGAAATTGGAGGTAGGAAATATCGTCCACAGAAAATTCACACAAAATATAAAATTAAAAACCACTAAAACGTAAAATAACCCAAAAAAAATTAAAGAAAAATGTAAAAAAATTGCCTAAAATTTATGAAAATCGCGTCTACAGTATAGATTTGATAGTTATCCCAAAAAATTAGCTTGCGTTACAATAATATAGATAACCATTTCACTAGTAGTCAATGTGAACTATCACACGAAAAAAAGTGAAATTTAGTCCTAAAAAATGAGGTGATTTTTGTATGGCAAATAGCTAAACCGAAAAACGAAATTTCGTCCAAAAACGTACATATCTGAATAATTTTTTTGGCGGTTTCTAAACGAAAATTAACCGAATTTTGTATGGAGAAATTTTGGGTGATTTTTATTTAGTCTTTATTTCCTATCGCCTTTTTAAATGTTCTCATTAAAATAAGTTCCGTTATATACAGCCATGATCACATAAAAAGCATACTTTTTAGTAATCTCAACTACAAAATTAATTTGTTTCCACGTTATATGAAAAGAGGGAGCCCTAAAGGCTCCATCGTAGTCCTGACAATGCCTTAATATACATACAAATTAATCAATTTTGTTATCAATTCAATATCAACTCCAAAAAAATCAAGCCAGTACCATCTCTCTACACCCTGATGAAGTTTTGGGAGCAAATTTCAAATTTATTTCTTGGCGATTGTTTTGTCATCTTATCAGATGTAGTTTGACTTAATTTTCTTCTTGCCAAATTCTTTATTCTAAGATTGTGGTCATTTATGAAACTATTTTTTGTTAAATTCAGCCATGGCTCAATATATTTTTTGGCAGCAGTGAATTTTTTCTAATCAACGTCTTCTTACAAGTCTTAACGGAGAAGAGTCTACATCAAATTGATCATTCACCTTAAAATAAAGCTAGAAATAATCACCTTAAACACTATAAAGATGGAGAGTGATTTAATTTAATCATTTAAATTAGAGTGTGCTATTTTTGTGATCAACCAAGAACTTCCTTCCAAGTTCGGCTTAAACGGCACAAACGAAATAAAACACGAAAAAGTTAAAGTTTTTTGATTTCCTAAAACTGTTAATTTAAAATTTTGACTATTTTCAGCAAAAATAAACTGGACTTGTTGAGATTAAAAAGTGTGCTATTTGTGAGACCATGGCATGACCGTGTGACCAACTAGAAAGTCTTCAATATTGAATTGCCACTTTTTAAAACTAAAAGCCCTATTAACGTCAAATTGGTCCAATTTTTGTTTGAATTCTGGCCCTTTCCCAACTAAGTCAATATCATCCCTGATGAGCACTGATATATTTGTTATTTTTTATTGCTTTATTTGCTACCTGATGTTGTTAGTAAAGCATCATGCTCTTATTCTCTTTGTTTCTTATACCTGAATAAAACAAAGAGAGTGTAAGATCAGGTATGAGCAGAGCAGAAAAGGTATAGAGGAAATTGTTTATTCTGTAGCATAGAAAATATATTTAGGGAGGCGAAAAAGCATACTCATGAAGGGCTCTAATATATGTATATGGTTATATATATATACATATATATATATATATATATATATATATGTATATGGTTATATATATAAATAAATTAAAGTAAATATATTTTTCAGTACTATTTTAAAAAAAAAAATGCATATATAATTGGGTGTTTTCTCGAAATTTATCCCCTACACAAAAAGCAGCAACGTTGCTTGATGTGTTTGACAGCAGGTTGATTGCTGCTACTTTGTTTTCATTTTGTTATGTTCTTCTCGTTTGTTGTTTCGTTTGTTGAGTAATATTGTTAGAAATTGAATATATGGCCCAAATTTAAATCGATGTTATTCTCATCAAAAGCATCTTTAAGTTCGTTACTTATAATTTACACGTATTGTAACATAAGTGCACAATATTAAAAAAATAAACTAAATGAATCCAATATTTTTCTTGCAAACTTAAATGCATGCGCTTGTGCTACTTGTGTTTGTGTTTAAGTTTTTACCATTTTCTTTTGTATGTATTTTAGTTTTGCCAGATGTCCCGTATTTTGCATTAAATTTAAAATGTTCCGTTGGGACAAGATTTATCCCATATTTTAAAAAATTTGATTTGCCTATGATTTTTGAAAAAGGATCTACATGCTTTTAGAATGCGTTTAGAATATATTATGTAGAATATTATATGAAGGTTTAAAAAAAAAAAGTTGTGATAACATTTGTATAGTTTAAAAATGTAGAAAAAAATAATATGTTCCAAAAAGTTTTCTCCTTCTCCACATATATATTCTAGTTGGCTTAAATGTTACTTTGGGGAAAAAACCATGTTTTGTTTTGATCATTTTTTAGATTTTAGAATATAATCGAAATGATAGGCATTGTATTGTTTCCATTTTTTTTTTATCTGAAATAATAACCATTTCTTGAGTTTTTTTTTTAATCACTAAAAAACACAAAATCGAAAAGTTAATTTAAATATCAAGGTTAAAAAATTGTATTTAAAAGTCTCTAGGTATACGAACACTTTCTTATGAAAATTTATCTTCATTTCTTTGGCTGCAAAGTGTAAAAATATAACCGTTTTATTTGAATTCACTAGATTATTTGAATTATATTGTAATATACTATTTTAGTGACTAAACATATAAATTTAAATTTAAACATTTAACTGATATTGATAAAAAAAAATACAATAGAATTTTAAATAAAATTTTCTTAAATTTTCCAAAGTTTTTTACAATTTCGTCGCAACAACCCAGATAAGTCCCAAAACAAGATTAATTTATAACCTACAAAAATTTGTTGGGCCTACAGCTATTAGAATACGTTATCAATACTAATCAAAGAATAATCTTCCAACAACATGAACCAAGATTTCGAAGGCACATCTTTTGCAATGATTGAGTTAAATCGTTTTCCTAAAACTTAATTTTGTAAATTTTTTATTCAAAAAAGCAAAATTTGCATATTTGAGTTAAATTATTCCTTTCAACGTTTTTTAATTTGAAAATAACTACTTTTCAGATACACGGGTTATCAATAAACTCAAAAGAAGGGTCTAAAAAAATATTTTACTCAAAGTATGCAGTATTGTACTATTTAAACTGACTTGGATTGAAATATAATAATTGCAGATATAGTTTGGAGCTATAAATATTACAGACTTATTTCTAAACGCCTATTTTATAATGTATAAAACCAATATAAGGACAGACACTTTTTTACTTCATACAAAAATGTTTTTTTAGTATACATATATACGTGTATAAGGTGATGAACTTAATTAACTTGAGCTTAAAACTCTTTCATCCTTGTCAACAATTTTTTATTTAGTAAACAATTAATTTTTAATAACAAAATCCATTTTCAATAGTGCCGGTAAATTTTTTAAAACCCAGTTTTTTCCATAAAAATTTTGCTTTTGTCCCATTTTTTTGGAAAATAAATCTGGCAATGTTAATCTATTCATAAAGTTTCACAACTGGCAAGCCGGGTGACGTAGGCTGCACAGGGCTGGACAGGCTGTGCAGAAGATTTCACTTTTAGCACACGGAGTGCGTAATCTATATATCTATCATTCTTGGAATTGACTAGGAGGTGAGTGAGGGATATTTTACTCCTCAATGATAAGCATTTACGAACTATAAATTAAAATGAAATAATAAATGTTATAACTTATTGCGCTTACCTGCACATTACTTCATGCGTAAGTAATACTCTGCACATTTCTGGATTTTTGTCTTGTCCTTCATATACTATGGCCTGAAAAGATAAAAAATAGTTAGTTAATATTTAGTCTACTTTTTCGGGGTGGTACACTATATAATGCGTTGTTTACACAATATTTGGTAGAAAGTTAGCTTGCAAGGAAACTAATATTTTTTTTATCGTTTTCTTTGGTTATACTAGCAGAAACAGTGTTAACGAAGCTGTTATTTTGACACAACGTGAACTTCTGTCCTCATGTTATAAATCTTAGAATAGTGAAAATATTGTCATTATAACACGATTATTTGCTTAGGATAGAATATCAAATGAGCCTGAATATATGCCACGTACTTGAGCCTGCCGTCATGCGGGTGAACCTGTGTCTAACCTCGAATTATGGAATTGTTTGAACTCCTAATTATCTGATTATATTATAAGTGGTAAATGCTCTAATACATAGAATTTTTAAGTTCTTACATTTGATCACAATGTTAAGGTGTCTGTATAGTAAATGGCACTAGTACTAGGATAGCCAGATCCTGAAAGACTGTTTTCGGTCAAGAAAATTCCGGGATTTTTTATAAGTCGTCGGGACAAAAAAATCACATTTGTGGAAAGTATTTGTGTTTGAAGAACATAAACATAAAACTAAAGCGTATGCTAAACATGATCAAAAATTGAATTTTAATAATAAACAATATGGTCATATATTAAAACTAAATAATAAAAAATTATTGATATTTCATAAAATTAAATTAACGTTTAATAAATTCCTTTTTTTCTTGAAATTTACAGGAGAGGCCAAAATATAAATGTAATTTCATCGTTTTTGTTTTGATACACGTTTTTCAGACTAAATTTAAAGGGGTTTAAGCCATAAACCTTCAAAAAATTAGGTGGTATTTTACGGTGTATATTTTACGGACGGTCCAGACGGATATCGGAACCGTAGCGGATGTCAAACATATTATTAAGGGCTAAACCCAATGACAATGGTCCTAAAACACTTCCCAAAACTTCCCAAAAAATTATTAAAACTGTCGGTCAATCGTGCAAGTTTATATAGTTTGTTATACATTCTTAAAAGCTATACTAGCTATAAAAGCTATTTTCTAAAAGTATACCTATACCTTTGGTCGTTACGAAATTTTTTGGTAGAAGTACGCCTTTTTGGAAATTTCGAGTTTGAATATTTTTACAAAAAAAATTCCCAAAAGTCGAAAAATAAAAATTTATAAAAATGCAAACAAGAAATGCATTAAGGACAGTTTTGAGCTATTTGGTGCAAAAAATTAAAAAACCGAAAAACGGATAAAATAGTTATAGCTGTTGCACTTTGACTTTTTTTCAAAAATCCTTAAAGTGCCTTTTTCTGGCATAGATTCATAAGTCAAGTTAGCATAGAAAAAAATAAATAAATTTTATTTATTAGATAGATTTATTCGTTTAGTTAGTTTAGTTTGCCTAGTTTATAACATAGAGATTTAAAATAAATGAATAAATTTTGTAAAAAAATATTAAAAATTTATTAATTTTATAGATTGTAAAATTTGGTAGCATTTTGTCCTTGGGTGCATTTCAATCAAATCAGAAATTAACAAGTTATAGCGATTTTTCTATACCTTCATACTTCAAAATAGACAAAATCATAAAAATACCATTTCTGACTATCGTCGAAATCCACCCAAAAAATATCAAAACAACAAGCAGCTGAGAAAGCTGCAAAAAAAAAAAATCCAAACAGACAGCAAAAACAAAAACCAGCAAAAAAAAAAAATATAAACAAGCCAGCCAGCCGTCGGATTAGAATTCCAAGGAAAATTATCTTCTTGCAAACATTGTTGCGAGATATTTGTCTGTGCTCTATCAACATATGTAGACTCTATACACAAACTCTAGCAATATCAGCTTGAGCGCTGAAAACAAACATGGTGGCAGCTGCTCTGCCAGCACCGATTAATTTCTGGACTCTAATATCTGCAACCAGATTCAGAGTCGGAATACTCAAGAGCGAAGTGGTTTCTCTATATTATATATACTCTCTGGTGTAATGCTAATAATGATCTTGATGCAAAGAGTATATATATTTAAGGAAGAGAATTTAATTCGCTCACTCAATTTTACTCGCTCAAAATTCAGCATACAAATAAGACTGTTGGGGAAGTGTTTTCGAAATGTGATATTCGAAAACATTTCTGCCGGTATTTGTGCAGTCGCCGTTGTTGTTGTCAGATTCTATACACTGGCTGAAACTGGTTTGACTGTTTTTTATAATAAATTCTGCACAATGTTTACATTTTGCATTGATATATTCTATACTGGTTTGACTGGTTTTTGTGTTATTGAAATAAATTTTCACAATGTTTACATTTTTGGCTGGACGGGCTTGCATGGATTTATTTCAATAACACAATTAGATATTTCAGATATTAGATATTATTTTCAGGATATGTATGAAAATAAATGCTTTTTTCCGAATTTCTTTGTTTTTAATTTTTTTAGGTCAAATAGGAAATTTTTTATATAATTCAATTTATGAAATTTTCCAAAAATTTCATAATTGAATTTGTTCAGTATGTACAATGTTACATTTTTTTGCTGCTTTTGCTTGCATAGATTTATTTCATTTCATTTCATACTTATTTCAAGTTGAAGCATGAAAATACGAAATGTTATTTTTTCAAAGTTTTTAATTATCTCAACTTAATGGAATTTATTTTGTTTCTTAAAAAAAATTGGAATAAATAAAATTTTTTTTACCACATTTTTTGCCTGCTTGCTGGTATATGGCATGCATTTATTTCAATATTCCAATTAGATATTTGCAAGATTCAGGTATTTGCATGAAAATATGAAAGGATTTTATATATATTTTTTAATATTTGTAATTACCTTCATAACATTTTTTTTAGGTCAAGAAGAAAATCTTGCATTTAATAGCAGCAAATTTAAAAAAAAAAAAAAAAGAGTAATAATCAAAGCGCCGCCTCCTAGCCGCGAACCCGGGCATTTTGCGTACAAGGGAAACGCTTAAGCAGTCGGCCACAAATCAGTTGAAGTAATTCTTTCTTAACAACAAATAAGAGCAAAATTCATGTGTGTGGGTAGCTGAAATGGAAGAAAGAAATTTGCATGCATCATTTGCAGGAATTCTAATCAGTCGATTGGTTTGACTGATCTTTTTTGAATAATAGCAAAATGCATGTGTGTGGGTAGCTGAAATGAAAGAAAGAAATTGGCATGCATCATTTGCAGGAATTCTAATCAGTCGACTGGTTTGACTGATTTTTTTGTTTTTGCGACTGCTTGGATTTTTTTGCTGCTTCTCAGCAGCTTTTTTTTTATTTTTTGGGTGGATTTCGTCGATAGTCAGAAATGATATTTTTATGATTTTGTCTATTTTGAAGTATGAAGGTATAGAAAAATCGCTATAACTTCTTTATTTCTGATTAGATTGAAATGCACCCAAGGACAAAATGTTAGCTAATTTTACCATATTTAACATGAATGCACTTACAATTTTGTTTTACTAAACTTACTTATTTATTTTCTATCTCTATGTTCTAGTTTCTATGTTGAAACTGTGTAACTAAACTAACTAAACGAATAAATATGAATAAAACGCTGAAAAGAACGTGTTGTAAGGAAAATATTCGTGCACGTATAAAATACAAATTTATTTCAGCTTCCGAATTAGATATTTGCAACTTTCAAATAAATAACTTCAAGGTATTTATTTGACAAATTGAAGTATTGAAGTATGAAAAATAACAAATGTTGACAAAAATTACCAACGGCTTTTCATATATGTATTGACCAATTTATATACTCTTTGTAAATATACGTTTAAACTCTGAATAGCCTAATAGTTAAAAATCATAATAAATTTTTTTAATTTTACAAAATAAACAAAATATTAATTTTCGGTGTTTTTAATAACCAATGAATATAAATTATTATATTGACAGAAAAACTCTTCATATTGAAATTATAAATTTGAACTTACCATGTCAAGAATCGAGACCACGTCATCTGAATGCTAGTCCAACACCTTACCCAAACGAATACGACGTGTATGATAAAAAGGACTTATATTTTTTTCATTAATTTTTCTACTTGGACTACGAAGAAATTTGGAAATTTCCGTGTCTGTTTTTTGTATAAATAATTCTGTTATAAATTTTATGTGAAAAAAGACTTGTATTTTTTCATTATTTTTTATACAAATGATAAATTTTTGTGATTTATAAAATTTATGAAAAAAAACTTCAACTTCCAACGTATTACTAGCACAATTAAAATTACTTTGTAAGCTTGTTTATAATTTTGTAATAAAATTTATTTTTATGCAGAATCAAATAAACCAAGGAGAAAAACATATATATAAAATTTTATTTATGTAAAAAGTTTCATTTAATTCAATGTATTATATATTCAAATATTGAGGAACATATGCATGCTTTTTTCTAATTTTCTAATAAAATTAATTTTCTAACAGAACGAATCAAAACAAAAACATGTAGAAAAACATATAAATTAGGTATATTCAATTTTATTTATGTACAAGTTTTTATTTGATCCAATGTATTATAATCAAATATTTAAATACTCTTCAAAATTTTTTAATATAAAATATAAAATTTTGTTTATGTATAATACAAAATGTTTCATTTAATCCAATGTATATTTATTCAAATATTAAGGAATATATGTCGATAATATATAAAAATATTTTAAACATTTTTCAAAAACTATCTTCACAAAATATGTATGTGAAAATATAATATTATTTCAATAAAAAAGTGCATTGAAAAAATATTTTTTAATTTCATTGAAACGTACGTGACACTTGCACCTATATTTTAGAGTCAAATATAGGTGGTATTTGACCATTATGTGCTTATTATACAATATAATAACTTAAAAACTAAAGTGGTATCTTATTATATCATATAATAACTTCCATAGTGAAGTTAGTGAAATTCTTATTATATAATATAATAACTTACAAACTAAAGTGAAATCTTATTATGTAATAAAATAACTTCAAAAGTGAAGTGCATTCTTATTATATCATATAATAAGTTCCAAAGTAAACTGAAATCTTATTATATAATATAATAACTTACAAACTAAAATGAAATCTTATTATGTCATATAATAACTTAGGAAAATTTATATGCGGCAAGCATTTCGACGGAAATTAATGTGAAAAATTTAAAGCCAGAAATAGATGATATAAAATTTGGAAAATAGAAATAATTTATGTTTTGAAAAAATTTCAAACCAGAAATAGAAGATAGAAAATTTTGAAAAATACAAATAATTGTAACGAGCCCAAAGTCATTGTCATCAAAGTCATTAAATGGTCATTGTAATGAGAAAGTTTGTGAACAATGCACAGAGTTGGTATTGAACCGAGTTTCAACCTCATCGAACCAAGGCACGAGGCGTCAAAATGGCGTGCACACAATCGGCTGTTGCTGTTTAATTCCGATTTCTCCACACCCAAGTTTTGCAACCATTTCGACAATAAGTCGGGTTGGTGGGTGGGAAATTGGAACAGCCTTATTTTTCCCCCTGGGCTCACTCCCGGACAACTCTTTAATAAGCAATTAAGGGACATTTTAAGCAGATAAAGCAAAACAAATAGACACAATATAAAATTCACGATTGCACGAACGATTCGATGATGCGACGCTATGAGCTTTCAACTGATCTATGACATGCCTATTATAATAAAAAGTACAGCCAACTGCAATTCATCTTGCAGATTCATATTTGGAGTTTTCCAAAAATTCTGCTATGACGCCAGAAAAATCTGCAAAATATCATTTGCAGCTCAAATAGCTCATAACAATAACAGGTGCACGCATATAATTAGAACATTGAAAAATATCAGATATAATATTTTCATACTTCAATTTGTCAAATAAATACCTTGAAGTTATTTATTTGAAAGTTGCAAATATCTAATTCGGAAGCTGAAATAAATTTGTATTTTATACGTGCACGAATATTTTCCTTACAACACGTTCTTTTCAGCGTTTTATTCATATTTATTCGTTTAGTTAGTTTAGTTACACAGTTTCAACATAGAAACTAGAACATAGAGATAGAAAATAAATAAGTAAGTTTAGTAAAACAAAATTGTAAGTGCATTCATGTTAAATATGGTAAAATTAGCTAACATTTTGTCCTTGGGTGCATTTCAATCTAATCAGAAATAAAGAAGTTATAGCGATTTTTCTATACCTTCATACTTCAAAATAGACAAAATCATAAAAATATCATTTCTGACTATCGACGAAATCCACCCAAAAAATAAAAAAAAAGCTGCTGAGAAGCAGCAAAAAAATCCAAGCAGTCGCAAAAACAAAAAAATCAGTCAAACCAGTCGACTGATTAGAATTCCTGCAAATGATGCATGCCAATTTCTTTCTTTCATTTCAGCTACCCACACACATGCATTTTGCTATTATTCAAAAAAGATCAGTCAAACCAATCGACTGATTAGAATTCCTGCAAATGATGCATGCAAATTTCTTTCTTCCATTTCAGCTACCCACACACATGAATTTTGCTCTTATTTGTTGTTAAGAAAGAATTACTTCAACTGATTTGTGGCCGACTGCTTAAGCGTTTCCCTTGTACGCAAAATGCCCGGGTTCGCGGCTAGGAGGCGGCGCTTTGATTATTACTCTTTTTTTTTTTTTTTTAAATTTGCTGCTATTAAATGCAAGATTTTCTTCTTGACCTAAAAAAAATGTTATGAAGGTAATTACAAATATTAAAAAATATATATAAAATCCTTTCATATTTTCATGCAAATACCTGAATCTTGCAAATATCTAATTGGAATATTGAAATAAATGCATGCCATATACCAGCAAGCAGGCAAAAAATGTGGTAAAAAAAATTTTATTTATTCCAATTTTTTTTAAGAAACAAAATAAATTCCATTAAGTTGAGATAATTAAAAACTTTGAAAAAATAACATTTCGTATTTTCATGCTTCAACTTGAAATAAGTATGAAATGAAATGAAATAAATCTATGCAAGCAAAAGCAGCAAAAAAATGTAACATTGTACATACTGAACAAATTCAATTATGAAATTTTTGGAAAATTTCATAAATTGAATTATATAAAAAATTTCCTATTTGACCTAAAAAAATTAAAAACAAAGAAATTCGGAAAAAAGCATTTATTTTCATACATATCCTGAAAATAATATCTAATATCTGAAATATCTAATTGTGTTATTGAAATAAATCCATGCAAGCCCGTCCAGCCAAAAATGTAAACATTGTGAAAATTTATTTCAATAACACAAAAACCAGTCAAACCAGTATAGAATATATCAATGCAAAATGTAAACATTGTGCAGAATTTATTATAAAAAACAGTCAAACCAGTTTCAGCCAGTGTATAGAATCTGACAACAACAACGGCGACTGCACAAATACCGGCAGAAATGTTTTCGAATATCACATTTCGAAAACACTTCCCCAACAGTCTTATTTGTATGCTGAATTTTGAGCGAGTAAAATTGAGTGAGCGAATTAAATTCTCTTCCTTAAATATATGTACTCTTTGCTTGATGTTGCTGTTTCCAGTGAGTATATATAGTGTAGAGACACCACTTCGCTCTTGAGATTTTTTGAGTGCCGAAACGGGTAACAATTTATTAGAGTCCTAAAATTAATTTTAAAGAGCATTTGTGCAGGCAAAGCGCTGCCGATATTTGTGCAGTTGCCACACCATGTTCGTTTTCAGCGCTCTGGCTGATGTTGCTAGAGTTTGCAGATAGAGTGCTAAAAATGTTGATAGAGCACAGAATGCAAATATCTCTCAACAACAATGTTGGCTATTTGGATTTTCTTTGGAATTCTAATTCGACGGCTGGCTGGCTTGTTTATATTTTTTTTTTTTTTGCTGGTTTTTGTTTTTGCTTTCTGCTTCGACTTTTTTGCTGCTTCTCAGCTGTTTTTTATTTGCTATATTTGGAAATGATATTTTAACGATTTTGTCTATTTTTAAGTATGAAGGTATAGAAAAATCGCTATAACTTCTTCATTACTGATTAAATTGAAATACACCCAAGGACAAAATGCTAGCAAATTTTATTATCTTTAAAATTAATATTTTTTAATTTTTTTTAAATAAATTTATTCATTTATTTTATGTGTATATGTTCTAGTTTCTATGTTTAAACTATGCTTACTAAACTAATATCTAATAAATAAAATTTAGTTTTTTTACTATGCTAACTAACTAATGAATATATGCCAAAAAAGGGCACTTTAAGGATTTTTACACAAAAAAGTCAACTTGCAAGAGCTATAACTATTTTATCCGATTTTCGGTTTTTTTAATTTTTTGTACAAAATAGCTCAAAACTGTCCTTATCATATTTTAAACCTACGGTTACTGCTAATAGTGTGATTAATTATATCTGCACGCATACTAATATTACTCGAGACAATATGGAATGTATTCGTCTCGTTAAAAGAGATGTGGATGAAACCACTTTGAAGAGAGTCAGCTTTAAATTAATTGTTCGACTCAGTGATTTAAATAAAGTATTTAATGCGACATTGTGGCCTGCTAATGTTCGTGTGCGGAATTTTAATTTTTTATCGAAAGAAGAGGAAACTGTGGCAAAGCTTTAGTTAACGAAGCGTGTCTTTTGGCAACCTCTGCTGACGCTGATCCGCTTCCATTGCTCTCTTTACAATCAGCTCAACTGAATGTCTCGCCGAACTTGCTTTCAACATCTAATGGATTGCTTACTACTAATAACTTAATTGGAGCTCGCACTAATTTGAATTTATACTTTAATAATATGTCTGGAATTAGGACTAAGATTAACTCTATTTTTAATTGGACGTCACAAGGCGATTTTGACATCATTGTCTTTATCAAAACATGGTTAAATGGTGATGTTTTTGATGCGGAATTTTTTAATCCCAACATTTTTAACGTATATCGTAAGGATAGAGATGCTGCTAAAACTGGTCTCTCTAGGGTGGTGGTGTGTTGATTGCAGTAAAACGCAGTCTTTGCTCGTCCATTCACTTACTGCAGAATAGTGATACGCTTCTTGATCAACTTTGTGTTACAATTAATGATCCGAAAGGTGTTATTTACATTTGTGCCTCATATCCAAACAGCTCATATGACTTATATACTGCGCATGTTGATAATGTTGTCAATTTGCAATCATCACTCAAGAATGCTAATAATCATCTTTGTTACCTTTGTGATTTCAACTTAAGTAAAATTGCGTGGAGTTTTGTTGCTGAGGTGCTGATTCCATCTAATATTAATAGCTCGTACGAAATTTATTTTATTGATAGCTTGTTTAGCATTGACTTAATTCAAATTAATACTTTTTTCAATTCTCTTAATAAAATGTTATTTAATTTTTGTTTCAAAAAATTTTAAGACTCGGTTATCTGAATGTTTATGTTCTATCTCTTCAACTGGTTTACACCATGTACCTCTTGTTTTGAATTTTGAGTTCTATGAATTTGTCCAATCCACGCCCCAAAATAATTACTTTAATTTTAAATTATGCAACTTTGATCTCTTAAATAATATATTTGTCAACGCTAACTGGAATAATTTGTTTATAAATCAAAATGTTGCTGATTGTTTTGATTTGTTTACTTCCAAATTGTCTGCTGTTTGCAATGAGCATATCCCACATTTTCCTCCTAAAGTGTATAGATTACCTTGGTACACAAAAGGGTTAAAGAAGCTGAAAAATTTGCGCAATAAAAATATAAAATTATTTAAATTAACTAATGATAATCGGTATCATGCTTTGTACATTCATTACGCGAGAGAATTCAATTTTTTGAATAAATTTCTTTACAAACAATACATCTTACGTTGTGAGATTAACATAAAAAGTAATCCGAAGTCATTTTGGCATTTTATTCAATCCGAGCGTGATGGTTCTTGCATTCCCACATCGACTTACTACAATGGGTCACAGGCTTTTGCAGTTGAAGACTCAGTGAATTTATTTGCAGACTATTTTAAGTCCAACTACGTAACTGGTAATCACAGGTTTAATGTGTCAATTTTAGATAATGTTGACTCTTTTTTAAACCTAGGTTCCCTTGTTTTGACGGATGATGAAATTTTCAATGCGATGTCTAATTTGAAAATTTCTGTCAAAGCTGATAATGATGGTATTTCATCTATTTTGCTCAAGTGTGCTTTCTCGCTCTCGAAGCCATTATGTACAATTTTTAATAAATCTTTAACGACTGGGACTTTTATTGATTGTTGGAAAATGGCCTCCATAACTCCAGTTTTCAAAGCAGGCAGTAAGAATGATGTGTCAAATTTTAGACCTATTTCGAAATTGTCAAATGTTTCAAAACTCTTCGAAAGTGTAATTAAGAATCGATTATTCTTCTTAACTAAGCGACATATTTGCCCTGAACAGCATGGTTTTTTTTGCTGGGCGATCAACTGTCACTAATTTAGCTGTTTTCTCTAAATACTGCATTTCATCATTTAAACTTGGATATCAGGTTGACGTTGTTTATACTGATTTTTCCAAGGCATATGATAAGGTTCCACATAGTGTTTTACTAGCCAAGCTTGCTAAAATGGGTTTCCATTCAAATTTTTTGGATTGGATTCAGTCTTACCTTCATAACAGAGTGTCTTTTGTAGAGATAGAGGAAGTTAAATCCTATAAATTTATAGCGTCATCTGGAGTGCCTCAAGGCAGTATACTTGGACCTTTGCTCTTTTCATTGTTTATAAATGATGTTAGTAAATGTTTTCATTCGGTAAAATTTCTACTATACGTTGATGACTTAAAGCTATTCAGTTATATTACTGACTTAAATGATGCTGCTCTGTTACAGAGAGATCTTAGTAACCTACTTTCTTGGAGCTTGTTAAATTTTTTACCATTAAATTTGAATAAGTGCTTTTCAATGATGTACCTAAGTGTATCTTTTAAATTTTTCGTATTCCATCGATGGTACTCTCCTAGTGAAAGTCAATACCATGAAGGACTTAGGAATAATTTTTGATTCTAAGTTCACTTTTGTTAATCACATAAATTATGTTGTTCCAAAATCATATTCTTTACTTGCTTTTGTGCGTAGAAATTGCTCAGAATTTTCTGACCCTCATACCCTTATTAGTCTCTATAACTCATTTGTAAGATCAAGGTTAGAGTATGCTTCCTTCATATGGAGTCCTTTCTACATAATTCATTCTACTCGCTTAGAGAAAATCCAGAAATCATTCTCTAGATTTGCGCTACGTTCTACAAATTTTGCAGAACCTCTGCCATCATATGATGCTCGTTTATTGCTATTGGGATTTAAAACACTGAAAACTAGAAGGAAAATTCAGTCATTGACATTTATTCATGGTCTTTTTTCGGGGTATATCGACTGTGAACAGCTATTGCAATTTTTAAATTTTAATATTCCGGCTAGAACGTTTCGTAATTATTCGCTATTCCATTCCGAAATTCATAGAACTCTTTATGCTCTTAATGAGCCTATTATTCGTGCATTAACTTTGTTTAAGGAATTATCTATTGAAAATAATTTAGATCTCTCTGTCTCGAAATTATCTTTGAAGAACAAACTTAACTCTATTTTTCGTATTTAATTTTTATTAGTATTTAAGTTAGTTTAATTTTAAGTAGTCTGTAAGGATGTGTTATCCAAAGACTTTAATGAATAAATAAAAATATATAAAAATAATTGACTCATTCCTCGCTAAAACGACCACCTAATTTTTTGAAGTCACCGTTATGGACAGAATGTATATACCAGAGGAGCTTTCTTGTTTACCCTTTATTAGACTCCGACGGGGAGAACAAATCAGAAATGGTAACTTTTCCATAAAAGCCCAATTTTTTTTGTAACATAGTTTTCAAAATATTTTTTTTTGTAAGCATGTACTTTACACAACTAAAAAAATATATGAAGATATCTTGACCCTGAGGTATGCATTTTTAAAAATCACCACAAAGCAGAAAAAGCGTGATTTTTCGTACTTTGCTTGTGTTACCACAACAACAACAATACCAGTTTTTCCAAAAGAATTATGTGATTTGCTGCACCTCCTAGTGATCTTACAAAAAATATATAGTTTGTGTCAATATTAAACGTAATATTCAATTCAGGGGTGGATCCAGGAAAATATTTCGGGGGGTTTTAAAAATTTTGATGTACGTTATAAGTAAATATATGCATTAGAGCAGCGGTGTCGTGGCAGGGAGCTGGATTACAAACAAAAAAAAAAAGAAAAAAATTAGAACTTCCATGACGATGACAAAAAAAAACAAAACCAACTCGCGCAACTTCTTTGTGTGCGCGCTACGAGAAAATAACAACAAAATTCAGACAGCAGCAAGCAAACAACAACAATGCAAGCACATTTTTTGTCATGCTGGCACGCCGACGAAGTCAATTACAACACAAACACACGGAAATATTGAAGTTGTTGTTAGTGAGCTAAACGAGCTAATTGAGCTATGGGACTTACAACGCTGCATTAGAGTAGGGCTGCCATACGTCCCGGTTTTCCGGGACATGTCCCGGTTTTTGATTGCTTGTCCCGGTGTCCCGGTGTCCCGGTCCAACGTTGATATGTCTCGGATTTATCTTAAAAGGGTCCAATTTAAAGGTTTAATTAGGAGAAAATTTGCAAAAATACATTTTTAAAATTTGCAACTACTTTTTAAATGTGAAATAGTAGTCAGATCATCTTTCATCTTCAGTAAGTTGAGCTTCTCCCTAGCAATAATCCATAATTGATATATCACCTGCAAAATCCAATCTCTTACTGGCAACAGCTGTCTTTCATTTAATTTATTGTGTGCTTGTTTTCTTTGCCTGCTGTAACTTTTCATGTTAGTATTCGAGCTTGTTTAAGTTTGTTGTTTATATGGTTATATTGTTTTTTATTACCTTAGAAAATGACAAAGAGGAAGTATAAATTCCTTCCCACATATACAGCAGAGTGATCCTTTATAAAACGAGGTAGAAGTGATCACGATTCTTTATGAACGGTGTGCGGTTGTTATATTTCCATAAGGCATGGTGCACGGTTAGACATTGTTGACCACATCGCAAGTGCCAAAGATAAATCTATGCTTTGTGAAGCTTCAACTTTAAAAGACATTTTTCCATTTTATGTGAAACAAAACACCACACAATGTCAACTGATGTCTGCCGCTGAGTTAACTGCATATAAAATTATTGATCACTATCAATCGTTTAGCTCAGTAGATTGTACTACTAAACTAAGTGCACTCTTGTATCTGGACTCGGAAATAGCAGCAAAGCAATCAAACGCTAGAACCAAAGCAACAGCTTTAATAAAGAACGTTTTGGCTCAGCATGCAGTTGCAAATTTTGTAGAAATATTAATTAAAAACGTGCCTTTTTATGGAATTTCAAATATCTTTAAAAAATCTTGTAGCTTTTGGTGCTGATAATACCAATACTAACTTTGGTGGAAGGAAAAGGCAGGGAATAAATAACATTTTTTATAAATTAAAAGAGGCTTCAGGAAAAAACTTCGAGGGAATTGGTTCCCCTGCTCATATACTTCACAACACAGTTTCGACTGCTGTGGATGTGATGTCAATCGATGTGAAATCTGTGGTGATTAAAATATATAAATATTTTTTCTATATTTATTGTAAGAACGAAGTGCCTTAAAGAATTTTGCGACAATGCTGACACAACTTACAAATGAATTCTTTCTTATAGAAGAAGCCGGTGGCTCTCATTAGTACCCGCTATAGAAAGAAACTTGCAAATGTGGAAGCCACGTGCAAATTTTTTCTGCTGACGAACAGCACACTCCTTTAGATGAAGCTTATATGTCATTTGTTCACTGCCAATCTTTCATGATTGAAAAACAAATTAAAAAATATGTGAAAATACACAATACAATTATGGAAGTGTAAAAACTAATAAATGACACTAAAGGTGGTTTAAAAGACAGGTTTGAAAATACATTTTTTGGAAACCAAACAAATATTATTTTAGACCAATTAAAAGGAAGCGTTTTATATTCAAGAAAAATGTTAATTTTTGAAGAGGATGGGAAAAATATTTTTAATACAACAAATAGTTATTTGGAACAATGGACTTTTCATTTGATGTTTCATAAATATGATGTTTTTGATTGGATAGCCTTAAACAACCAAATTGGACAGAAGTTCAAAAAACTATAATGTATTTAAGTGAAAAAATATAACAATATCTGATGAATGCTTTAAGGAGGTTGCATATTTAAAGAACTTTACTGAATGTCAAAATCATAATCGTAAGTCATTATCTCAGTGGACTAAGAAAAGAAATTCGCTCAACATTAGAGGGGTAGAAAGCATAATTCAAGGCAAAGTCAATTTTTATTTGACTTGCACAGAGTTTTAAAATTATATCAAAGGCAAGCCGGAAATGTTTAAACAAGTTCTAAGTAATGAAAAATATGACTGAAATTTCTTAAGAAATTTTTATTGAAGAATAAAATCTAGTCTTTTATGTTGAGAATTAAATGTACATAAAAAAAGTATGTGTATGTGAAATATAATTATTGTAACTTTATTTTAAAGTTTTTTTTTGTCGATGGTTGGTTTACCAAACTGTCCCGGTTTTGCAATAAACATATCAGGCAGCCTTACATTAGAGTGGCCCTTATCTGAATGGGACAAATATTTTTTTAACAAATTCAAAATGTGCATGGGCATCTATTGTACCTTAAAAAGTAAAAAAATATATTGTGAAACTTTCAGGATAAAATATTGATATTTAAACGTACCTGTAACATCCTTTTTATTAAAAATATGATTTATATGGGAAAATAGTGCTGTTTCCAAAAAAAAATCCAATTACATTTATTTAAGCTCAAATTTTCTGAAAACTGGCACGCACTTCATTTTTCATTTAATTCTTCTTAAAAATTACTTATCCAAGTTTATATGTGTTCTATACCAGAGTTTATATGTGTTCGATATGCCAGAAAATGGCACTTTAAAGATTTTTGAAGAAAAAGTCAAGTTTCAGCAGCTATTTTTTAACTGTTTTTTTGTTTTTTTTTTTCATTTTTTGCACAAAATAGCGCAAAACTGTTTTTAGTTTATTTTGGATTGATTTTTCAAAATATTTATTTTTGTGTTTTTGGTAATTTTTTTCATAAAAATACAAAAAATTCTAGCAAAAAATTTCGTAATGACCAAATTATTAAACGTAATCGCACCATTTTTTAGTATCTGTATTGGTATAGTTTTAAAAAATTTTTCCATGACATTACACAGAATTTTTTAAAAATTTGGAATTTTGTGATTTTTTTAATACAACAAGAAAAATAATGAGATTTTTTTCTAATAGTACAAAATCATAACTGTGGTAATTTAAGTCAGATTTTCATGTTTGATAATTAATTTTAAAGAAAAATAAAATGAAAAACTAAGTGCGTACCAGTTTTTTGAAAATTTAAGTTAAACAAATATGTAGTTGGGACTTTTTTTTTGGAAAAACAGCACTATTTTCTCATATAAAGTGAATCAAGTTTTGTAATGTAGAGGTTGCTATAGGCCAGGCCCATAGACAAGGGAGGGTTTTGGGTGTTCAAACCCCTGTCCCCCCTTGGGGTCCAGAAAGTATAAAAAATAAAATATCATCATTAATATGACATTTTTTATGTGCGCATACTTAATGCGCCTACGTCTCTCTTCAGTAACAGTTTGATCAGCAACACTCTTAAGATATCGAATAAAGCTCGATACATTCAATTGAGCCTTGTCCATCACCAGTGATTTAGGAATCTATTGCGTTGGAAAGTATAAAATGAAAGTGAGGAAAAATTTTACCTTTACAATTGTTTTAATTGTGGTTTTCTAAAATTTAAACCATTTGTGTTAAGTGTTATTCTATTGATTATTTTATTGTGCCAAAATACTAAAACGATTCCACTTAATTAACTGCAGAAACCGCCATTAAAAAAAGCCCGAAAGGAGGAAAGTTAATCTTTGTTTTTAAGGAATTTTTTTTCTTTTATTAATTTCCGTCTTTAAATATGAGTATTATAAAAATAAGATGACACCGCCGAAGTCGAAGCGACATTAGAACTACTTTACTGATGTACCAACCAAGTGCAGCGCTGCCAGAATGGTGCAGTGGTCAATGTGTGCGGTGTCCATTATATTTTATAATTATTTAATGGTTACAATTTTGGCTAAACCATAATTATGTAATATTGTATTTCGTTTGCATTGTAGAAAGCGTTCAAGAATCTTTAGAACCTGAAAAGTGTCCAGAACTGCCTTTTGAACCGGCCGTTGCAGTTGTGTATGATTGTAGAAGTTGTTCCGGAAACAGAAGTTGCATTTGATACATCGGAACTGCCTGCGACTTTGGCAGTTGACATAAAGGTGCAGGCGTCGATATTTCCAATTTCATTTCATTTCAAGTTTTCAAAACAATTAAAATTCCTCCCCCCTTCTCCGACTCCGCCCCCCTCCATAACTTTTAATTTTCCTGTCAGTGGTACGCGTAATCTACGATTTAAGCAGTTTTGGTTGAACCGTTGGCATTAGTTAGCTTACTCAAAATTGAAAAATGGAGCTTATTGTAAGTTTTGCGTTTTTTTAGCACCGACGCGGGATCTCAACCTCTTGGGACAACAAACATTTTTAAAAATAAAATTTTTAAGCCATTTGAATGTTGTCGAAAAAGTCAATTAAATTTAAAAATTTTGCTATGTATAAGAAAAACTTATAAGAAAATGTTAGTCTTCTTATCGTGGTAATTTTTCTAGTAGTTTCTGGAAAATATCGTTTGAAATGAATTTGCATTGTAGGTCACATTTCTAATTGTGTGGCAAATTTTTACAAAATTACTGTTTATATACCTTTCCTTAGTGCAACAATTTACAACATGGAAGTACTGGCTTTTATCATCGTACAGCTTGATTTTGATGACATCCGAAATCGAGGAACGATCAAAATTTTTAATTAAAGAATATGCAAGAATTTTACCCTGTTCTGGTAACACTACCATACGAATAAATTAAATCAAAATTCAGCAGCGGATAGGTGAAGGAGTGGAATTGATATTTGAAATATATTTCTAGAAGTTCTATGGGCGAGTACCGCTTAAATGGTTGTTCATCCTTAAGAGTACATATGGATTGCAAAGTCACAGAGGATGATGTCTTGTAAGAATTGCCAAAAAAAAAAAAAAAAGAGAAGACTTAATACAAGCATATAAAAGGAAATAAAAGTAAGTTTTATTAAAAATTCATTAAAGTTTTATACTAAATTCTTTTGATTCATCGATATCAAAAAAATATCTATATATTTTTTATGAAAACCCCCCCTTGGGTAAATCCTGGCTACGGGCCTGCTATTGGCACAATTAAAAATCAATATTTTTTCTGAAATTTTCAGTATTACTTTGGCATCATAAAGAAACAACCCAGAGCTATGCACATGTCAAATATAAAAAAAAACAAAATAAGGGCCACTCTAATATACATAGTATATTTATTAAATAAGTAATCAGTAAATCAAATCAACAGTGTTTCAGATTATACAATGATATTAATTTTTCTTGGCTTTTTCGACATAATTTCGATTACATGTTACTTCCACGTAACGATGCACGTTCAACAACGCCAGCCCGTTCAATCAGCCTTCACTTGTTTTGCTTCGCAGGCATGTTTTTAATCTGAGTAGAGATGAAAATGAGCGTTCGCTTGAAGCCACGGAAATCAGAAGGGTTTCAAGAAGATATGAGCATTGAGAGTTGAGTGCATCAATAAATGATTTTGCTCGTTTTTCTTTTGGAATCTTCGAACAGTGTCTGCAAAAATACGGAGTACATATGGACCGCACTCTGCGGTATTTGTATATATTTGATCCGAAAAATCCGGTGTTTTTCTGACTTCAGCAGTGGAATTCTCAAAAAGTTAACAATACGAAATCGTTATGGTTAACTAAAGACGTTTGTAGTTTGCAATAACGAATGTTGTATTCTCAAAACAGTACTTAGCGACAAAATTGTTTAAACTTAACATTCACAATAGAAGCTACAAATGTCGTTAACAGAAATCGAAAATATGGCAGCACTCTCCTTTTTTGACAGATTGTAGCAAACATATGTTTATAAGATAAAAAGATTATAAAATAAAACAAAACAAATGGAACAGTTTAAAAAAAAAAGATGCAGCCGTACAACTACCGAACAGCACCAAATAATGTTGGATTTTTTTGAGGCCAACAAAGGCTTGGCTGAGGGCAAATTTGCTTCAATGCACGGGAAGCAGGACGCCTGCAAAAAATGGGACGAGCTGGCTGAGCTCCTTAATGAAAAAGGAGCTACCAAAACTGGTACGCAATGGCAAACGGTAAGTAATGAATGATCATTGTATTGTTACTCTTAAACCCAAACCACCTTTTTATCATTTAGACTTGGCGTGATCTTAAGAGTAGGACATCAATTAAAGCACGGGAGCGCAGGAAGGAAATGGCAAAGACTGGCGGAAGGCCGCTTACACTTCCTGCGCTCACCGAAATAGACAAGCTCGTGCTGGGCGTACTTGGCCACGACTACGCCGAAGGCAGCAACATCTGCCCTGAAAGCTTTCCAGAGGAAGAGGTAACTTCATAATATATATAGTAACAAAATCGAATCTAAAAAATAAAATCTTTTGAAATACAGCATTTGCAAGTCCTCTTGGAAAGTGGGAACACGGATGTGCTGCATGTCCGTCCAATGGTAGTAGGAGTCGCAGAATATGTCGACTATGCTGTAGATAGGGCTCAAGAGGTGGAGGAGGAGGAGAATTGGCCTGGTGAAGAGTTGGAAGAAACTGATCAAGTGCCAGCATCTCATCTTAGACTCAAGAGCAGAGTGCCGAAGAGAAGAGTGCCAAAAAGGACTCAGATGGATTCGGCGCGGGAACAGTCGGCTACTATAGCAAAAACGCAAGCAGATGCTATTATGGTGAGAATAAGCATTAGACTGGCCGCACGTTGTATGGGACAATTTAAAAATTCGAAAGTCGGCTTTTAAAACTTGACATTTGATTTAAAACTAAATCAGTGTATATGTATGGACTTTTTTTAAAAAAATACTCTAACAATTTACTTAATTTACTTTAATTTAATTAATTTACTTATTGAAAAACAAATGCCAAGTTTTACAAGCCTACTTCGTAGATATTTTGAAACCGGTATATTTCGGTCTAATTGGCATAACTTATTCATTAATTTTGTTTCTAAATTATTGCATTCTTATAGATACAAGCTGAATCAGCCAAGCAGCAGGCAGCTGCATTGCAGCAATTAGCAGAAGCAGCGCTAATGCAAGCAAATGCTTGCGACCGAATTGCTTCTGCGGTTGAGAGGCACTTTGCAATTTTATAATTATTACTTTATTATTTCTAATTTCTTATTATTCTTATTATTATTAATTTTATACCATGAAATGTGCCTTAGTTTTATTTGTTATTTATTTTTGTATTTAATTTAAAACCTTTTTTATTTTTTTGTAAATAAATTAAAGAGAAGAAGCTATTGAAAATATAGTTTTTGGAATTAGTTTTTATATTGATTTTTTAGCCAAAATAATTATGAAAAAATGGTTAAGAAAATTTGTGCGCTATCAAACGATCTTGAATGCGTTTTGCAACTGATGAACGGGACGCAACTTCTATTGTTGCTTCAGCTACGACTTGTTCCGGTTCTCCATTTCTTAAATTCTCCGTTATTTCAGGTTCTGTTAATGTGCTTACGCTCATGTTGTGAAGAACTGCGCAAGCATTTACAATTGGGCCGGAAAACCCAGGTTCGTACAACAACACGCTTTGGTTCAAAAGACATCGAAATCTCCCCTTAAGGACTCCAAACGTTCGCTCTATGTAGTTTCGAGATTTGCATAATGCCTTATTGTACCGGAACTTTGGTGTATCTTGAGACTGATTTGTTAATGGAGTCATTAGCCACGGTTCCAATGGGTAGCCAGAATCACCTGCAAGGAAGTAATAGTTTGAACAGTTTTTATTTCCTTAACACTTAGGCTACCACATCAGTCCAAATGACTGCTTTACCATTTCAAATTAAAATTCTGAGAATACGCTCAATTTTTTGCGACTTTTAATTTTATTAAATTATTTATGCAATAAATTAAAATAGAAATTCTGTTTTAAAAGAACTTCTATTTTATCTTCCTTAAATACCAGCCATTTCAACTGGATCCATTATGGCAACATGGGCACAGTCAATCGCCCCTATAGCACCATCGAAAGGCCGAGATGCTGTTCGAAATAGCGTGCGTGCTGCTTGTCGCTCGATTTGCGTAGCTGGGAAGCGTACATTTGCCCGAAAAATTTTTGCATTTATTGCATCTGTAACGCGATGGATCGAACGGCTCACAGATGACTGGCTCATCGTAATGCTTTTTTGATTGCCAACTGGCCGCCGGTAGCATCCTGTTGCATAAAATCGAAGCGCAGCAAGTACCTTGTAATTAAGAGTTGATTTAAATAACTTCTTACGAGTATGAGGTATTTTTTTTGTTAACATACTTACTTGGCTTTCGGCCGATAAAGCTGCGATTGTACTTCCTTCCAAGTCACTTCGAATGGAGTCGATTACATTGTGAGCTGTCTCGGGTGTTAAGCGGTACAAACTTCTAAATTTCGAATCGTTCAAATCAAATGGACTGTCTATCCTTCGCAAAACAGCCCACTCCGATGCACTTTCTCTCATAGAAACTTCGTCTTGCAACAACGCTGCATCCATTGCCAAATATTCAAATGCCATTTTATTTTAAATTGAGTTTTATATTTTTTCCGTAATAAAAGAAAGCCTCAACACAACGTACTCTAATAAAACTTTCTTATCGCTTAAGTTAGCGGGACCTCAATAGTCGTGGTTAAGCTAACAACGAATATCTTTAACGAACTGTCAAAGTTAAGGACAAACATTGCTAGCTAAGATGTTGGGAATACCAGTTAACGATGAGTGTGGTTAAGGGCAGTTAACGATAACACAAATGTCGTTAGCGCGTTTGAGAATTCCACTACAGGTTGCAGTTGTATGTATGACTGCTTACAGCTAAAGGCGTGATTTTGAAAAAAAAACATAAAAAACAGGAACAGGGGCACTATTCCCTAACTGTGGAAAGAGCGGATACACTAAATATTGTGTACACATATAGTATTCAATTCACTAGCTTTAAAAAAGAGTTTTTAACTTTTAAAAAGTGTACACAATCAACAAAATTTATTCATTCAGATTTTTTTGTAAAAAAAAAAACTTCTGTTGTAAAATTATTGTTGTGATATACCTGGCGTAATTTGGGATTGTATCTTTAACAATTATGTTATGTCATCAGTCAAGGAATAACTCATTTTTTTAATACAAACAAATAATATTTTTCTGTAGTGATGTTTATTTATATTTATATAGTAGCAGGACCCAGTGGTCAGCGGCTTTGCCACGGACGTTCCAGCAACCATACTTTTTTTATTTGAGGGCGGTGAAAGTAGGTGTTGCAAACATTCTTTTTCGTAAACCATCTCATCCTCGAAAACAATCTACTGCCAAATTTCAGCGCATTCGGCCCAGAAATTTTGGAGTCTTAATGATTTTTTAAAAATGGGCGTAATTATAGCGTCACCACGCCCATTATTAGTACAGTTGCCGACGGTTAGCATACAAACACAATTAACAAATTTCAGTCTTATACGACCAAAATCGTCTGAAATATAGTATTTTCATTGATTTGTGGGCGGTAAGAGAAGGCGTGGAAACCCATTTTTGATACAACTCTGCGTAATGAAGGAGCTTGGCTCGATGCGTAGTGAAGTGAACTTTTAATCGGTGGGTTCAACTCCCCACGATGGTCGAAGGAAAGATTTTTATGTTGGATATATTTAATTTAATGTTCTTTTTATAATAAATACAAGCAGCAAAGAAGCCATAAATTCTTAAGACAAAACCATGTCGAAAACAGAAAAGTTTGTGTAGTGTCAATTTCAGTCAAGCAAATCACAGAACGAGGCACTATAAATTTCGCTTCAAAAAAAAAAAGCAAAAAATAAAATAAAAATGGAAGACCCGGAAAAAAGTTATTTATCTGAAACTTAACTTTTTTAAATAATGTATAAATTACCAAATACTTTGTTTATTTATCACCCAAATAATAATTGTCAAGTTAACATGTAAAACTTAGGCGTTCTAATCAAGTACTTGGGAGGCTGAAAACTGTCAAAGCCAGGTCATAAATTATACTAGGTTTTTGTTAATTTACATAAACTTTTTTCGCGGTGAATGTATTTGAAACAAAACAATCAAATGTCATTTTAAAGAGTGCGGTGGACTGAAGCGTTTCGTTTTTTTTAAATTCTCAGCACCTCAAAAAATTATAATTTTTGAATGGTTTTTGGCTTAAATCGAAAGAATGGACATTTTTTCTTAATTTATATGCGTTTGGATTTGAACATTTTTGATTTCGGCAAAAAACTATGGGTATACTTCGATAATGTTCGTTTTACGATTTTAAAAAATTTTGGAGTGAAGCATTTCACAATAAGACTCTTTCCGTTTTCAACCACTCCGTAGATATTTCACAAACACTTCATATTTTTTAAGAACAGCGTTAAACCAACACGACCGATATATTTACCTTGTATTTGTGTTGAGTAGTTAGCATAAAACGCGATAAATTCACTCAATCAAAAATACTTTTGGAAAAAAATGCTTACAACTGTTTAGAAAGACCAACACAATGGGCGCATACAGCGTAGTCAACAGTTGTCAATTTGTATTAGCATTAGGTGGCCGTAACAACCCGTGTCCGTCCGGGCTTCGACCGACCTCATCAGCTATCGCCAGGCGCCTCTGTTTTGCGCGCGCCTTCTCCAATCGGATACACCAAGTGCGGTTAGGGCTTCCTCAGCCTGGTCCATCCATCGGAGGCATGGTCTCCCTCGTCGTCGTTGACCAGTTGTCAACAGTTGTGTTAAAATTCGCTGAATGGTACAATTATTTGAGCGTTCACTAAAACTGAACAGGTAGCGGACGCCATTTAATCGAGCGAAAAAATTCTATGCTACCTGAACTCAACTGTTGAGTGCTTTAACCTTTAACTGGCCCACCTCAAAAAATGAGGTTTAAGTTTTTTTCAAAGAACGCCTTGAATAACAACACGACTGATCAATGCGAAAGCATGCACTCACCTGAAAGCTTGAAATGCACTGAGCGTTAGAAAATGAATGGTAAAATAATGAGATAAATGTAATCTTTTCTTTTTTTAAGGAAAGTTATGGTAAAACTTTTTTTGTTATGGTATGGTAAAAAATGGTAAAAAATGGTAAAATGGTAAATGGTAAAATGGTAAAATGGTAATATGGTTATGGTAAAAAAGCAACACGTGATGTTGACACTTGGTTATATGTATGCGCTGTCAAAATTTTTCAGGTAAAGCGTTAACCAACCGAAACGCTTCTCCCCACCGCATCCTATAGACCATTAATTCGGGTTTTTTTTTTATTATGGCGAAAGTTGGAGTAAAAAGTTAAAAAAAGAGGTCGATTTTCGCGCGCTTTTTCGTCTAAAAAAATGTGTGTACTTGAATTAAGGGGGGATGCTTAAGTACAAAATTACGAACAAAATGCACTCAGATTTATTGTAATTAAACCAATAGAGTTCGAGTTATCTATCAAACCGTTAAAAAAAAAACTAGTTTCGACGAAATCGCGGTTAAAGTTTTTTTTTCTAAATTTTGCATATATTTAAAAATTATCGGTTGATAACACTTACTTTTATTTAATCTGCAATGCCAGGTATTGATTTAAAAACACGCATGTATATTAGAGTGGGTCGGCCTCCATACAAAAAAAAAAGTTTGATAAAACCACCCCCTATTTCAAAGTGTCCGATCACCGATAAAACAGCCGAAATGATCTTTTTGCTATAACTTAAGCATTACCGATCTTAGAAAATAATATGTCGTTTAAAAGTGCTTTACGAGTACTAAATTCTCTCTTCAGAGCATTTGTATTTCCAAAGTCATATTTGACTTGTAAGCCGCATTAGTCCGATTTATCCCCCTAAGATTATTTTTTTTTCTTATGAAGTTAAAGTTCTAAGAATTTGTTTACAGTTTGGCCAAGAAAATTATTTAATAAGTATAAAAACAAAGAAGTTATAATGGTTCAAATATTTGGTGCAATGCTTTTTCCATTATAAATATATAAAATATTTTTTTTTTTATATATCAAACAAAATTGAAAATCAACTAAATTATTTTTAAAAATTGTGTAATAAAATTAAAACAACAAATATTTCTTAAGATATTTAGGTATAATAACGAGACAATAACGTTATTAAAAAAAATTACCCTCGAATCGTGACAATATATCATTCAAATCATCTTTCGTGAAGAGTAGACGTGTTTTTTGCTGTGCGCTAGCTTTTGTTTTGTTTAACTAACAAACTTGTCTTGTTTAATTCGGTACTAAAAACAATAATAAGAGGTCGCCACTTGTGTAGTATAATGGTGGTTCGATATAACTTTGAAGAAAATCGTTGAACTAAGTTTTAAACAAAAACCTCAGCAAATTTGTTTATACAAAAACTTTTAGAAAAACATTTCATATAAAAGCTTACATATTGCAAAGTAAATAGTAAGAAATAATGAAAAGAGCGCGAATATAATAACACACTTAAATAAATAAAATAAATAACGCAACAATCTAACAGAAATAAGAAGTGAACCAGACACAGAAGTGAACCAGACACAGTGTTGAGTCAGACTGTTTTCCATTGCACTCTTTTCTGCTTTCGCTGCTTTCTTAAAGTAAACAACGATGAATCGAACTCCTCGTTTAACTCGACAAAAACTCCACCAACGCACGAACAACATTGAGGATGGAACACCAAAGCAGTCAAGCGGAGAGTTGTTATCTTGCTCACTAAGCGCCCAACTAAAGCAAATGGAAGAGCGAATGAGTGCAAAAATTAAGACCGACTTGCGAGAGCTTGAAGATCGTCTTTTGCAACAAAACGTTTTCTCTTTTAAGCAACTATCAGAGGAAATTGTAAATGTTGAACTTAAACTATGCTCTAAAATTGAGGCTGAGGTGAGTGCAGTTAAAATAGATTTCAATGAGATAAAAAAAAAAATCAAGATAATAGAGAAACAAGTAGAGGATCTAACTAGTCGTTGTGATAATTTGGAGACGCAAAGCGCTCAATATCAAAACGATAACAGAACAAATTCAAGCAACAACACACCAGATTTCTCTATGGATGCGGTTTTATTTGGGCTACCGTTTTCAAATGAAGAGAATTTAAAGGCAATTTTTAATCGGATATGTCTCTTTATTGATTTTCAGCCACCTCAAATCAGAGACATTTTCCGTGTTAAGTCTAATACGAGAAACGGCAACTCTCTGGTTATCATCAAATGTTTCTCTACGTTTGATCGGAATCGACTGCTCAAAGCTTTTGGGACATATCGTAAGAGAACTAAATCAGCTGTTAATCTCAAAACTATTGGATTTGAGTGGGAAAATAATATTTTCATACATGAAAGCCTTAATTCAGAGAGCCGCAAACTTTTACAAGCGGCAATTGCCTTTAAACGCAAAAAGCGCATTTACAATGCTTTTTCATTTCGTGGCTCTGTCTACATTAGAACAGAAAAAAATTCCGAGTGTGTTCTCATCTGCAATATGCACGATCTCAAAGATGTTATATATGTTGGTTAAGTTATTGTTATTCTTTTTATCTGAGTTTTTAGTATTAAGCATTGTTATAATTTTATCTCTACCTTACCTGTTGTTATTTTTTATTCTCTTATGCTTCCTCTCTTTCATTTTTCTTTCTTGTTCTTCATTTTTTATAATATTTAACTCCTTCAATTTCTTGTCATTTTTGTCTAAGTGTTTTTCTCCAGTAGTTTCTTATTCTTTCTGTGTCAGACTCTAGTCACTTGTCTATTGGTGCTGATGAGAACCATAAAACGTTAATTCAAGTACTGTGCAAACAACGCAGTGGCTTGAATGTTGTTAATTTCAATGCTCGTAGCTTAAATATGCTTAAATTAGACTATGTTAAGTATGTCTTTGAAAATTCCTTAGTGGACATTATCTGCATTTCTGAAACGTGTCTATGCAAAGATATAAGTGATGCAATATGTGGCATTGATAATTACAAATTATACAGGAATGATCGCCCTGGGAAAAGAGGTGGAGGTGTTGCAGTTTACTGAAAGGCTTGTCTTAATACTAAAGTTGTTAGCTAATCTAGTGGTTCTGGTATAGAATTTTTGAATATAAGTATATCAGATGGGTATACTACAATATTAGTGTCTTGTGTGTATAATCCAAATAAATGTTTTTCTGTTGAACCATTGTTTTCTGTATTGAATAATTGTTTTGTAGATTATGACTTGGTGATGGTATGTGGTGATTTCAATATCAATTTACTTTCAAATGACCCTGGAAAACAATTGCTGTATGAAAAGACATCGTCAATAGGACTATCAATTATCAATGAAATTATGCCTACACGATTCTGCATGAATACTACTCCTAGTCTCCTAGATTATTTTATTGTTTCGAACCTATCTGTTGTTTCACTTTTTATATCAATAGTATAGTCCAAAAAGTTTATTATGTCCTACGTAATTTAAGGATGTCGTCAAGTGTAACTCCTATCAATGTTAAGCATAGGTTGGTAAAACAACTTATTTTACCTTTAATAACGTATTCTGATATAGTTTATAGTAAACTTGACTCAACCTCTCGTTTGAAGTTACAAATTTCTTTCAACTATGCTACTCGTTATGTTTATGGGCTGCGTAAATTTGATCACCTCTCAAGATTTCGCAATGCTATACTTGGGTGTGATATAACAGCTTACCTCAATGCACGAAACTGCATATTTTTGCATAAACTCATTCATGAAAAAACACCTTTTTACCTTTATAATAAACTTCAGTTCTGTGTATCGAATAGAAATCATGGTCTTATTGTCCCTAGGCACAATTCATTGAATTCGTCTTGTCTATTTTTCATCAGCGCTATTAGACTGTGGAATGCTCTACCACGTAGGATAAGAGAGATCAGCAGGAGAAATATTTTTAGACAATCTATCCTATCTTTCTTTTCTTCTTCTTAACTTCTAGTAACTGTACCTTTTCTGTTTTCCTTCATTTTCTCTGAATAATTTATAACACTTCATAATGTCTATGATTAAGCTTAAATTTTGATTAATGTATGTTGTCACTTGAAATCATGAATGTATAACCTGTATGCGTAATTAATTAATTAATACGTTGTTATTATTTAATATAAGTTTTTGTTGTAATCATTTTATTTTATTTTATTCTATTTTATGTCGTACTATAAAAGAACGTAGTTCTTATTGTACAAATGCTTCTAAATGCTTCTAAATAAATATATTCAAAGTTTCCAAAAAAATTGTAAACTTAATAATTATAGTATTCTTCATGCAATGTGGCAGCGTACTAACATTCCGATTGTGGCAAAGTCTTATTTGATTAAAAAAAGGCATAAAAACCCGATAACTCCAAATGTTTGCTGTTTAAACCTTTAGGGTAAAATTAGGTAATATCGTGGTAGTTTTTAAATTAGCTATAACGACCAAGACCTTTTCCCGAAGGCTCTAATTTTGCTAAAATAGATGTGGATAACGATGAAGTGGAATGTTATACTATGTTAGTGATAGTGAATGTTAGTGATTGTTACACTAAACTCTGGCGAGAGTCAAAGACATTGTGTTATGAATTCAGAACTTGTGTACCGCAACTCTTAGTCTGGAGCGCTCTCTTCAAAGTTTGAATAAGTAAGCCGGCGAAAAAAAACAGTACCTATAGAAGAAAGAGAAAATTCTTAAAAAATTATGCAGTTATAACGAATTTGTACTGATTGAAAGATGAAACAAAAAAAATTGGGTGTTTTAATAATGCTATCTAGATCTAGTCTAGTTCTTATACCTAAATATCTTAAGAAATATATTTTATTTTAATATTAATTTCAGTTGAATAATTTATTTCATTAATCAACTTTTAAAAATAATTCAGTATATTTTAAATTTTTTTTAATATAAAAAAAAATTCTTATATGGACAAATCCCATCGTGTCAGACGTTTCATTCGTACGCTTCTTTTAAAATTTTTCATACGATCCAGAAATATATTTGGGATAAGTGTATATTATCGAAAAGCTATCTATTGGTATAGTAAAAGAAAGTAAAGCAATTTTCATTTAACTCAAATTTATAACAAAATTTTTACTTTAAACATGCGTTCGGACGTTCCACGAAACGGAAGTCATTTTGGGACTAAGTTCATACTAAGCCTAGATCTGCGAATTTATCAGCCGTATAAAAAAGTCAGTAGACAATATTTTTTATAATTTTAACGAACATTCAGAAAAGCTATACGACATCTTTATAAAGGGCGAAGTGAGGTCACAGTAAATTATTTTATTTGTTCGGACGTTTCGTGTCGGACGTTTCTGATTTTTCCATTGTGATAATATTGGGTAATTAAGTAGTTAAGTAACTAAGTAATTAAGAAACAAATTTAATGTGTTGTTCTTTGCTTGCTTCAATCATTTCAGTATTGCCATCCATTTTTAACCGACTTCAAAAAGGAGGAGGTTCTCAAGTTTGTCGGCTTCGCTGATTTTTTTTTTAAAATGTATGTACATCGATAACTCCTAAACCATATGCCTGATTGTCATAATTTTTGGTGAACAGATAGATATCATAAAAGGTGGGCGGTAATCGAAAAGCGGCGTGGCCACACTAGAAAAACACTGTATCTCGAATAATATTGACACTAGGGTACTGAAATTTAGTTAAGGGGGGTAGGAAGAATTATTAAAAATTACGGTCAATACAGTAAGCATTATTCGAGAAATGGGCGCAGCAAAACTAGAAAAAATTGCATCTCAGTTAATATTGACGCTGCGGTACTGAAATGAAGTACAGGGGTAGGCACAATTATTACAAATAACAGTCAAGAAAGTGGGCGCTTATTCAATGGGGCGTAACAATATTATAAAAACACTATATCTCGGATAATATTGACACTAGGGTAATAAATTTCGTTACCACAATGGGTATAATTATTTCAAAATACGTGACATCTAATTTAAATTTAAGAGACAGATATTTGAAATAACCAACAAACTTTCAGTATTTAATAGAACAAATTTTTTAAGAGCAATTGTATTTATGTAGTTTATACACATTTTCTGAAAATTTATCATATTCTCTAAAAAGGAAGAAATCAAAACTTTAAAAAAAAACCTACAAAAAAAAAACTACAAAATCACTACAAAGTAAAAATTAATTTTAAAATAACTTTTCCTTTTAATTGCTTGGTCATATTTGATAATTTATTTAAACATATGGTATTTTTACATTGGAAATCTTATTATTTTAATTTTTTTCTTATTTGTTTTATTATTATTTTAAACATATTAATTTCTTCATGAATACAAATGCTTTGAAGTTGGCGCTTCTGATTTAAAGTCTGACTATATTAGACCGGACCTTAAACGCTTTTGTCCGGTGGTCCAAAAAAAATTATTTTTGGTTTTTGAAATCCACTCGAGGTCAGTTTTGAAATAGGGTGTGATTTTTTCAAGCCTTTTTTTCGACCCACTCTAATGTAAATTCTACAAACTATAAAGAAAACAAAAAAACAATTTTTTTTTCTTAAAAATGTATACGTGTATTACACACTGTGAAAAAAAAATCAAAACATAACTTCTGGGATGGGACAGAGCGTAGGTTGTAGGCATCTTCACATTGTGAAGGTCATGTCGTTTTAAAAATTCAGTTAACCAGCCATTGCTACCAGAAAATGTAATGTTTTCATAGTTGGATGAGGAAGTAGATGGTTCTGAGTCCTTCAATGGGTTGAAAAATTGTTTAGCTTTTAGTTTAATTAATTCTCCGTCAATTGGGATTCGTTTCCGAGTTGATTCTTTAATCCAAAGTATGAGGGCTTTTTCCGTTTTCTCTTTTAAAATATTTCTTCAATATGATACTCTTTTGCTTGTTGCACAATCGTTGGATTCATTTATTTTACCAGCAGGTTTCTGTATGGCTCTTATAGTAGATTCGCCTAAATTGAATTCCGTACTAATAGCTGTGGGCCCTTCACCGTCTGCTAGTCTATTTAATATTGCAATTTTAGTTTCTAATGTTATTATGTTTCTTTTTGCTGTGTTCTTATTATGATTATTCATTTTGGGTTATACTTATGTCTAAAAACAAATATCGTAACAACTATATGCAGATAGAAAAAAAAATAATTAAAATCAATTTACCTTTAATCTCACAATTATAAAAAAAATACAACATATCTTGATAGTCACAAATTATGTCTATACGCACTTTGAAAGTCGGTTATAAACTAATATATGTACTCAATAAGAGACATAATATGTAATGAAATCGGCTGATGCAATATATACAGAGTGTCCCGCAATTGAGTGCAACTATTTACGGAGCTGAAAGGTTAGCTGAAATAGCTCTAATGTGAAATAGCTAAAGCTGAAAGGAGGGGGTCTATTTTCACATTCTTAGGAGCTACAGGATTAATTAATATTTCACGACTTTGGTTTACGTTATTGTTTCTAGCAGAAAAACTAACTTACATAAAACTTATTTCGATAGCTCATTTTAAAGGCAATCACCTTTCCAACGGTATATCAACAAACCACACCAACTTAACCGTTACCGAGCTGTGATCGTGTGAAGCTGAAATCAATCGGTTGAAACTACCAACTTTTAACTTTGAGTGCAAATTTCTCAGAATTTTGCGTAATAAATGAACTTTTTTTTTAGACCAATTTTGTAATTTATTTAATTTTCTTTTCAATGACACCAACAACTTAAACATATCTTTAAAAATAAAAAAGTTGGCTGCTAGTGCAGAGTTTTTTCTATGCATAGAATAGATCGCATACAAGAAAAAATATCATAACACAGCTCGCACAAAAAAAAAAGCACAAAAAAGATCGCATAAAAAAAAACATAGCATAAATAAAATCGCACAAAAAAGATTTACACAAAAAAGACCGCATAATAACAGGTTTGACTGTACTTGTCTTTGTCTTTGTCAATCTTTTATAACAACAACGTTAGCAACATAAAAAGTATTACATTTTCCTATGGTTGTAAGCCATTAATGGTTGTGAAATGATTGTATTAAACAGATATTTAACAAACAGCGCAGTTCAAGGCTGGCAAATTTAACTGATATATTCAACCACTTTCTTGTGGCGTCTGATCCAATTATAACATTTTGGATCACCCCACGATTAAACCGTTTTGCGTTGTTTTTGCATTTATATATACATAAATGCATTTTTAGTTTTTATTACTGGTTAAAAATTATGTGACACAAACAGTTAAATCAAATTCATATGGTTTTACAAGTTGCACCTTTTTGTTCATTTGCCTCTAAAACTTACGTGAACTTGCATCATTTAACTTTTTCGCATCATCTTCAACTCATATGTGCTTCATGTCTTTAGTGAGTTAAAAAAATATATTGCAACGATGTATGCAAATGCTAATAAAATCTCAGTTGTCATTGTAATTTTATGATTTTTGGATTTTGACTTCAAAAATACAATAGACAATAAAAAATAATACAATAAAAAATAAAATATTAATAAACACAACGCTAAAATTAACTAACTAAAGGCTACATAAAACTGCTTATAATGGGTTAGGATAATCTTTAACAATATATTTTTCTAAAATTTTTGGAGCTTACTCCCTTAGAATCGATTTTTTATATCGAGTGAAATCAAGTGTTGCACAAAAACTCAAGCGTTACGTTATCTGTCATTCTTCTAGTTATAGTTGCGGTGCTCGGCTCTCAGCCGCGCGACTATGCGCAGCAAAATACCAACAACGAAGAAATACCAACAAAATGCTCACAACAGCAATTTGCTATTATATTAAATTGAATTGCAAATTTTTTTAAAACTACAAAAGGTCTGGGCCGATTTTTATGAAATAAGTTTTAGAATATTATGTTTGTGCTACAGCATATTTTCCACAGTAGAACATTTGGCAAGGAATATGTTCAAAAGCAGCTTTATAATCGCTTATTTGCAACCATTCTGCACCTCTATAATGACTTCTCTTGCATTGTTTCTCACACCACTTTTTAAACAAAAAAAAAGAAGAATGCAAAAGGGAATGTATCACACTTTCTTTGTAAACTTTTTTCGTCAATTGCAACGAATGCTTGTTTACAAAAACAATGCACGCGCTTGTTTGTGTAAAGAAGCACTTGACGAAAACTGGACGCGCGTTAGTTCAGTTCAAATTGCGCAACACGACATTTATTGTCGTCTGTCAATGCGCGGTCGTGGAAAATTTGTAATAGAGTGAAACTATTAAAAAAGCTATTAAATCTATAAAAATTAAAAGGTTAATAAAGGGTGGATAAATTTTAAGGGCCAATGTTGAATGTGAACCACACCTAAACGTCAAGTTTTTTTCTGCATTTCATTTGACATTTCTCAATTTCAGACTAACTCAATTTGAACCATGGAAAGATACACAATCGAGCAACGCGTTGAAGTTATTCAGGCTAATTATGAAAATGGGCGTTCAAATCAAAATGCATATCGTGCACTTCATGATTTTTGCGGTCAATTTATTCGTCCAAATGAGCGTACAATCGGAAAAATCGTGCAAAAATTTGAGCAAACCGGGTCTGTAGGAGACGTAAGAACACCAGTGCATGCTCGTACAGTTCGTACTGCAGAAAATATTGTGGCTGAAGAGCCGTCCACCTCAACTCGCCGTCGTGCCCAACAATTGCACCTCTCACGCTCGTCGTTGATGAACATTATGCATAAAGACTTGCATTTACACTCTTACAAGGTGCAATTGCTCAAGAACTAAAGCCTCTTGACCATTTCAAGCGTCGTCAATGGTCAGAATGGTGGCAAGAAATGGCAACAGTGGATGATCAATTTTCGAAGATGTCAATTGGCCACCAAGATCATGTGATTTGACACCATTGAACTTATTTCTTTGGGGTTATTGGAAAACAAAGGGGAACGTCGATAAGCCAGCAACAATTCAAGAGCTAAAGGATGCAATTTAGCGTCATCTAAAATTTGGACCATCGGATGGAGGTGTGCCGCCGAGGTCACGTCGGCCATTTAGCCGATATTTTGTTTCATACATAATTGAACCATACCCATATTATCATAATAAAAAGAAATCACAATAATTTCTTAAATAATTTGTGTTTTATTCAAAATCAACATCGTCCCTTAAAATTTAACCACCCTTTACAATGAATGGGAAAAGAGGAATAAGCAAAAGCGCAATATTTAAAAAGTTTTAACAGAAAAAGTGTTTATTACAAAAACTAAAAAACTGCGCAAATATCAATAATATTAATGGTTTTCATATGATTGATGAGCAGTCATGCGCACCAATTCAAGTGGAGTCCAGCGCTCTTGCCAATGACGATTATAGTTACAACTATGTTCATCCAGGTTATTCTGCGCCAGTTTGTTTGGAAAACTATGCAAAGAGGTGGAATGGCAAAAAATGAACATAATTAAATCGGAAAAGACATTTTCTTTAACTATAATTATGATGGAATCCACAATAAATTAAGCTTTTAAAACTGCCCTCTGCTGGTGTTGTTGTTGCTGAAGATGATGTTGTTGTTATTGATGCGCCGAAATTTTCTTCAATTGCTGCGTCTGAATCTTCGAAATCCGAGTCTGCACTTGTCGGTACGAGTAAATATCAAGCACAGACTGATGATGTGTGGAAAGTTGTGCAAAATAAAAGAACCTCTCAACGTGCTAAATGTGTTATTGGTCAAAATGATAGGAACGAGTTTAATCTCGTCCCAAAGATGGTTTATGTCCATATTGGTGCTTTTAACCCCGAAGTTTCTGAACAAGGCATTATTAATTATATTGTTAAGCATACATCTATTGAGGAAAAACACTTACAAACTTATCAAAAAAGGTTCTGTTCAAAAACCTGAATTTTTCGATGGTGAATTTCTTGAACCAACATATTTAATCGCATATGAGGTTCTGTCAAGCGTATTGTGAGAAAGATTAAAGCCGATTACAAAAACACTTATTGGACCTTATCAGTGTGGCTTTCCACCGGAAAAGTCCACCATAGACCAGATTTTTACGCTACGACAAATCCTGGAAAAAACCTACGAAAATAAAACTGACACACACCATCTCTTTGTCGATTTTAAAGCTGCGTTCGATAGCCCGAGAGGGATTGCCTATACGCAACAATGTTTGAGTTTGGTATACCTGCAAAGTTGATTAGACTTTGCTGGATGATGTTGAGCAACACATGCAGCTCCGTTAAGATAGGAAATGACCTCTACGAAACCTTTAATACAGAAAGAGGTTTAAGACAAGGCGATCCACTGTCTTTCGATCTCATCAACATCATCATGGAGGGGATCGTACGAAAAGCCAGTGACCATTGTAATGACAGCATTTTCTACAAAGGTGTGCAGCTCCTTGCGTACGCTGATGATATTGATATTGTCGGCAGAACAAAGAGAGATGTTACCGCTGCTTTCACCGCTATCGAAAAGAATTCATCCAAAGTAGGTTTGACGATATGTGAGGGTAAAACAAAGAATAAGCAGTCTACAAACGAGGGGGCGCGGCGTCTACACTCCCACGTTTCATCCGGCAGCTATAGCTTTGAAGTAGTCAAGGAGTTCGTATACCTTGGCATCGCCATTAATAATAACAACAAAGTCGCCCTGGAGATAAAGCGAAGAACAATAATTGCTATTAGGTTCTACTAAGGGCTCAGTAAGCAACTAAGTTCTAGAGCCCTCTCTCGATCGACAAAACTAACACTCTACAAAACGCTCGTTCTACCTGTGCTGTTTTATGGCGCTGAGACATGGGTAGTTTCGCAAACTGACGCAGCTGCTCTGGGGGTGTTCGAGAGAAAAGTTCTTCGCAAAATCTTCGGTCCTGTTCGAGTCGGCGATGACTATCGCATCCGAATGAACCACGAGCTGTATGAGCTCTAAGAAGACATTGACGTAGTTCGGCATATAACTGTGCAGCGACTACACTGGCTGGGTCATGTCCATCGTATGGACGACGAAACTACAGCGAAAAAGGTGCTCGAGGCGAGGGTCGCTGGTCAACGACGACGTGGGAGACCAGGCCGAGGAAGCCCTAACCGCACTTGGTCTATCCGATTGGAGAAGGCGCGCGCAAAGCAGAGGCGGCTAGCGAGTCCTGATGGGGTCGGCCGAAACCCAAAGACGGGTTGTTACGACCACCTCAGTATGTAAGTTACATATTTAATGTTTATCGGAAGGATCGAGATACATCGAAAACTGGGCTTTCACGTGGTGGCTGTGTACTTATTTCTATCAAGCGAATACATTGCTCATCTCTCAAACCGCTTAACAATTCGGACTCATTGCTTGACCATTTGCGTACGTGTGTATACAACCAATGGATCTTTATATATCTGCGCATCTTATATTCCACCTAACAGCAATGATGCAATCTATGCAGCACATCTAGATAATATACCAGATGTTAACTCATCTATGGATGCTAACTCTCAGCTCTGAGCAATTTTAATTTGTCTAAAATTATATTGATATATATATCCGGGACTTAACTCCAACAAATGTTAACCATATTCAGGAAATAAATGCTATTGATAGTCCTTACAGTATTTTAAGGATTTACATTAAATTAATCATGTCTTTAAAAATTTGAATAATTTGTTAGACTTTGTCTATATTTCCTCAAACATTATATACGACATCATTGAATGTCTACATCCTATTTCCATGCCTTGTATGCATCATTAGCCACTTGTAGTAGCTATTGAATTTTATGCATTTTTTGATACTCAATCTGAGAATAAGAAGAACCACTTTAACAATTGCGATTTTAACATCTTAAATAACATGTTGCTTAATTTAAACTAGGGCGCTTTATTCGATGGTAATAGTGCTGAGTCTTGCTATAGTCTATTTAAAACGTATCTTTTAACGATTTGCGATACTTCTGTTCCACGCTTACCTAAAATAAAGCATAAACTTCACTGGTATACTAAGGCTCTAAAAATACCCAAAAACCTTCGAAATAAATTTTTAAATCTATTTAAGCTGCTAATGAGCCTACATACAGGGCAAATTATTTACATTATATAAGGGAGCTTAACTTTCTCAATAAGTTTTTATACAAACAATACATTTTGTGATGTGAATCTAACATCAAATCAAACCCTAAAACTTTTTGGAATTTATCCAGGCTAAGAGATGTTGCTCTCAAATTCCCACCTCAATGTATTTCAATGATAGTTGTTCAGTTAAAATTGCAGATACCGTAAATCTTTTTTCTAACTTTTCAAGTCCAACTTTGTTCCTGGCAATAATTCGTTCGTTAACATTGAGAATCGTATCGATGCCTTCACTGATATTGGTTCTATTGCTGTGTCAGTTGAAGACGTCATCGAATCCATAAACGAAATGAAAACGTCATTCAAGGAAGATATTGGCGGTTTTGCTACAATTGTTTTCTTTAAATGCGCACATGTCTTAGCTTTTCCTCTGAGTGATATCTTGAATAAATCTTTATTTATATCTATAAGGGAAATTTCCTTAAATGTTGGAAAATTGCATCCATTACTCTTATCTTTAAATCCGGAGCTAAAAGCAATGTCGCAAAGTACCGGCGATCCTCTAAACTATCAATCGTTTCTAAACTCTTAATGTTTAATTAAACGGTAAATAAATTAAATGTCTATAATTAAAAGCAAACGAAGTTTTTCAGTCAAGCGTTATATTTGCCCTGAACAACATGGTTTTGTTTCTGGGCGCTCGACGGTTTCAAATTTAGCTCTCTTCTCGGAGTACTGTGCTTCATCTTTTCATTCCATTCCATTAATTGGAGTCCGTGTAATATCTCAACATCTCTTAGACTGGAGAGAATTCAAAAAAGTTTTACTAGGTATGCTTTGCGTTCATTTAACTTTCAGGATCCATTACCACCTTATAATTCGCGGTTAATCTCCAAACTTTTTTATTTAAAATATTGTAAAACTAATTATGCTTTAAATGGGCCAGTAGCAAGAGCTTTGATACTCTTCAATGAGTTGTTTCTCACCACTTGACCTCTTTGTTCCTAAACAAATTTCAAAAATTTTGTTAATAGTATTTTCATAACATAGCACTAAGATTATTCTTATATTTGAAATTTATACACTTGTTATTTTAATTTGTACTAAATTTAATTAAGTCTGCACGGATATTTTATCCAATGACTTTTAAAATAAACTAAACTTAACGATTGAATCGATCAACAATTTTTTTTTTTCAGTAGGTTTTATTCTTAGAACTTTATTAGTCAACCTAGCTATATTTTTTTAATTCCTGAAAGCTTAGCAGACACACTCATAAAGAAACAAAATTATATCGCTGTAACGAAATCTATATATTTATCTATCTGAATTTACATTTTTTTTTGATTTTGTTTAATATTAGTTCATTAAATTTAATAATAAGTGAATTTATTCATTGATCTATATTAAAAGTAATTTTAAAGAGAATAAATTGCAATTTTTTTTATATAAAACTTTTTTCTGATCCATATTAGTTAATTTAACTCTATTAGTACTGCCTTGGGTCTTTGAGACTCATTTTGACTCATTTGCGATGTTTTCCTGGAGTAAACTTTTTTTTAAACAATTCAGTTTTCTTGTATTTTAAACAGCAGAAGTTCTAAAAAGAAGTACGTTAAAAAAAATGTATACATATTTTCCTTTCTATTTTTTTACAAAATGAATTTATAAAGCTAACACAAAGTACTGAAATGAGTCTTAGAGACTCATATAGTTCGAGTGCAGCAGAAAAGAACCTGAACACATTCAAAGCAAGGTTGTGTTTGCTTTGACTTTTGTGCGATTGTTTACGCATCTGCTTAAGTAATTATAAGTGGAACGATCGACGAAAAGTTGGTGCCATTACGAGGTAGAATTTCCTTTCAGGAATTTCCCTCTAAGCCTGACAAATATGGCATTAAGAATTGGCGGATATGTTATAGTACGACCAGTTATCCACTAAAGGGGGTACCTTATCTTGAAAAAGAAGGACAGAATCAAGGACTTAATTTATCGCAAAAAGTGGTAGACGAGCCGGCAGAACTGTTTCATCGATCAAACCGTAATAATACTTTTGATAACTATTTTACGAGCTTCGATTTAGCTGAAAGACTGCTATCAACTCGCCTTAAGTGTGTTGGAACGCTGTAGAAAAAATAAACGATGCTTTCCGCAAAATGTTCTACCACATCCACAAAAAGCAATTTAAACAAACAATTTTTGAGCTTAGAAAATTTTATTATCAACGATGTATCACACCAATATGAAATCCTTAATGTGTTTATAGAGGACCCCTGCCAATTAAGGCGTAATTCCTCTGGGTCCACAGACATTGGAGTTATAGTTCATGAATGAACATATAGTATAAAAAAATGCACATCCAAAAAGGATGTGCACCTGAAATACTCTTCACAGACCTGTATTATACAAGTGACACTAGAAAAGCAACCACGTACTAGATGTCACATTCACAAACTCAAAAGCATTACCCTGCGCCCTATTCTGTAAAAGCAGTATGCAATAAGAGTTCCATACTGCCCTTAATAGTACCAGTTTGGCTACTGGTAGATGGCGTACCTTCATAACCATCTACTGGTTGAGACGAGACCTATCCAATCTCTTGCATACTAAGCAGGTATGCCAGCCCGGTCGTACAACTGCGCGACCCCGCCGGTCAATCTAGACCTGTGCAAGCGATGTGCACAAACCACAGCCAGCACGAGTCTCCCCGAAGGGCCAACCCATGATAGTCAACTGGGCAACTCGGTCCCGTCGAAAATGGGGGTCTACAACATCCCAGCAAAGAGACAAAAAATTCTTATATACATATATAAGAACTTTTGTTTTTGACTGTGCACATAGCACTGTTTCGTATATGACTGGCACTTCCATTCAAGGCATGGTTGAATCACCATACCCTAAACGAAGTGCCTACTATTTAATTTTACCTGTGCCCAGCGTCACAGGTCGCCTTTGTGCCCACATACGTGACACTCCTTGTGCCCTAAGACACCATTTTTTGTCTTTTGTTGACCATATAGGCCATGTCTCCATGCCGTGGATAGATAAGGTCACCTCATTTTTTCGACGGGTTTGACTATCCCCGTGCTAACAAGTTTTATGGACCATTGCTATTCCATCGCAGGCTTTTTTCAATATGATATACATATTGACCTGCTACCAAGATGGGCGCCACCCCGAGCTCTTGGTTGGCTCTAACTTTTTACGGCATGGGACGTATCCCATAACCAACCCTCCTCCTTTATCCTGGCTTGGGACAGGCAGGCCGAAACCTGGCGGAGTTACACCAATATGAGTAAGATAGACGAGAAAAAATTAAACACATCAGCCATAAGTTTCTACTGCAATTCGGCAAAAGATGGCGTCGATACGCTTGATCAGCTAGCACACGCTTTTTCGGCTAAACGCAAATCATCTAGGTGACCAGTGGCAATATTTTAAAATTTATATGATATATCCGTCGTGGCAGCCAAAGTCGTAAAGTTGGCGCAACATATTTTGATTTCGTTGGTTGAAGAACTGGTAATATCAAACAAACGACGACGAAACAAGCATCGGTTATTCAAGGCAACTGCATCAAACACTGATGATATATGATATTGTCGTTAATTGGCTACATCCAATGTAATCTAAGGTAAATAAGGTTGTAATTTTTAAAATGAATTGACAAACAAGTTAAATCCCTCAAATGAAAATGTTATTGTCGCTTTTCTTCTTACAAAATGTATGTGAGTCCGAAAGACTCACTGCAGTACTTTGTGTTCGTAATTTTACCCATTACTAATAGGGTTAATATTTTAAACTAACAATGACTGCTAATAAAAAGACTATATTATTAATATGAAACTGAAAGCACTTGCTCTGAGATCTCTTATGAATTATATCTTCTATAAGTTTTTCTATAATAATCGATTACAGAAGGACATAGAACCGCTTTTCCAATGCTTTTTTTCCAATGTCCAGTAGCAGAATTGTGAAGGCCTCCCAGCAGAAGCTCTGTCATAACTGCTTCTTAGCAACCTGTGTACTTGTCTTATAAACACTTTTTTCAAACCACTTCTAACACTCCTTCTCAAATGAAAGAGAGATAACGTGTCGCGCGTTTTTGTTGCTTTGCGCTTGGAATAACGGAAAGCAAATGAACACGTATTTAAAAGAAATAGCGTCACTTAAAAGAAATCATTTGTTTATGCATCATTTGCTTTGTGAAAGTGCATAGACGCGAATCGCTGTGGTTAATGTGAAAAAAAAAAAATATGTAAGTTATCTTATGCCCGTATGATACTTAATTTTTTTTTTTTACAACTTTTGCCATTGAAAATTAAAACTAGAGCAGTTCAAATAGTACGAATGCATGGATTCAATTGGTGTGAGTGAGTACGCATTAGTACAAATTAGAGAAAAATTTGTAGGACGGACTGTATTTTCTCTGCATTTTTTTTCTTTCTATTCGTTCTTCGTTAAGTGTCGATCAAATATTTACTGTGCTGTTAGTAATAATTTTGACATTTTTAGAGTAAACAAAACTATTTAATATAAATGTATGCTGAATGGGAAGTGATGTGTTTAACTAATATTATTTTATTTAATGCAGCTGCTCTTCAAAACACCAGAAGTAAAAAAGTAACAACGTTTATCCTTTTATTACAAAATAGGTCTGTCCTGCCCACGCGACACTTGTTTTCAGATTTTAAAATTGGACAAAAAATATTAAGTATCATACGGGCATTAGCAATACGTGCGCATTAAAATGAATAAAAGAGGAATTAGTGTCGAAACATTAAACAAAAAATTTTTAAAAGAAAAAATAAACTTAAGGAAAAACTCTAAAAATGTGCCAAAAATTAAAATACTACAAAAAATATTGTGGGTTTGAATGTGGGTCTGAAAGTTCTGAGGCTTTATAGCCAGAAGTGAAATTTAAAGCACATCTTAATACAAAAAAGGCAAACACGCTGCTCCGCACCTAATATCGCTGAAAAATATTCAGCCTGAAAGTATGCACAGAAAATTAGTTTGATACTTATCAGTGGCCGACTGACTTCATTTGATACTGACTTTCAGACTGAACATTTTTCAGGACAGTATACATATATTCTTAAAGCACTTAATAATAGCGAAAATTATTACAGTTTAAGCGATACTAAGTGCAGAGCTATAAGTCCCATCAATTTTTTTCATAATTTTTTACTCTTAATGCTTCCAACCCGTCGTAGGACGGGCTTTTATACTAGTATAATAGAAAATAATTCCCCTTTAATCCACCATGGGCGACTATGCTTGCACTTTTGAAGGTACTCCATTTGGAAGGATTTTCGGTACCGAAAAGTCTTTATGGCCTTATAAAAGAAAAAAAAAACAATAATTAGAATTGTGTAACCAGGTATTTATTTACATGTAGAGTTAGAAAAATATACTATTTTTACTATTTTAATATTAAAATTCATTAATTTTCCAACTTAAAAACTACTATAATAATTTAATTTTAAAAACATATTTTAAAAATGATTTCAAATAATGAATTTGATGAGTTGTAACTAATTAATGAATAAAACAATTGTTAAAACTTAAACCAAAATTTAAAATTTTCCTTAAGAGGCTGTTCATAAATTACGTAAGATGTTTTTGGCCAATTTTTTGAAATTAAAGCAATATTTACAATAAAATTGTATTTAAATAATATATAAAATTGTTCGTAATGAATGACCAAACTCCCCCCCTATCCCCCCTCTTCCCATGTCACACTTTATCACAAATGCTCGACCCACTCCCCTCCTAAACGTGTTACGTAATTTATGAACTGCTTCTAGTACTTATAAGAACAGGTTTGTTTTAAGTCGTTGCAAATAACTGCTGCTACATGTTCCTCTTTGTTAGGAATTAAGGAATTTCTTATCACAAGTTGTTCCAGACGAGTGTTTGAATGACAATGCTGATAAAAGAGTTTTTCCTGAAGACGTTGCATACAGCGACAGATTAACACATAGCGGGGCCTGGGGCTAAAATCAACACGGGGCCTACTGAAGGACAGATCAATTAGTTCGGATCTCGTATAATCAAAATATAAATTTTTATGCATTAATGTCGCATTATGTCATTAATATTAATTTTACTTTCCGTTATGCAAAAGCAAAAAAAAAAACAACAAAGCTTTCACATCAACAAAAAAAAAACACATACTTACAGATCTATTCTGTCTCGGTAACGTTAATCTTATTACCGAAGAAATTCACCTTTTGGTAACTTTTACACCCTTTTGGTATTCTGCAACCAAGCGTTACCAGTAAATATTGTTACCATCTCTTTAGGTGGTAACAAGCAAAACAGCTGACAATTGTATTGCTTGCATTAAAATATGTGGTCGTGTTTTGAGTAATTCATTTACATTTAAAATTTTACAATCCAATTTTCATCAAATTTATATATAAAACGATGTCAACTTCACTGTTGCTGCTTCTACTTCTCGATGATGAAGTAGAAGAAAAATCTTCGAGAAGGCATCAGCTGAGAACTTTTCGGGACAGCAGCGATCCGAGCCAATCTTCTGCGTCACGTTGGATTAAATCTATATCTGGTCTTATAGTAAAATACCGAGCTTCTGAAATAAGTTTCCCAACTACAGACTCGGAGCAGTTGGCTACTAAAGCCAGGTTAGTTAAATTAACAACATTGTTTGCTGCTAGCGTTTTGTAATGTTTTTTGTATTATTGCCCAGATTCTATTCTAAGTTTGGGTTGAAGGGAGTGATTGTCGCTATTGATTGCACTCACGTTGCTATGATTTGTCCACCTAAGAACGATCCAACAAATCCTTGCAGTTTGTACATGAACCGAGAGGGCTATTATAGCATAAATGTAGAAGCTGTTTGCGACAGCAACCTAAGATTTTTGGCTGTTAATGCGAATTTCCCGGGCTCCCTCCATGATTCTGGCATTTGGTCAACATCACCATTGCGCACGTTTATGGCAACTCAAACAGGAAGTTGGTTGTTAGGTGACCAGGGATATCCGCTCGAACCGTGGCTGCTTACTCCTTTAGCTCAACCAGGATCTTCAAACGAAGAAAAATACAATAAAACGCATTGCAAAACTCGGAATGTAATCGAAAGAAGCTTCGGCGTAGCTAAATCACGCTTTCGCTGCATCTCAAAATTCCGTACTTTGCACTATAGCCCCGAAACTGCGTCAAATATTGTAAACGCTTGCCTCATCTTACACAATATTGTTATAAAACATGCTCCACAAGATGAACTGCAAATGGATGAAGATGAAATTGATGAAGGCGTTGACATACCAGCAACTGCAACTCGCAGAGACTTACACCGCGAAGGCGAACAGATTCGTCAATATATAATTAACAATATTTAATCAACAATATATATTAAAAAAATTTTAATTATATTTTCATTTTCACTAGCCTTTATTAACTTTCATTTTAAAAAATAAAGAATGTTTCTAAAAACAAGTTTTTCTAATAATGTGAATAAAACAAAACAAAACAGTAACACAACAAAACAGTAAGTCAACAATTCATTTTAAAATTAACTTAAAGAAAAGAAAAAATATCACACAAAAAAAAACACAACATATTTAAAAAAAAGAGCACATATCAGGATGAGGGATGCTGGCGCTGCAGAAACACCAGTTCCTTAATTGCTTCTGCAATAGAAGAAACACCATTTGCGATGCTGGCCAGAGATTGCGTTAATCGAGCCTTTTCCTCTTTCCGCTCCTTGATGTCCTGCTGCACAATTTCTAATACTGCCTCTCTAAAGGTTTTTGTGCTACGCCGGGTTTCGGGCACTTCAGTGTTTAGGGGACTAGTGGATGGAATATCTACATTCGGAACCTCGTAGGGGTTAGGCAAAATGGTGGAGGAAGTGCAGCAAATTGCAGCTGCTGACCATTTTCAGCATTCGTCAAAACCTTGAAAATAAGACTGCATTTAAAAAGTAGTTTTTTTATATTGTGCATCATATTTACCGTGAAACAAAGCGTGACACCAGAATGTCCTTCTACAGCAGCGATACCAAACGCTTCTAAAGCCTGCTGTTCGAACTCGCTGAGCTCCAGCATCAAATTCTGCCCACCACCTGTGCGATTGCGCTCAATTATAATTTTGCGCGCACGAGCTTGCAGCTGCTTGCGCCAGTTTCTTAATGCCTGAAATAGTACCATGTTTAAACGCTTATTATATTAAAGATATTTACAATTTAATTATCCTACCTCTTTCCAAGAATCTGGGGTTCTATTTGGCCCCAACATCGCATTCAAATTTGATGCAATATCTTGCCACAACATTTTGATGCAATTTGGCGATGTGGGACAATTTTTCCCTTGCAGCAATTCTAGGTGGGTCCGAATAAAGTTTATGTAAAACCTTAGCTGGGCCGGCGTAGTGCGTGCATATTTCTTGCTAAAAAAAACAAATATTGTTGTAAATATTGATATAATGCAATAAATTATTTGTACTTACTTTTGTTTTTCCATTGTTTACAACTCACCACAGTATCACACAGAATTGCCAGATGCAAGAAAAGTGCTTTATTTCAATAAGGTGAGCTTATGACGTCTGACAGCGTTACCGAGTGCACAGAATACCGATAACTAAGACCGGTAAAGAATTTCGGTAACAAGATTACTATTACCGGTAACGCACAGAATCGATCTGTTAATCATGCTTATAACAATGTGTAGTAAGGCTGTGTGCTATTCGGAAACTTTTCACTAGTGGTAGGAAAGAAGTTACTGAGTTAAATACAAATAATTCTGTCTGTTGAAATAAAATTGTCATTTTTGTTGTGCCAAAGGAACAATGAAATGTTGACAACTAGAAATTTTGGCGTTTTAGATTTCGTTAGTGTATTAGCGCGAGAATTTAATTTATTTTGCAAAATTGTTGATATAACTGAAAATGAACAGAATTTTACGCAAATATTTTCAACTTCTGGTTACTTTGCTGTCGGAAGCCAAAAGTTTTGAACTTCTATATTACTTTTTTTAAAGGGTGGGGGAAGCGTAAGTACTGCTTTTGCTTTTCTGCTCCTATATTACCTATATTCGGCCAAGAGGTTATTCCGAATCATTAAATGCCATTTTGAATGGAGGCAATGCACAAACTTAAATGCATTTAAGAGTGTCTGCTAGCTCTTTTCGCAAAATTGTGGAGTTTATTCCAGACCATCATGGATGGTCAATAGAATATGAAGTGGTTTGCTATCGTGTAGCAAGTGGCTTTATAGGATTGCGGACAGTATGCAATATAGTTCTACATATTACGTAGAACTTCCTTTGCTGTAAAGGTTAGTTTTTGGTTAATAGAATATGTATGCTAACTTTATTAGTCATCATAGATAGTAAAATCGTAACATGAGTTACCGTGGAATCACCCTTTAAGTGTATTTTTTTAGTTTCTAAGAGCACTCTACCATGGTACTATAATAAGATCAATAACCCGGCGTCTCCATAGGCAATCAATTATTGCCGATCACCTTTCATTTCGCCAGACAGATATGAGCCATATCAAAACAAAGTTTTGTGTGTGGGCATTTCATATCTTGATATAAACATTAGTGAGATGGCGTCAAACAAGAATATTAGCAGTATTGAATGCGCTTAAAAATTTAAAAATTTTAAAAAATTGCAAGAAGAACAACAAAGAAGGGAAAAAACACAAATTTTTTAAATTTAAAGAAGCGTCTTGCTAAGAAAACAAAACGAAATAAAAAAATTGGCTGTCAAACTACCAAACTGACAGTTCATGGCAAGCAATAGGTATCAAAATATTTGTCGTGACATATATTGCTCTTCATGAGCAATGAGCGGTCTCCATTGGCAATATGTCGTCAGACATAAGTATCAAAATATAAGCTATTGTCTGTGGAGACCGCCTGTAAGTCTTCAATTTGAGGTTTTTTTCCCCCCAAATTTTTTCACATTTTTTGCCATCCATATTGACTGAACAAATTGGCAATTTTTTCTCCCAAACAAATTCTAAGATATATATAAAAATTTATAGTAGTTTGTACCAATTATGATTTAAATTGGAAATACTTTCTACGAAAAAATATCGTTTTTTTCAATATCGTCATAACTTAACATAACTTTAAAAAAAATGGCTTATCAGGAAAAACATTTCAAGATTTTAAAGTATTGGCATAACTTGAAATATGCCACCAATTTTGAAATAGTGGTATCCTAACATGACATTATCTAAAAAACTTGAAGTATGTACATCTCCAAAGAGAATAAATGTAAAAATTATTTAAATGATGTTATGAAAATTTCTTCTCTTACGTGAAAAGTAAAGAATGTATTTTTACCAAGCAAAGTTTACTTTATATTGTTTCTACGGTTAAATTTTTACATATTTTTATATATGTAGTGATTGAAGAAATGGAACAATTTCGACTAATTTTCAGTAAGTTTTGATTTAAGGCTTTAATAAACTAGCGCGTTTATTAATGAGAATATAACCCCTCCGCATATATAAACTCTCCGCCACTTTGCTCGCGATATGTCTTAAAATAAAGAAACGAAGACATTTGTGTTATTAATGTTTTAGATGTTTGTTTTTCTTATTACATACAAAATACAATCATTCAAGAATTTCCGCATAAACAATGTTTGTTACTGTGCTTGTGTTATTTGTTAGAATAAATTGATTTGATGGATTTTCTATCTTGGAAAGAGCAACATATAGCTGCCCGTGGGAAGAGCAGCTTTCTCTCAGGTGTACACCGACGACTCGAAAGGATTGACCTTGTGATTTATTTATTGTCATAGCGAAACATGTTCGTACAGGGAACTGTACACGCTTTAACTGAAAGGGTAAATCTGAGGGAATCATAGGAATTCGAGGTATTAAAGCATTCTGTCCCTTTGCTGGACCTGTCAAAATAATACTTTAAATGATGTTTTGGAAGAGTTTGTTAACACGTAATCGAGTTCCATTACATATACTGGGTGTCTTTAAGTTCCTGATTAAAAATATAGGACTGCCAATTTTGATAAGAACTTTATGTGGTAGTAGGCCGGGAGGACTTAAAGAATTTAAAAACTCCTTTGGATAATTTACAGTATCCTCCAAACTGACCATAACATCAACAGACATGTATTCTTTACTTTGCGATGACAATTGATTTAAAATACTATGACAGATGATAGCACGCTCGCAAAGCCATTCCATAGTTCTTTCATCTTCAATAGATCGGGAAGTTCGGGATAAACTTTTGAAATCAATTCTTCTAATGTTTAATTTGTTTTGCACGAAGCACGAAGTTATCTTAATGACTTTATCCAGGTGCGGGAATGTGTCGTTTCCAACTTCCACCCTGTAATAATGAAGCGGCCACTCCTGAAGACTGCTACCGCAATTTTTCGTTCGGACCGTATTCTTCCTAAAATTAAATTCAACAAAAATGTTTTTCCGGTGCCTCCAGGTGCATTAAAAAAAAAATAACGGAGCCGTTATTGTCGGAAGTATTTTGTAATATTTTTTCGTAGGCATATTTTTGTTCTACGTTGAGTAGAAGTTGTTGTTGACTCACAAAAGATCTTAGCTGCGAGTTGCTATAGTTTAGTTCTCGTTGAAACATGAAGTCTTCTAAGTAATTGGCCCTCCTATGCTATTAGACCCTTGTTGAAAACAGTGTCTGAATTAGATAGGTCGCTGTCATTTTGTCTCGTTCTTTCATGATGCAAAATGTCTTCACACAACGATTCTTTGAATTTTTTCCACAACTTTGATGGATCAGATAAATTACAAAATAAAACCATAATCGTAAACAAATCTCTCAGCTTATAAGCGGAATCTGTTAGTGCAGCATCATGAAAAGTATTATTCCAATGCTCATCTGATTCGAGAAATCCAAGACTTTCAGGGTTACCATGAACGCTTTCTCCTCTTTTCTGGCGGCACCAGACTTTGTTCTTCCAAACATAAAAACTTGGTACTTCACAATATAAAAGCTGTTTTGTGAAATTGCCTCTGCTACATAATTTAAAAATTCTATCAATGTTGCCGTTGGCGGATTTTGAACGACGTTTTGTAAATTGTCTGGTGAAAAGTATACACGCTGACCATTTTCTATATGAATAGCAAGGTGAATTACTGTGGGATATCTGTCATGGATTTCAAAAGACAATATTCGCTATACCGCTTCTGATGTGCTGATATATCGCCCATTCAAGTAGTTTTGCACTTCATCTCTGTTTTCGACAGATATTGAAGCTTGGTCAGATCCCTTGTTAACGTACTTTAATATATATTTTATTGCATCCCCTGAATGACAGTACTCGACACTAAATTGAGCATTAAAACACAGAGAGGGCATAGGACAATAGGGTACTACCCATCTGTTGTCAAGAACGTTGCCTATCCTTTCATTTATTACTTCTTCGAATCCACCTTCTTCCGGAGATCTTATTTTATATAGTGGATATCCATTATCACCAGTTTGTGTGTCCGTGCAAAATTGGCGTGGATATTTTTTGGTGCATTTATCTTTGGACATGCAAGGATCATGTTGGTTGAATGGTCCGCATGGTCCATGTAGCATATTTTTCGTAATAATTTGAAACAAAAGAGGATCTTCAATTTGATTCGGAATTTCTGCTGAAATAATCTTATCTATATCGTCTGCTATTATATTTTCTTTGAGCCACACTAAAATGTGAACGTGGGGCAAACCACGTTTTTGCCACTTGATGGAATATACATGAGCTTTTGTTGTACCAAATATTTGACTTTTAGTAATGAAATCCATGAGTCAGTTCACTTTTAAATGAAGTACCAGAAGATTTTTCTCCGGGAAAAAGTTCCAATTTTATTTCTGGCCATTCAGGATTTGTAGTAATCGTTATAAATATATCCGGTCGACCTAAGAGTCGCACATAGCATATTGCATCCTATGTGAGTTGATGCAAATATCGAGGTGAGCCTTGTGGGTCTTGTGGGCTTGCATCTGCGTTAACTGCATCCCTCAAATTAATATAGTTTTTCGCTGTGAGAATACTCTGATGGTCTTAATGTAATTTAGTCTTTCAGCGATTATTTTTGACACCATGTCAACTCAAAACTAATTAAATATTTGCCGAAAATAGTGAAGATAATTATTAGACTATTTACGAATCATAAGTCTGAAGGAATAAAAATGCATGCATGAAACAGGTTTGCTTGTATTTTCTCCTGATAGTGGGTTAATTTGAAAAACATCTATAGAGTAGCCATCTTATCCTCTTGGGAAAAGAAGGGGATACTGCAAGGCATCATACGATCTTTAAAGTTCAGAGACACATTGGATTGTGCCACTTCTTGTATGTAAAACGATATCTCGAGGTCCGCAGTCTTTATCTACCATGAGAATATCAACTTCATTAACATAGATATCAGGTCGTCTATCTGCATGCACTAATATTCGTGATTCAGTTTGGTTTACTGGCAATCGCTCAAGAGTAGATTTGATACTTCGAAAATAACTATTATATTCGTTTAGTAATGTTTGTAAAGCAATCAATAGGCTGCTCATAACTCCGCTAGAAATGCTTTGCCTAATCGGCAGTTGAAATCGAATATGAAATAAACGCTACCAATCCGATGGTAAACTTGACCCTGAATTTTTAAAGTTGGCATGAAGTTACCCTTATGTATTACTGTAGCACCAAATGAAGTCATTTGAAAAGCCATATTGTATTTCCTGGTCTTTTCTAAAAAATGCTTAGAATTTGGGTGCACACTTTCGACTAAACTTTTCAAGGGCTCAGGAAAGTTTTGAAATTCAGGGAGTGAAACTTTTCCTCCTGCACAGCAAAGACCCTTAGCCTCTTTGGACCACTTTTTAGCTCGAAAATAGCTGCAGATTGAACTAAAGTAAATATCAACTCGTTCGGACGTGTTTTTGTTCGTTCCTAAAATTTTATGCTTAAAAGTGCATTACAATTGTTTTTAATAGTGCTTTTATACACTGGCGTAAAGCTAAAATTTCACTAGGTGTTGTGCAATTTTTGCAAAAAGCGCATAAAAAAGCGCATATAAAATTAAAAACTTATAAAAATTGTATGAGTTAAAAAAAAAAAAAAAAAAAAATCTTAAGCAATAAAGAAAAAAACCAAGAAAAAAAAACTCAAAGAGAAAAATAAAAGTTCTAAGCAGTTCGCAGCTCGTTCTTTTTTATTTGGTTCCGACTGCTGTTTGCATGTTCCTTGCTTCTGCATTCGATTTGGCTGTCAACTTAAGTATTAATTGGTCTTATTGTAATGAGCTCTCATGCATGGTCCCAAATGCGTCGAGCAATAGCTTAGAAATTGATTTTTTGGACTCTATGTACTCACTGGGATTAATTCAAATTAATTCTGTGAGTAATGGCTTGAATAGAATTCTCGACCTTATTTTTACAGATAGTGAGCTTATCGCATTTTGTGCGGAATCTGATTTTCTTCTCTCTAATAAAAGTTTTCACCATAAAGCTCTTCTTATTGAACTGGATATAGCAATCATAAACTTGTCTGCTGTAGAAGAAGATGATTTTGTTTTTGATTTTAAAAAGGCTAACTACTCAGCTATGTCTGACTTTTTATTGAGCGTGGACTGGTGTACGGAGTTTATTGAAAATTTGTCGGATAATTATTCATTTTTTATCAATGTGATTAATGAAGCATTTGCAAAATTTATTCCCATTAGAAAGGTAAGAAAAAATTCTAAGCCCGAATGGTTCAACAAGGGCCTATCGAAATTAAAAAATCGTATGAATAAACTTTTCAAAAAAAGTAAATTAAATCCTTCTTTGCGCCAAAACTTTTTAGAAGCTCGCAAAGAATACGAATTATTAAAAGATTCGCTACATAAATCGTATCTTCATAAATTAGAATTCAATATTAAAGAAAATCCAAAAAACTTTTGGTCTTATTTAAATAAGAAAAGGAATACGAAAGGTTTCCCAAAAAACATGTTTTTTGAGCAAAAAATATCTAATAGTACGGAAGATATAGCAAATCTTTTTGCTGATTACTTCCAATCGAATTTTCTGTCTAATTGCAACAGTGACGTAAATGACTATTCTCTCTATAATGGCAATCCAATTACTGATATGGGATCATTAGTTCTCTCAGAGGATGACGTCTTTGTTGAGTTGTCCGCTTTGAATATTAACAAAGGAATTGGGCCCGATAATATTCCACCAATATTCTTAAAAATGTGAGCACCTGCTTTAGTTCAGCCGCTAACACTTCTTTATAATCAGTCATTAATGACTGGTCAGTTTTTAGATATCTGGAAAGAATCCATCATTGTTCCCATACATAAGTCTGGTTCTAGGCAAAATATTGCAAATTATAGACCAATATCTAAGTTGCCTTTAATCCCAAAAATATTTGAAGCTGTTGTTAAAAAACACATTTTTGCTGGCATTAGAAATTCTATATCTGAATTTCAACATGTTTTTGTAATTGGAAAGTCTACATCCACAAACCTAACGTTGTTTTCTCATTATATCAAAAATGAAATAGAAAAAGGCAAACAAGTCGACGTTATCTTTACTGATTTCGCCAAAGCCTTCGATAGAGTTCAGCACTCTATTCTTATTAATAAATTAGCCTTAATGGGGTTTCATTCTGCATTGCTATCTTGGTTGAGAAATTACCTTAATTGCCGATCTCAGGTTGTTCGAATAGGAAACTACTGCTCTAAAGTTATTGCCAACAACTCTGGTGTGCCGCAAGGAAGCCACCTTGGACCACTATTGTTTATCTTATTTATTAATGATCTTCCTAATTACCTGCGCTACTCTCAATGCTTAATGTACGCGGATGATGTTAAATTGTTCAACTCAGGTTCCTCATATTCCGACCATTTGCTCCTTCAAGAGGATCTCAATAACATGAACAGATGGTGTTCAATAAATAAACTTTATCTGAATGTCAATAAATGCAATGTCATGTCTTTTTATATGAAGAAAACACCAATTTTACTTGATTATTCTATCACTGACAGGTGTCTACAACGTGTAGATTCTAAATCAGATCTTTGAGTTTGGTTTGATAGAAAAATTACTTTCTCCCTCCATTATGACCATATCATTACCAAAGCTAATGCTATGATGGGTTTTATAAGACGTCATTCAACTGAATTTAATGATCCTTATACTCTCAAAACGTTATTTATATCATTAGTAAGATCTGTTTGTGAATATGGATGTGTGGTATGGGATCCACACCATGAGACAGATTGTATGCGTTTGGAAAAAGTTCAAAAACGCTTTACTCGTTTTATTATTTTTAAACTGAACTGGGGTTTTATGCCAACCTACTTGTCGAGATGTGCTCTTCTCGGTCTGAATAGTTTAGCCACCAGGCGAAAATTTTTTCTTATCGTTTTTGTTCGTGATTTATTGATGTCACATATAGACTGTGCGCCACTTCTCGCTCTAATTAGTATATATGCACCTGAGAGATATTTTAGACCAAGAGAACTTCTATACATCCCATATCATAGAACTAACTATGGCAGAAGTGATCCAATTATTAATATGTGCTCAGCATTCAACTCAATAAGTGCTCGAATCGATTTCACACAGAACAGAAATGTGTTCAGACATAATATTTTAGATCTCATTAATACATAATTTTCTAGCATAATAGAGATAAATTAATTTGAAATAAAAAATCTCTTTTTTTTTTTACTTTTAGCACTAATTTATATATGTACTTTTTATATTACATTGTAGAATTTGTCATATTGTATCCCTGAACTGTAAAACGATTGTTGATAGTTTAGTTTAAATAAATAAATAAATAAATAAATAAATAAACTTAATCTTGCTTTTGTGCTTAATTTGTGGTATTGCACCCCGTCGGCTTTACTTATGACGCCGTCACCCATGCACACCCGCCTTCGCAACAATAGCGGCAGTAATAACATCAACAATAACAAAAGCGAGCATACTCCCAAATTGTCAAGCAGTGCAACTACTTTTGGCGCTCAACTACTTGCTGTGGAGGAAAGGTTGAAAGCGCATGCAAAGCAAGAAATAAGAGAGCTAGAAGAGCGTCTACGAAATCACACGGACAGCCTGTTCAATCGGCTGGTTAGTAGTCTGGAAACTGAGGTGGGTTCCCTTAATCATCAACTCAGTGAGAGCAACACCAAAATAAACTCTCTTGAGTCGCAACTGAACGCACTAACTGCGCGCTGTGATCAACTAGCTCAACAGCTTAGTGAAAATAGCAGCAACAACAACAACAATAACAATAATAATAATAATTTAAGCAGTAACAGCAGTGTGGATCACTCTGCTGATGCTGTTCTCTTTGGATTGCCATTTTCGGAAGAAGAAAATCTGAAGAGTATTTTTAACTTAATCTGTCTTTCAATTGATCTTCAATCGCCGCCTGTCAGAGATATTTTTAGAGTTAAACAAAGAACTCACAATAACTCGGTGGTGATTGTTAAATTCTACACACCATATGATAGAAACAGAGTGCTAAAAGCTTTTGGTGTTTATCGTCGACAAGCTAAAAAGGCAGTCAACTTAAGAGGAGCAGGTATTGACTCCGACAATAATGTCTACCTGCATGAAAGCATATCTGTTGACACAAGGAGAGTACTGCATGCAGCAATTATCTGTAAACGCAATAAAAGCATCTGCAATGTGTTTACTTTGCATGGTAATGTTGTTATCAGATTGCAAAAGGGCTGTGAGCGGATACGTGTCAACACCATCGATGAGTTGCAAAGCATTGCGGGTGCTGCTGTCTCTGCAGTTTCTGCTGTCTCAGATTAAGTTATTTATTTTTAGTTGTATTGTTTTAATAATCTTATTCTATTGGACCTTGCTATTTTTTCTCTTTTTTGCTCTATTATTTTCTTACTATTTCTTATTTTCATTTTCTTTTTATTTCTCTATCTACTCTTATGCTTATAGTTGTGTTCTTAAATTAGTTTTCCATGGCTGCTGCTGTCTCTGGCAATAGAGATATCCATAAGTCCCTGATTGGCGTTTTATGCAAGCAACACTCTGGCCTTTACATTGTGCATTTCAACGCGAGAAGTCTCAACGACGTTAAGCTTGATTATGTCAGGCACTGTCTTGAAGATTCTGCTGTTGATGTCATTTGTGTTTCTGAAACCTGGTTTCATGAAGACATAAATGACCACTGTTTGGATATTTATAATTTTAAGCTCTGGCGAAATGATCGAAAGAATAAAAAAGGTGGGGGTGTTGCAATATATTGTAAAAATAATCTAAATGTAAAAGTGTTGAGTATGTCAAAGGGTTTTGAGGTAGAATTTCTCAATATTGAGATCTTTAATAATTCAGTCAAAGTTTTCGTGTCGTGTGTTTATAATCCGTATCGTAACTGTTGTCTAGATGAATTGTTTACTTCTTTGTCAAATTGTTCAATTGAATATGATCATTTTGTTATGTGTGGTGATTTTAACATTAATTTGTTATGCAAAGATAATCTTGTTGGTCAATTCCTCGATAGATTAACTGAAGTCGGTCTTCAAACGGTAAATAATAGTATGCCCACGCGATACGCAAATAATGCCACCCCGAGTCTTTTAGATGTTTTTGTTGTTTCAGATGTATCTTCTGTTTTGCTGTTTGATCAAATATCTTTCATTTCTGATCATGATCTCCTCTTCTGTTCATTAAATGTTAATCTTTCACCTGTTGTCACTGATAAAACTATAATTTTTCGGGATTTTAAATCTATTGATTATAGGGCTTTGTTTTATGACCTGTCTATTATAAACTGGGCGGAATGTTGGTTTCTTACTTCTGTCAACGAGAAGCTTAACTTTTTTATTAATAAAATTTGTGCGCTTTTTGATGCGCATGTTCCCTTAATTACTCGCCGAGTGTCTAACAGAAGTTGTCCTTGGTATACTAGAACGGTCATGCTTGCCATTAAAACACGTAATAAATCTTACAACCGCTGGAAAAGGAATCCTTCAGAATCTAATTGGGAACAGTACAAAAGAGGAAGAAATTATGCTAACACGGCTGTTAAGGAAGCAAAGCGCAATTTTTTTATGAGCAAATTAGACTCAACACTACCTTCTAGAAAGCTTTGGAATAATTTAAGACAGGTAGGGGTATGCAATGTAAAACGCGATGATTGTTGCATTGATCCAGATACCCTAAATGACTTTTTTATTGCTAGCTCAGGTTCTTCTGATAATTCGCAGCCTAGTATCTCTAGTTCTGCTTCTTCTGTTAGATTATGTAATTTCGATTTTGTTGCTGTTTGTGAGAGTGATGTCGCTCGTTGTGTTTATAAAATAAAATCAAATGCCGTGGGAGTAGATGGAATATCTATAAAATTTATCAAAATTATATTACCGCACATTCTTAGTCCATTAACACACATTCTAAATCACTGTTTCACTAGCTCTTTTTTCCCTGATGCTTGGAAAGCAGCGACTATAGTTCCTATTGCTAAGAAAGCAAATGCTCGTGATCCGTCTGACTTTCGTCCTGTAAGTTTGCTTTCTTCTTTGTCTAAAGTACTTGAGTCTCTCATGGCAGCGCAAATCTCAGAGCACATTAAAAAATATGACCTCATGGCGCCACTTCAGTCAGGTTTTCGACCTGGCCACAGTTGTGCTACAGCAATTGTAAAAATTTTAGACGATATCAGAGTGACATATGATTTGGGGCACATTAATTTACTTTGTTTACTTGACTTTTCCAAAGCATTTGACTCTGTTGACCATACTTTATTGTGTCAGAAGCTTGTTGACAACTTTAATTTTTCTGATATGGCTGTCCGTCTGTTACACAGTTACTTAAATGGTAGGACTCAAAGAGTAAGGGTGGGTAATAGTCTGTCCGATTTTCGTAATTTAACCTGTGGAGTACCTCAAGGCTCTGTTCTTGGTCCGCTTCTTTTTACAATATTTATTAATAACATTTTTAGCGTATGCCGGTATGTTACCATGCATGCATATGCTGATGATATCCAACTGTACTTGTCCAGACCTAAAAATCTTGTTGATGATTTATGTTTAAAGATGAATGACGACCTAAGAAAAATAACGCAGTGGGCTGAATATAATAAACTTATGCTCAACCCACTTAAATCATATGTTTTGCCGATTTCTAAGTCTAGTTGCTCATTCTCTAATATATCTGTTATCTTTCTCAATGGTGTAGAACTGAATTTTGTTGATAAAGTTAAGAATCTTGGTTACCACATAAACTCCTCACTATCTTGCGAAAGCCATATCAATTCTGTTGTTTGTAAGGTTTACTATGTCCTACGGAACTTGAGGTGGACTGCTTCTTTTGTTCCTATTGAAACAAGAAGAAAGTTAGTCCAGCAGCTCATAATGCCAATCGTATCATATTCCGATGTTGTGTACAGTAAACTTGATTCTAGGTCGAAACTTAAATTACAATACGCTTTTAACAACACTGTTAGGTATGTTTGCGGCCTTCAAAGATTTGACCACATCAGCCACTTGGGCAATCAATTACTTGGTTGCACTATTGTTAACTATTTGGATGCTAGAAACTGCATCTTTTTGCATAACTTGATACATACTAGGACACCTAAGTATCTTTTTGACAAGCTCCGTTATTGTAGATCTAATAGAAATTTTAACCTCCTAATCCCTGTTTATAACTATATGAACTCTAGTAGATTATTCTTTGTAAACGCCATCAGATTATGGAATATGTTGCCTGCAAGAATTAAAAGTACCTCTAATAAACACACCTTTAAGCATGATGTTTTTCAGTTCTTTTATTAATAATGTCAATATCTTTACTGTCTATTACTTTGCCTACATCTTTTATTTTTCTCTTATCATATTTTTATTTTTAATTTTTTGACAAATAATGAGTCTTGTTACTTTGAATTTTTTCGTAATAATATATATAAATAGTTGCTTATTCAATTTATTTCTCTAAAAACTTCATTTTTGTTTTTATATTTAAATTATATACTCCGTTGTTTATAACTTGTTTGCAATATATTAATACTTTTTGCATTTAAAAGACTGTGTCTTGCATGTAAACATTACAATAAATAAATAAATAAATAAATAAAATAAATTGTATTCATTGATCCAATTTGGATAGCAGAGGGAGTAATGTAATCAATGCTGGCGTTATAAAAATGCTGAATTCAAACCATGAGTAGAAATAACGTTTCTTCTTTGGGCAACTGTTTCAGTTTGATGTTGTGATGCTCCTCCATCATGGAGACTTCTTGCTTCACTATGTTCTAAATTTCTGTATTGATATTGAATTTGTGACTTGTCTCCTGGCCTATCTTTGTTGCGATAAACGTCAATTATGTCTCTGTTCAGTCTCATTGCTTCTCCGTGTTATACAATTGCGGTTTTTCCGAGTTTTGCGTGATAAGTTCCTTAGTTTTCTGGGCATTATTCTTGGTTATAATTAAAAAAAATCCTAATCCAAAATAAAAAAAAAAACATTTATATGAAAAAATTTGTACCTACAATTTTATTCGATATCGTGAACGATGGACAAAGGCTGTTCACATTTTCGAAGAATTCACGCTTTGAAATATAAATTTATTACATAACGTTAAAACAATCATGCATTTTGTATTGAAATTCTAAGCCCTAATGGAATGGAATTTACCTTAGCCCTTTTTTGATCTGACCTATTTTATTGGGAGAACATTTAAGCTGTACTGTTAACTTCAAAGTAAAACATCCGAAATCGTGAGGTTAAATTTTGTTACTGAATTTTTTTTTCAACTTGGCTTTGTTATCACTTATTTATTGGCGTAACATAAAAATAGAGTAAATAAAAGTGAAATATAAAAATTTCAGTTTAAAAAATCTTTTAAAATTGAAGTCACGAATGGACTAGAACTTTACTAATGTTATGTCCATACAAACAATTTCAAACCTTAAAACAATCATGCTTGTGGCTATTTGAGAAATTCACTTCTTAATGAAGGTGTTACGTACATAATCTTTTTAAACCAATAATGGATGATTGTGTGAAGTAAATAGTTTACTTTTTTACATTGGAAGAAGGAGGTATGTGGTATTGCATTTTGAAAGATTTAATTTTTGAAGTTGTTTAAAATTTTCTTATGCGAAGGAGCTATGTTAATTTTCACTTAAAATAAAATATTAGAGATAAATTTTTTTTCTTAAATTTCTCTCCTATTATGAAAATATCAAACGGTTTACGCCACTTGCCACCCTTTTTTGATAAATAACTTACAGATCGATTCTGTGCGTTATCGATAATAGCAATATTGCTACCGGAACTCGTTACTGGTTTTAGTAATCGGCATTCTATGCACAATACTGTCAAACGTCGTAAGCTCACCTTATTGAAATAAAGCTCTTTTCTTGCATCTGGATGTTTTGCATGTTACCACTTAAAGAGATGGTAAAAATATTCACTGGTAACGTTACATAATAGCAACACGGTGAAAAAATTTTTTAGTCACTTTGGTTTCTTGCAGAATTATTATTTTGCTTAGGTTATGTAAAGTTAAGCCTATTATCAAAAAATAATATGTTCTTGAAAAATATTTCACAAATAACATTGTAGAATTTTTTCCATATACCAACTTATTTTTTTTTGCATTTTTTATGAACTTTAGCATTAAAAAGGTGTTGGTTTGATTCCACCCCGTGTAATCCGTGTAAAGGGTTAATATAAGGCAGCGATGTATTTTTTGTCTTAGACATTAACGATATTCAACTTGTGTGTTCCATTTTTTTTCGACTAATTCTTAAACCATTTTTAAATGGTATGAAAATAAAGTGAATGTAATGCACTTACACTAATTAACACAATTTGTAACTCAATTAAATAAAACTCGTATTCGACAACGTGAATTTTTTTGAGAGATATAAGAATTTATGAACTTATTAAAAAATTCATACCATTTTAAATGTAAATTTAAATTTAAAAATATATTTTTATCACTTTATAAAGAAAACACTTTATAAATAAAATGAAAGAACGTCTTATATCAGTGAATGAATTTATACACTAAAGCCATGTAGTGCCATAAAAACATTGCATTCCACCCATACCAATGTGCAGCTTCAAAGAGATGTAATTTGCAGCGCACGGCGTTTCACTTTAAGTTCATGTACTTCTATTTTGCAGCTTAAGAATTCAGCACACATCAATTAAACATTTTGCATAGAAAACTCTGAGAACAATGAAACATTGAAGCGGTAGCAGCAAACGACGCGCTTGGAGGAAATGCTTTAAATCAGAGCTGGGCGAGTATTGCTACTTTGTGAGGAATTTTTCAAAACGTGAGGAATTTACAGTCGCTGTGAGTAATTTTTGAGGAATTTTATTTTGAGAAAATTTTGAGGAATTTGACAATTGTAACCATTTATTTAATATTACTCATAAACGCCCAGAATAACACATTTCGTTTGGAACTTTGAGGAGAAAAGTAAGGATAAGCCCGAAAATAGTTAAAAAATATCTATTCCTACTATTTTTGAGGGTGCTTTACACGATGCATAAGTTGAAAAATCTCAAAAATTTTATTTTCAATTTGTGATTGACAAATTAAAAAAAAAAATCAGTTTCTACGGTGACTGAACAGTTTTCAACATTTTTTCTTAGTGTGGGAACCACAATTAAAGGTGGTGAGAGTGTTTTAATTAACCAAATCTGGCGAATGGTGGCCCAAAAAGGAAGACTTACAATTTCTAATTTTTTCTATTGCGAGCCTGAATGAAATATTAAACAATTAATTACCAGAAAGCCATAAAAATTTAAATTACAGTTTTTCTCACATAATTTACGCAATCAAAAATTTTATTCTGCTTAGTCGACTCAATAATAAAATTTTTCTCATTAGAAAATTCTCTTTTTTTTTTAAATTTTTCAAGTCACCATGGGAAAAATTAAAATTTTAATTCTCACTTTTGAGCCGCCATTTTGAGAGAAAAATCGTAAGAAAAAAAAATCAACCACCAAAATAAAAAAAAAAAAAATACTGGGCTGGGCATTCTAACACAGTCGCATTTTATTTTGTCTTGTTCTACTGGAGTGCACACAAATCGCGCACACAAATCGCGCACACTAAACTCTTACAATTTGCGGCGCAAAGTGATATAAGTCCTTAGGGCATCAACTTCCGCGAACGACTTAATTATCTACTATAATAGAGGAGCGATATATCGATACAAGTGATTTAATCACGGTGATTGAAAATTCACTTGTAACCGTGGTGAATAAATTTTGTAAGAAACAGTGATTAGTGATTTCGAGATATATCTTTTCTTTGTTCCTTTTGCATAAATAGCTACATTTCGATTCTGGCTATTCTTGACTTTATATCTCGCCTCTTTTTGCTAGCAAAATCATCAACAGTTTTTATAAACTGTTTATACTAAAATTATAAACAATTATCGCATTTAGTGTTGTCTCTGTCTCTTATTTTCGGAGTTCTTTTGTGTTTAGTATGTCAATGTTGTCAGTATTTTAATGTTGTTACTAAATAAACTATTTAATAAAATTTCAGGCAATTGATAATATTTTTCTATTTTGTCATCCATTTTTTAACTAAAAGTCGTTTTAAATATCAATAAAATATATTTATTTACATATGAGATATATCTAAGCACGATTTACAGTCACTTTAAAATCACCTTATTTCTCATGTCTGTGGTGATCACAGTCACTACTTAAAAGAACGGTGATTCCGAAATCACTTTCACAAAGAACAGCGTTCTTAAAAAATCACTCGATCGCTCATCTCTATTTAGCTTTGTATACATGTGAAAAGTTACGCACAGAGAGCGCTCAGTTATAGAGCGTCCAGCGCTGCTTTAAATTGTAGCAAAATTTGAGCAGCATTTTGTGGCAACGAAAAGTAAAGTAAAAAGAAAGCAACCAATAAATGGCTGCTTGCAAGAAATTAATGAAATTTTTCACTAAAATATAACTTTTGCGACAAAACTATTGATCCTAGATATACCACCTTGTTTTTTGTAGGTTGCAACATATGTCTATGACAAGGCTGCCAAATATCAGAGTCTCTCGTTGACATTTGGTAAAGTGACAGTGTTTTGTTTACAACAATTTTTTTCGTGTCTTCGATTTTTACGATGGAAGAAAAAATTGATCAACAAGCTTGTATCAAATTTTGTGTGAAAAATGGTTTCAACTGCGCCGATTTGCGTAAAAAGTTGGTGAAATGTTACGGTGACTCTACTCTATCGTATCAGAAGGCAAACAAGTGGTTTAACCGATTTGTGAGTAGCCAAGACGAAGTAGAATACGACCCTCGTACCGGGCGGCCATCGTGTTCGACTACCGAAGAAAACGTTGAAAAAATCAAAGAAATGTTGGTAAAAAATCGCAAATTGACGATTAGAGAGATAGCAGAGGACGTCGGCATTACAATTGAATCCATTCAGATCATTTTGAAGAATAAATGGGGCTTGAGACGTGTCACTGCGAAGTTGGTACTCAATTCAAACTCAATTTCATGCAAAAAAGAGACCGAGTTGCTATCTCGAAAGGCATGCTGGAAATATTCGAAAACGACGAATCATTCATCGAATCCATCATTACTGGTGATGAGATATGGGTAAACGAGTATGACACGCAAGCTAGGCATCAGGCGAGTGAGTCAGGCTCAATTTTTTCTTTCATCGTACAATCGAAGACACGAAAAAGTTGTTGTGAACAAAACACCGTCACTTTACCAAATGTCAACGAGAGACGCTTTGGCCCTCTTCTCATAGACACATGTGGCAACCTACTAAAAAAAATTGTTGAATCGGACAGTTAAGTCCGGTTCACAGTGTGAATGAACCTTTCTTTTTGAACAAGGTTGTATGTCACCTCGGACTTTTTTGTTGAATTCGTAAAGATCTATCATTTATCCATACATTATATTCACATATCTTTTATTGTTAAGGCTATAAATATTTCCATTTTTGCCAGATTATTGGTCAAAAACATCTCGGCTATTTAATATTTAAAAATTCTGAGCTTACAATGGCACTCTACAATGAATTATTGTAAGAATAGTGAAAATTTTACTTTAATCGATGCAGTGGTTCTTGAGTTTACTTGGATCAACGCAAAAAAGCCAATTTTTTAATTTTGATTTTTATATACTCGTAATAGTAAGATATGTAATTTATATATTTAAAAATTGAAAAAGTAAACAATCCTTCTAGTAATATAAGTGATGCCTTTTATAAACATCTCAAATTTCAAGGTAATCGATCTAGAGGAGTAAGCTGCAGTCTCGCGTTGGAGCTGACACGCACACTTCGTTTTTATTAACCTATATACAGTTATGAAAAAAAAATTAGTATATATTTTTCCCCCTTCTGACACAGAAAGTATTTTTAATTTTTCTGTTCGGCTGTCACCTCTCTGCAGACAATGGCAAACCTCAAAGAGTAAAAAACTTCTATAAAATGCTTCTTGAGAACATAAGCTGTTCGGAGTCGGCATAAAGCTGGTAGGTTCAGTTTTCGATCATTTCCCTATAGGAACAAACTAACTTGTTTTTAACTAACTAACTAATTAAAAAACTAATTTAAAATAAACCAGTATATCAACTACTTTTAATTATATTAAGGCGGCAACTACTCTGATGTTGACATGTTTTAATTGCAAATTTTTATTAGATTACAAGTTTATATATATTTAACCATGTTATTTCATCAAATATTATAACTTTTAGGCCATCAGTAATAGTTTTCAATTGGTTATTTAAAAGCAATTAAAAAAATAATTTAAATGTAACTAATTTAACAAGTAGTTGAAAATATATGCAGACGAAAGTCAACTGACTTATTTAGCGGACATCACCATACAAAATAAGTTAGTTCGTTCTATGGAAAAAAGTCAGAATTTCAACTAGTTGTGGTTGACAAAAAACTACTTTATCAACTACTTTTAAATTAGTTGATTTTCCTACAGGGTTTTGTTCAAACATTTTACAACACACACAACACAATTGAACACAAGAAGCTCGGTTGAAGTTCTTTTAAGTGCTGAAATGGCCATTTCGGTTTTTTTTATATATTTTTCATATGATCCTACCAAATTTTATTCTTTTACTGTAAATTTTGATTTATATACTTTTTACGGATTTGTGGGCGTGATAAAATTTATATTAAAAGTGACCGCCACTTGGACCCATAGCACCTACATACCAAGTTTGACTATCAAAACGTTCACATCTCAGGAATTAAAATTATTTCTGTCCGATAGACCTGGCAGCTAGTGCTTACTTAGTTATAATTGTTAAAATGTAATTAACTATAATACATAAATAAATTTAAAAAGCAGATATAGTGCTACCATGCACATTTTTTGCAAAGCTGTCGAGAGTAAGTGTATGAATTTAATTACCAAATTTTAGTATTTAACGATGAGAATCGTCTGATTTATAGAAGTTCTATTGATTTGTGGTTAAAAAAAAAACCAAGTGGCGGCCGTGGCGTAGTGGGCAGAGTGTGCGGTCCATATGGGAGAGAACCCTGGTTCGAATTTCACATGACACAGAAAGTTTTTTCAATTGAATTAATTTTTCTGTTCGGTAATCACCTCTCTGCTGACAATGGCAAACCTCAGAGAGTAAAAACTGTCATGAAAAGCTTCTTGAGAACATAAGCCGTTCGGAATCGGCATAAAACGTTTAGGTCCAGTTCTCGATCATTTGTGTTCAAACATTCCACAACACGCACAACACAATTCATCATAAGAAGCTCGGTCAAAATCCTTTCAAGGGCTGAAATTGGGCATTTCGCGCTGTTTTTTTTTTATTTGCGGGCGGTGCAAGTTGGCGTGGCTAATTTGATATATATATATATATATATTGACCGCCACTTAGAGCACCTGCATATGAAGTGTTACTATCAAAACGCGTACAACGCAGGCCGACAGTGACCTTATGCACAAAATTACCATTTCTTAGTCTTCTACGGTAAAAGCCATCTAATATAAAGCATTTTTACTGATTTGTGGGCGACGTGGCAACATTTGTATATACATACTGGCTGCCACTTGGATCCATAGCACCTGCATTCTAAGATTCCCTATTAAAACATGTACAACTCAGGAATAAGCATGATTTATAGAAAGTGGGCGTAGTTATAGTGCGGCCATGCCCATTTTTTGTGCATTGGCCGATAGTAATCAAATAAACTAAATTAACAAATCCTAGTCTTCTACGGCAAAATCCGTCTGATATAAGGCATTTTTACTGATTTGTGGGCGTTGAAAGTCGGCGTGACTACATTTACATATACATAGTGACTGCCACTTGGATCCATAGTACCGGCACACTAAGATTCACTATCAAAACGTGTACAGCTCAGGAATGAGCATGATCTCGATAAAGTGGGCGTAGATATAGTGCGGCCATGCCCATTTTTTGTACATTGGCCGACAGTAACCGTGCGAACTAAATTACCAAATCTTAGTCTTCTACGGCAAAAGCCGTCTGATATAAAGCATTTTTACTGATTTGTGGGCGGTAAAAGTGGGCGTGACAACATGTATAGTTACACAGTGACTGCCACTTGGACTATAGAACCTGCATACCAAGATTCACTATCAAAACTTGAACATCTCAGTAATTGAAATGATTGCTGAAAAGTGGGCGTGATATAGTGTGACCACTCCCGTTTTTTGTACAGTCACCGAAAGTAACCATCTGAACAAAATTACCAAATTTTAGTTTTATATGATTAAAACCGTCTGATATATAGCATTTTTTATTGGTTTGTGGGCGATATAGCCAATTTGGGTTGTATGGGAGGTACCACGATCCCTTGTCCAATCAACACCAAACTTCACAAGAACACTTCCAGAATGTTGCTTCAGTATTCCTAAAAATTTCATAAAGTTTGGTTCGTTGGTTTTGGAGTCTATACGTGATATACACACATATCCACATACCCACATACATACATTCATTTTTATATATATAGATTTCCACATACCATATATCAACTTTTAACTGCATTAAAACATTTTCAATTCAGATTTAATGCCTGAACTTCTAAAATGCTTCACACGGGCATTTTTTTTTTTGATTAGCTTTGTAAATACATTATCAGAATTTCCAAAATTTTTGCAGTTTTGCAGTGCAGTTTTCCAAAAGTTATAATTTCAGCTTTGGTGAAGAAAAACAAAGAAAGGTGACATCAGTCCCTTCTATAAAAATATAAATTTTTCTAATGAATAATTGAATGAATCAGCTGAAAGTCCTCTAAAGGAAAGAAATTTAGATGAACCTGAGTGCGCACAGAGCGGGTGTGCATGCTAGTCATTCCAGGTCTTAACACGTCGGCTAAGTCGGGGTTCGTGCACTGTACTTAACCCGTTCTATCATTTATTATAAAAAAAAATCATGCACAAAAAAAACCAAAATATATACAGCAGCACGAAAATAAAATAGTCATCTTTAGTTAAAGATTCAAAAAATGAATAAGCTGCCTCATCATAAATACGACACATAAATAACCGAATCGAAAGAAATTTACTCAAACCGATTCAAGATTCTTCTTAAAGATACGTTTTATTTAGATATGTTTTCCGAGAGCCAAAAGATGTAACTGCCTTGGTCTTACCCATGCCCAACCATAATATCGAGAGATCTAAATTACTCTCCCAAACCCACCAAAAAAAATTATTAACTAGTGTGTCTCAGCTACATCGCAAGACTTACAATTAAAATCTACTCTTTATTCATGTTTAATATAAAGATTTCAAAATACAAAATAAATTCTATGAATAGTATCCATTCGGTAAAATTTTATATGCACAATGCTATGTAAATTAACATTACACTTTTCTCATTGTCTCATTTCATTGTCTTTACAAATTTTAGGATAATTTAGTTCCAAATTATAATAATAGATTAAATTACAGCATTGTTGTTGTTGTAGTATACTTATCAAGAGAGAGAAAAAACGTTAACATTATATATGAAAGAGACTATTCATTCTAGGCAAAGAAATGCAAAAATTTAGCAAAGCATAAAGAAAAGATGATAAAAAAATATATCTGTCAATAATAAAAAGAGTGTGCATAGTAGTTAAATTTTCTCAAATAGATAATCATTCAAATTATAGGCCAAAAAGAGAGTAAGTATTAAACACGAATAAAAAAAAATTATAAATTATACTTACATTTTATTGTTGTAGCTCTGCATCAACGACGATGGTACCATGGTTGTTGTGATGTGCGCTGTTCTTAAACTTAGATGCTTTGTTGTTATTTTTTTTTTTTTGTATTTTCAACAGACAAATCATTTCGTTATTTTTTTTTTTGCTTAATTGTCGTTAAAGATATTTTACTCTCACCTACACAAACATGTATATGAAGATCTATGCAAACAATTTTTATAGTTTCGTTTTCTTTGTTTCTTTTGTTTTTTTTTCACCTTTTCCTTCTCTTTTTTTTTCTTATTTTCTTTTTATTAGTGGCTTAATAGAATATGTGTTTGAAAAAAAAAAGAACTCGAAAATAATGTAGTTAAACTAAAGTTTGTAAACTTGATTTTACTGCAACCCGATTCAAAATGCTCGGCAAGGTTGTTCTACATGAACTCTATATTCGATTGCTAAGTATACCAAAGTCACCTGTTGACAAACGTAACAGCAAAATTCCTTTTGAGTTAGAGCAACTGTAGGGTACTTTGCTGAGAATCAGCGTAAATACATACTAATGTGTGTCTAATCAGAGAATTAGTGCACAGAAGTGGCCAACCATTTTTTTTTTTTCTGGCGTGCATAAAACGTAGAATACGTATAACAGTTTATGCAAATATAAATTCCTACGTATTTGAATAAATACTTTCGTAGCATGTTTTTTTTTTATATCGCCCATTACACTTCCATGAAGAATTTTGTAAATAATACCCAAATTCTAAGTATCTAGCATTAATATTATAGATGCTACCGTTAGAAACAGGCGATGCGAGGGTTTTTGCAATGTTTTTCCCATTGTGCGTCGTTCACAAAATTTTCACCAAACATCCCAAAAATAGAATTTCTTAGGTCATCTTTTTTAATGAGCATTCCAGAATAATTTTCAAACACGTCAACTTTCCTCGTTGACCTTTGCTCCTCCCTAAGAAAAATCCTGCGGACGCCCTTGAGCATATGCATTCAAAAAGTAAAGCAGGAATTTTTGGTTAATTCTTATAAATTTAAAAAAGGAGTAGAAATAGAAGGCAGTCTTCGCCAGGTTTATATTTCCCAGTGTAAAATATCAGAAGAACAATTAATTCTTTAACCTTTCCCCTTTAGGACACGTGCCAATCATTATTAGTATGCCTGAATTTTATATCAATGTTTTGGAGAACAGGCACAAATAGTGTATAATTTATAAAGTTATTCTCTATAATCTCGAAACTTGTCATTGCCAAAGTGTCCTGTGTAGGCAAGAGATTGCATTAATTTTGAGCCTTAAATAGCAGGAAACAAAACACAAAAAACCCATTAGGACCAAGCATCTAAGTTTGGTTTATTTGCATAGAATATGTATCATTCTTTTTCGGCACTTCTTTCTCACCAGTTAACAACGCAGGATATAAAAGTGATATCATTTGGTGAGTAAGGATAAGTAATAACGAAGTTCTTATATCGCTGTTATTGAAATTGGTCAGCTATGCTTAAGCGACATCAAATCTAGTAAGGCACATTTCCAAGATTGGCAGCCACTCATATGTGTTCTATTTACAGTGGATTGCAGACTTGCAATACTCCTGCATTTATTTTCATACATTATTGTTGGTTTTTGCTTTGAAAATTTTAACAAATGTGCAATTTTTTAACATTGGGCACAGCACTTTCCTAACGCCGAGTCATTATATTCCAATTGGAACTTATTAACCTGACAAACAAGATAAGAAGGGATGATTACATCCCTTCCACATTAGAGGCACAAGGACAATGCTAGCTCTGGGGTTGAAACAGTAGCAAAAGCAAAGTGATCTCTTCTGCTGGTCCTGAAAATTAATTTCTTATTATCTATTTGGTTTGGTTTGAACTGAGGATGAGTTCGATGAAACTCACCCATGTATTCATTCGTAAATTGCGCTATGCTGCAGTCCGCGTATGCCGCGGATTCGTAAAAGCGATACACACATATGTCGCGCGATATATGTCTAGCATATTCAGGCAGTGGCTGATACGTGTTGATGTTGTATTGTTTGTATTTTTATCTGCATTACAATGACGTTGTGCTGTTCGTAACTGGATGACACCCTCTGCGCGTAGATGCCAGTTTTTCAGGGTTTCAGCTGGAATATAATTATGGATGAGATAGGATTACATGGAGAGGTGCGCGCGCTCGTCCTTTGTGCTTGTAATTATTTTCAAATAGAAAAACTATAAGCTTGAATTTGCCCTAACAGCGCTGCAGATGATGATGATGGGCTGTTTGTTTATCTTGTGCTAGTTTGTTTCAAGTGCCTGGGGTGTAAGTGGTAATATTTTTTTTTTATCTTGTTTAGGATGGGTGCATGTTGATGTAGCTGTGCTTGTTTGCTACACTTGTAGTAGGTACATTTGGAACATACTGATTCGAGGCACTTGTGGTTATGGCTTATAATTTGGGTTGTTGCTGAAGGAAATGATGGATATTAAGTGCATATGTCATGATTTTCTTGTTTGGTATATGGCTTTTTTTATATACGTGAACAATAGTTGGTCTATAGCTAGAAGTTTTTTCTTTAGAATTTTTAATAATGGATTAGCTCCAATTTACAGGTGTATGCATAAGATCTTTTCGGTAAAATAATACGTAAGTTTGTTGGGAAACAAATTGTTTTTTATTCAAGATATTGGCCTTCTTTATTCAAGATATCGGCCGATTTATTCAAGATATCGGCTTCTACACATTTCACCCATTTTTCAGATAATTTATGAATAGCATGCCAAAAAACTACTTGTCTTTTGCGAAAACCATTCGTCGATCCACTTTCCAGCTTCCTCAAAATCGCTGAAGTGCTGCTCTGTCTAGGAAGTACGGCGGGTGCAGAAGGATGTCCCATCGAAGCGATTTCAAGGTGTATTTCACTAGTTTTGCTGTGTGAGACGGCGCGTTGTCATGTAACAAAATCACTTTGCCATGTCGTCTGGCCTATTCTGGCTTAAATTAAACATTTGTTGGCGATAGTGTTGCGTATTAACGATTTCGCCGGGCTTCAAGAGTTACACAATACCGTTCTGGTCCCACCGAACAAAGAGCATGGCCGAAACGATTTGGTCTCGATGTTGAAGGACCGGCTTCGCCTGGTAAAAGCCACAATTATTTTCGCTTCGAGTTTTAAGAAAGGAGTCTATTTTTCGTCACCCCTCACAATTCGATAAAAAATTATTTCCTTTCCTGGCGTTGAAGTAGCATTTCACAAGTAACTTTGCAATTTTCCGTTTGGCGCTCATTCAAATCGTGTGGGACCGATTTACCGAGTTTATTGATCTTCCCCAATGCTCGTAAATGTCTGCTGATTGATTCTTGTGACACATGTAATGCTTCTGACAATTGCCATTGAGTTTGAGTTATCATTCAGTAACTCCTGCAATTGCTCGTCTTCGCATTTTTGTGATCTACCAGAGCGCTCACTGCCTTTCACATTTAAATTACCACTTTTAAATTGTAGAAACCATGTCTGACATGTTCTAAGTGATGGAGCGTGTTCACCATGTGTTTCTGCCAGTAAACGATGACTTTCAACAGCCTTTTTTTTATTAAATAAGAAAATCAGTGCCGCAAATGTTCTTTTTCAGGCACAAAACTCGACATGATCACTGAACGATAAAATAAAGACGTTAAGACGCTAGCTTTTGGCGGATTCAACTTGTGTGTTTGGAGTTAAATGACGAATAAACAAAACAAAAATGACGTATGTGCCAAAGTAATAAGCTGTGTACATTTCGTTGGCGCTGTCTCTTAGACAAACCGGAAAGAACTTATGCCTACACCTGGTAATGAGCTAAGAAGTGGTGAAATCGTATCTTAAATATGTTGAAAGTTTTATTGAAGTATACATCTGACTTCCTTGGTAACATAAGATACCGCAGCGGGAGTAAACGATTGCAAAAGGCTAAAACAGCTTTTTGTCTTCTTCCTCTTTAAAATATACTGAAATCTTCTTAATTATCTTCCTTTTTAAAATATACTGAAATCTTCTTAATTAGTCTGCATAATGTGGATAATGAATGCTTGTGGATTTAGTCTACATTTTTTTGTCCACTTTTCTAGTTTGTTTCGTAAAACCAACACCATATTTACAAATCTTAGTTAATATTTTTGATCGACCGTTACCTCTAAGTAGACAATGACAGTGGACTCAGAGACTAATAATGCCATGTAAAGCTTCTTGAGAACAAACCATAAATGTATTGTTTATTTTCGGAAAAAAAATCTGCTTTTCCCAGTGAAAAATGTATGAGCCACCTTAGCCGCCCACGATCAAATAAAGGATCCATTAACCTTTGGTAAAGAAGACGCAGGTGTTTTCAATTTAAAATAACATATGTTTATTTAGCAGTATTTAGGTTAATAGTAAAATAATACTTAGTATAATATTACCTATGCGTAGCTTGGGTTGCTGGCACCCGGCACAGAAAATAGATTTTGCACCCCCAAAGGGTGGTTATCCTTATCAATATTTAAAATCTCTATGCAAGTTTTAAATATACTGTTTTTGCTTAAAATTTTTTATTGTTATAATAATTTTTTTTAGATGAATCAAGTATATTAAACTTTTGCACATTCAAAAATATCGATTCGGTGCTTGAAATATATAAAAAAAATTAATTATTGCTTACTTACTTACTTAGGTGGTCGTAACAACCCGTGTCCGGGTTTCAACCGACCTCATCAGCTCTCGCCAGGCGCCTCTGCTTTGCGCGCGCCTTCTCCAATCGGATACACCAAGTGCGGTTAGGGCTTCCTCAGCCTGGTCCATCCATCGGAGGCATGGTCTCCCTCGTCGTCGTTGACCAGCGACCCTCGCCTCGAGCACCTTTTTCGCTGGAGCTTCGTCGTTCATACGATGGACATGACCCAGCCAGCGTAGTCGCTGCACAGTTATACGCCGAACTACGTCAATGTCATCGTAGAGCTCATACAGCTCGTGGTTCATTAGGATGCGATAGTCATCGCCAACTCGAACAGGACCGAAGATTTTGCGAAGAACTTTTCTCTCGAACACCCCCAGAGCGGCTGCGTCAGTTTGCGAAACTACCCATGCCTCAGCGCCATAAAGCAGCACAGGTAGAACGAGCGTCTTGTAGAGTGTTAGTTTTGTCGATCGAGAGAGGGCTCTGGAACTTAGTTGCTTACTGAGCCCGTAGTAGCACCTATTAGCAATTATTGTTCTTCGCTTTATCTCCAGGCTGATTTTGTTTTTGGTATTAATGGCGGTGCCAAGGTAAACGAACTCCTTGACTACTTCAAAGTTTAAAAATTAATTATTGCTACTCATTCAAAAAATCAAACTCTAAGATACCATCAAGATTTCAAATTAATTTTTTCTACCTTTCAAAAGCCCAAGGATTTCAATTAAAAAAAAAAGAATTGGCAATTTCAGTCCTTGAAAGGACTTTGGTCGAGCTTTTTATGATCAATTGTGTTGTGCGTGTTGGGAAATGTTTGAAAACATATTGATCGAGAACGTACCTACAAGCTTTATGCCGAGTCTGAACGGACTATATTCTCAAGCAACTTTACATGGCAGTTGCTTGTGTCTAAGGTTTGCCATTGCCTGCAGAGAGTTGACGGCCAAACAGAAAAATTAATTCAATTGAAAAAAATTCTGTGTTAGATGGGACTCGTTTCCATCGCATACCAGCCACGCATATTAACCACGGCTGCTACTTTTCAATAACTTCATCGAAATCAACGTTGTTTTTTGCTGCTTTTTTCCTATCTTTTATGTGCAATTATTTTATGTGCCCTATGCATAGTAATGGTACATAATAAACATAATAATTTACGTAAGAAGTCACCGTTGCATTCTTTCTAGATTTATTGACAAATTGAAGCATTGATCCGGCAAGTTCTTTTAATTATTTGGATTGTATTTCTTTGGTCTTTCTTTATTGACATCCTCCTGGTCTATTTGGCTTAGCAATTTTATTTAACATATTAAGACCAAACTGTATCACAGAATTCACACACTTGACACTGTTTTAAAAAAAATTTTGTTGGAAATGCACCTGATAAAGTGTGAAAACAAACTTCGGTTGGCGTCAATTTCACGCTCAAAAGTTTAAGCTTCATTGTCAAAAAGCTCACACTAAAACTACAGTTCAGTGCTTTTAGACTCCGAAAGATTGTAAATACAAATCTTTTATAAAAAGTGTTTTTCTAGAGGTACAGAACTTTTTTTAAATAAAACACAGAAAAATTAATGAAATGCCCAATATGTTGACTATATTAGTTAGCATATTCTATAGCATTTAGTGTTTGAACACAATTTCGAGTATATGGCCACCGCAACTGCGTTTTATGAAGACATCTTGTCGGTCTAATTTTTCACCACCTATTCCAGCGTAGTCGGCCTTATCTCACAATAATGCGTCAATTGTTGGTTTCCAGTCGTAGCTGCTCCGTGGTAGCTGGTCAATCGTAGCTGGCTAATCAGCAACATATCAACCTATCTTGACGTACCTCCACAAAAAGTAATCTAACGGAGTCAAATCACATAACCAAGGTGTCTGACAGGCCAATTTCTTGATATGATTCGATCACCAAAGGTTCGTCCCAGTAAAGTGATGGTTTCACCCGCTGTATTGCTTGTTGCACCGTCCTGCTGGAACCATTTAGCACTTAGACGATCAATATTGACAAAAACATTTGCTCCATCTTCAGTTTTCACTCATCTCACATACTTCTCTACAGCGGCGGTGGCTTCTTCGGTACGCACAGTATGAGTTCGTATTGGATGAATATTGTCCATAAGAGTTAACGTTGACATAAATTGATTTATCGTTTTGCACCGTAATGTGTGCGAAGTGCTCTGTAAGTTTCCCTCTGCTCTGTAAGTACAAAACGCGAATTTTGGAAATAAATTTCCACGATTTGTAAACTTTGTTCCAGCATAATAAATTGGCAAAGTATACTGAACATCAATGCCAGCAACATGTCAGTAAAATGTCAGTGTTTACTTTGACAGAAAATTCCATACCTCTAAAAAAACACCCCTTACAAAGTCCTGACCTACGATTTACATTGATTTATATTGCATACTTCACGGACCACTTGCAAAAAACAATTACATACTTTTAGTGCATATTCAGTTACATAAAAATATTATTTGAATTCACTAGCTGAATACCCGGCTTAGCTCGGGAGTTGATATAAATAATTTTCGATTTCAGTCGTCAATTTGAAAAAACATTTCACAAACTTTAGAAGGAATTTTGTGTGCATCTTTCAAACCGTAAACTTCGGCGAAATGAACAAAATGTAGCTTCAACATTTGAAAATTATGAGAAAAAGTTGAGGAAATCGTGATTTGTGTGTGCGTGCCGCCGATTGCTTGCAAAAATATATTTTCAAGTTTTATATTGTATTCGACAGATTGCACATGTTTGAAAAAAATCAGAGCAAAAACAAATTCTTGGCAATTCGCGAGGAAACTGGACAAAAATTAAATAAGCATTGAAAATAAAAATTGAAATGTCAAAACAACGCCAACTTACGGCGCAATTGACTTGCGCATGTGTTGATGCGTACTCAAATACCACAAAATTCGGCATAAGCTATCCTGATTTGCGAAAAAAGAAAGTGAAAAAGAATATAAATACATATAAAGAAGAAAAGAAGATATTTATCACCCTTCGCGCTTTGCTATGCCTTACTGTATTTTGTAGAATAGTGCCTTCTGGGGTTCAAGAAATAGCAAAATACATAACGCCAAAAGTCTCACCGCACCCGAAAACCACTTATAAAAATCATTCTTATCGGATGAGTTGTTTTGAGTTTTTTTCGGTATTTGTACAACAGCGCCCTCTGGTTTTAGAGACAGAATTAAAAAATAACGCAAAAGCCCTTTCCATACTCTATAATCAAATCTTATATATCCGATATACAAATTTTTATCTAAATCGGATGAGCGGTTTTTGAGTGTATCACGATTTCTTAAGTGATTTGTACCACAGCACCATCTAATGTTTAAGATACCTCAGAAAAAAATGTCCAAGATACCCACCGTATCCGATAAATCCTATTTAAAAATTTTCACGCAAATCGGATGTACAGCGGATAGATAAGTCATAAAAACTACCGTACCCGAAAACCCCTAAATACAAATTTTCATGTATATCGGATAAATGGTTTCAGAGATAAACTATAATAACAAAATTCGTGAAATCCGATCGCAGCGCCACCTACTGAGTTCAATTGCGAATCTGAACCATCCAGGGATTCACTTAAACACACACAAAAAAGTTCATCAAGATCTGTGCAGCCGTTTAGGAACAGTTTAATAACATACACAAGTACAAATTATATAACAGCGCCCTCTAGTTCTTGAAGCAGAGCAAAAGAGATAACGCCAAAACAGTTGCCGTACACGAAAATCCTTTAATAAAATTTTTCATCCAAATCGGATGAGCGACTTTCTACTTTTTCACGATTTCTTAAGAGATTTGTAGTACAGCGCCATCTGGTGTTCGATATAGTACAAAAAAGATAAGTCCAAAACAGTCACCATATTAGAAAACCCTTATATACCAATTTTTATGAAAATCGGATAAACAGCTTAGAAGTTTTTTAAAATATTTGTACACAGTGCCCTCTGGTGTTCAAGATAGGACAGAGTAGATAAGTCATAAAAACTCACCATATCCGAAAACCTATATACACAAATTTTCGCGCAAATCGGATGAACGGTTTCGGAGATAAACTATAAAGACAAAATGTCTTAAGCACTATCGCAGCGGGTCCAATTGTGAATCTGAACCATCCAGGGGTCCACTCAAACGCACTCTAAAAATTTCATCAAAATCGGTGCAGCCGTTAACGAACAGTTTAATAACATACCCCTCTAGTTTCGAGAAAGAACAAAAAAGATAGCACCAGAACCTTTGCCGTACTCGAAAATCGCTAATAACAAATTTTCATCCAAATCTGAGTTTGTGAATTTTTAACGATTTCCTAATATTTGTACTAAAGCGCCCTCTGGTTTTCAAGATAGCACAAAAAAGATAAGTCCAAAAAAACTCAACGTATCAGAAAACCCGTATTTTCAAATTTTCATGTAATTCGGATGGACGGCTTAGGAGCTTTTCGAAGTTTTTCAAAATATTTGTACTACAGTGCTCTCTGGTGTTAGAGAGAGAAAATAATAGGTAAGTCAAAAAACTCATCGTGTCCGAGAACCTCTACACACAAAATTTCATGCAAATCGGATGAACGGTTTTGGACTTTTTCGACTTTTTTAATATTTGTACCACAGCGCCCTCTGGTGTTAAAGATAGAACCTAGTTTATAAGTCATAAAAACTCACCGTTTCCGAAAACCTCTATATACTAACTGCCATGCAAATCGTGTAAGCGACTTAGGAGTTTTTTGACGTTTTTTTAAATTTTTGTACTACAGCGCCCTCTGGTGTTCAAGATAGAACAGAGTAGATAAAACATAAAAACTTACCGTATCCAAAAACCTCCACATACCAATTTTCATATAAATCGGACAAACGGCTTAGGAGTTTTTTGAAGTTTTTTAAAATATTTGAACTACAGCGCCCTCTAGTGTTAAAGATAGAACAGAGTAGATAAGTCGTGAAAATTCACCGTATCCGAAAATCTCTATATACCAATTTTCATATAATTCGGATGCACAGCTTAAGGTGTTTTTCGAGGTTTTTTAAAATATTTGTGATACAGCGCCCTCTAGTGTTCGAGATAGAACAGTGCAGATAAGTCAAAAAAACTCAGCGTTCCCGAGAACCTCTACATACAAATTTTCATGCAAATCGGATGAACGGTTTCGGAGATAAGCTAAAATTTCGGAGATAAGCTAAAAAGAGGAATGCCTGGAACCCGATCGCAGCGCCCCCTACCGGGTCCAACCTTTTTTCCTGGATAAAAAGTAGCCTATATGTTGACCGGGGATATTAGGAACCTAGATATGTCAAGTTTAATTGAAATCCATCCAGTGGTTTTCGCGTGATGCTTTAACAGACAGACAGACAGACAAAAATTTTAAAAATGCGATTTTTGGACTCAGCGTCATCCAAAACGTCCATCGCAAAAAGAATTTCAAAAAAATATTTAATGTACAGATTTTTTTTTTACAATTTTATATATATATATAGATTATATGAAAAAATTGTGACATCAATCCAAATATTACTTTATATAAAATATATGAAAATTTGTAACTAATTTTTGTAATGGTTGCACCCCTCAGCAAATATTTTTGTATATTAAACTAGCTGAATACCCGGCTAAACTCGGGAGTTGATATAAGTAATTTTTTAACTCATTCGTCGGTTTGAAACAACTTTTTACAAACTTTAGAAGGAATTTTGTGTGCATCTTTCAAACCGGCAACTTCGGCGATATGAACAAAATGTAGCTTCAACATCTGAAAATTATGAGAAAAAGTTGGGGAAATCGTGATTTGTGTGTGCGTGCCGCCGATCGCTTGCTAAAATATATTCTCAAGTTTTATATTGTATTCGATAGATTGCACATTTTTGAAATATATCAGAGCAAAAACGAATTCTTCGCAATCCGCGAGGAAACTGAACCTAAAATAAATAAACATTGAAAATAGAAATTGAAATGTCAAAACAACGCCAACTTACGACGCAACTGACTTGTCCATGTATTGATGCGTACTCAAATACCACAGAATTCGGCCTGATTTGCGAAAAAAGAAAGTGGTATATAAATACACATAAAGAAGAAAAGAAGATATTTATCACCCTTCGCGCTTTGCTACGCCTTACTGTATTTTGTAGTACAGCGCTCTCTGGGTTTCAAGATATATAAGCAAAATACATAGCGCCAAAAGACTCGGAAACAAAAAACGAAATGGCCGTTTTAGCCCTTGAAAGGACTTTGACCGAGCTTCTTATGATCAATTGTGTTGTGTGTGATGTGAAATGTTTGCACACAAATGATCGAGAACTGGACCTACATGTTTTACGCCGACTCCGAACGGCTTATGTTCTCACGAAGCTTTTCATGGCAGTTTTTTATTCTCTGAGGTTTGCCATTGTCTGCAGAGAGGTGACGGCCGAACAGAAAAATTAATTCAATTGAAAAAACTTTCTGTGTCGGATGGAGGATTCGAACCTGGGCGTAAGAGTCACACACTCTACCCCCTACGCCACGGCCGCCAAAAGACTCACCGCTCCCAAAAACCACTTATAAAAATCACACTTATTGGACGATTTGTTTTGAGTTTTTCGTAGTATTTGTACAACAGCGCCCTCTGGTTTTCTAGATAGAATACAAAAATAACGCCAAAGCCCTTTCCATACTCGATAATCAAATCCTATATATCCGATACACAAATTTTTATCTACATCGGATGAGCGGTTTTTAAGTGTTTTACGATTTCTTAAGTGATTTGTACTACAGCACCATCTGGTGTTTAAGATAGCGAAGAAAAAAAAGTCCAAGATACCCACTGTATCCGAAAACTCCTATGTAAAAATGTTCACGCAAATCATTATCCTAGAAATAAATCCTAGCGGATGTACAGCTAGGAGTTTCTCGAGATTTTTAAAACATTTGTACTGCAGTGCCCTCTGTAATATAGAACAAAATAGATAAGTCATAAAAACTACCGTACCCAAAAACTCCTAAACACAAAATTTCATGTTAATCGGATGAATGGTTTCGGAGATAAGCTTTAATAACAAAACTTGTGGAACCTGCTCGCAGCGCCACCTACCGGGTCCAATTGCGAATCTGAACCATCCAGGGATCCACTGAAACACACACAAAAAATGTAATCAAAATCGGTGCAGCTGTTTAGGAACAGTTTAGTAACACACACACGTACAAATTGTACAACAGCGCCCTCTACTTTTCGAGACAGAGCAAAAGAGATAACGCCAAAACAGTTGCCGTACATGAAAATCCTTTAATAAAATTTTTCATCCAAATCGGCTGAGCAGCTTTCTACTTTTTCACGATTTCTTAAGTGATTTTTACTACAGCGTCCTCTGGTGTTCGATATAGTACAAAAAAGATAAGTCCAAAACAGTCACCATATTAGAAAACCCCTGTATACCAATTTTCATGAAAATCGGATAAAAAGCTTTGAAGTTTTTTAAAATAGTTGTACACAGCCCCCTCTGGTGTTCAAGATAGAACAGAGTAGATAAGTCATAAAAACTCAACGTATCGAAAAACATCTATAAACAGATTTTAATGCAAATCGGAGGAACGGTTTCGGAGGTAAGCTATAAAAACAAAATACCTTAAGCACGATTGCAGCGCCACCTACTGGGTCAAATTGTGATTCTGAACCATCCAGGGATCCCCTCAAACACACACAAAAATTTCATCAAAATCAGTGCAGCCGTTAAGGGACAGTTTAATAATATACACACGTATAAATTGGACAACAGCGCCCTCTAGTTTCGAGAAAGAGCAAAAAAGATAGCACCAGAACCCTTGCCGTACTCGAAAATCGCTATTTACAAATTTTCATCCAAATCGGATGAGCAGTTTTGGTGTTTTTCAAGATTTGCTAAGATTTGTACTAAAGCGCCCTCTGGATTTCAAGATAGCATAAAAAGATAAGTCCAAAACACTCACCATATCAGAAAATCCCTATTTTCCAATTATCATACAAACCGGATGCACGGCTTAGGAGTTTTTCGAGGTTTTTCAAAATATTTGTACTACAGTGCCCTCTGGTGTTTGAGAGAGAAAAGAGTAGATAAGTCAAAAAAACTCAGCGTGTCTGAGAACCTCTACATACAGATTTTCATGCAAATCGGATGAACGATTTCGGAGATAAGCTGAAAAAACTAATGCCTGGATTTCGATCGCAGCGCCCCCTACCGGGTCCAACCTTTTTTACTGGATAAAAAGTAGCTTATGTTATGACCGGGTATATAAGGAACCTAGATTCCAAATTTCATTTAAATCCATCTAGTGGTTTTCGCGTGATGCTTTAACAGACAGACAGACAGACAGACAGACAGACAGACAGACAAAAATTTGAAAAATGCGATTTTCGGGCTCAGCTTCATTCAAAACGTCCATCGCAAAAGCAATTTCAAAAAAATATTTCATGTACAGATTTTTTTTTTACAATTTTATATATATATATATAGACTAGCTGAATGCCCGGCTAAGCTCGGGAGTTGATATAAGTGATTTTTTTAATTCATTCGTCGATTTCAAAAAACGTTCACAAACTACTGAAGGAATGTTGTGTGCATTTTTCAAACCGGTAATTTCGGCGAAATAAGCAAAATGTAGATCCAACACCTTAAAATTATAAGAAAAAGTTAAGAAAATCGTGATGTGTGTGATCGTGATCGTATTTGTGCAATAGCGCTCTCTGGTTTGCGAACAAAAAAAAAAAAAAAATAGCAACAAAGCACTTTCAATACTCGAAAATCCTATAAACAAAATTTTCATCCTAATCAGATGAGCAGCTTTAGAGTGTTTAACCATTTCTTAAGAGATTTGTACTACAGCGCCCTCTGATATTCAAGGAAGCACATTAAAAAAATAAGAGTGTGCTTTAGACCACACGACTGAAGTAAAACTTCCTTAGCTCCATCTATATGCATATATATATATATGTATAGTATCAACTTGTATACACATATACATATCAGGGGGGCAACTGCCATCTCCTGCCCTACCGTCACTACGCCCATGTATATGTTTATATATGTATTATATATACGTGTATATACATATACATATCAAGAGGGCCATCTGCCCTACCCTCGCTACGCCCATGTATATGTATATATATCTATGTATGTATATATGTATAGTATATACGTATAAACATATACATATAAGGGGACAACTGCCCTCCTCTGCCCTACCTTCGCTACGCCCATGTATATGTATATATGTTTATATATGTATATATGTATAATATATACATGTATATACATGTCAGGGGGGAAACTGCCCCTCCCTTACTTACCTTCGCTACGCCCATGAATATGTATTTACGGTTATACATGTATATATGTTTAATATAAGCATGCATATACATAAACATATACATATCAGGGGGCAAACTGCCCTTACGTCGCTACGCCCATATATATATACATATAATGTATATATATTATGTATGTATATATGCATAATACATGTATTTGGATAAACGGCTTAGGAGTTTTTCGACGTTTTTCAAAATATTTGAACTACAGCGCCCTCTGGTGTTCAAGATGGAACCGAGTAGATAAGTCATAAAAACTCACCGTATCCGAAAACCTCTATATACAAATGTTCATGTAAGTCGGATGAACGGTTTCGGAGATAAGCTATAAAAACAAAATGCAGCGCCACCTACCGGATCCAATTGTGATTCTGAATCATCAAGGGATCCACTTAAACACACTCAAAAAATTTCATCAAAATCAGTGCAGCCGTTAAGGAACATACACACATGCAAATTGGACAACAGCGCCCTCTAGTTTCAAGAAAGAGCAAAAAAGATAGCACCAGAACCCTTGCCGTACTCGAAAATCGCTATTTGCAAATTTTCATCCAAATCGGATGAGTAGTTTTGGAGTTTTTCACGATTTCCTAAGATTTGTACTAAAGCGCTCTCTGGTGCTCAAGATAGCACAAGAAAGATAAGTTCAAAACACTCACCGTATCATAAAACCCCTATTTTCCAATTTTTATACAAACCGGATGCACGGTTTAGGAGTTTTTCAAGGTTTTTCAAAATATTTGTACTACAGCGCCCCCTGGTGTTCGAGATAGACAAGAGTAGATAAGTCAAAAAAACTCAGCGTGTTCGAGAACCTCTACATACAAATTTTCATTCAAATCGGATGAACGGTTTTGGACTTTTTCCACTTTTTTTAATATATTTGTACTACAGCTCCCTCTGGTGTTCAAGATAAAACCAAGTTTATAAGTCATGAAATCGATTATTGTCAGTCAAACCGTTCGGACGTGCTTTTGATTTGACTCCGCTATTTTTTAATCGACACAACTAAAACAAAATCAAAAAAAAGTGCACCTTCTGCTAAATTAACTTTGAACTATTTGCTGTTTGTGCTTAAGCTGCTGGTTACTGTGGTTAATCATTGCAATTAAAATAAAATAAAAAGTGCATTATTTGCTGTTTACTTCACCCATAAAAGACAAAAAACAACAAAAAATAATTCCCCATACATAAAAAACAATAACAAACAATTAAAAAACTCTATCTGCGATTTATTTAATAATAATTCAGCTTTTTTAACTACTAAAGCTGCTGCTTACTGTGTTTGACCCAGAAAAAAACTGACCCATTTACCAAAAAATACAACAATGGAATTCACTTGCGCCTATAACATCTGCACTATTGAGGACAAAAACGTGTCAAAAATTATATGTAATAGCCTGTGCGGAAAATCATACCACGGTATCTGTGTGGGAATGACAAAGAGAAGCCTCAACTACATTCAAGAATATGAGGCTCATTTCAAATTCTTCTGTGACGAGTGCAGGGACTTGTCACTGTCATACATTATGCTTGCTATAAAGTGTTTAAGCGACTCCCTAAAAGTAATGTATTCCGATAACAAGCAATTGGTTAATAGTATCCCAAATCTCGACTTACTAAATCATGTGACATATCGAGAGATGAATTTTTGAGCAAATCAAACAATGCGAATATCTCAACTATTTCTAAGAACCTGAAACTGTTGACGGAAACTATAAGTGACAAAGTGCAGTGATAGTGCAAAGCTACGACCGAAGAGCTAAAATCTGAAGCCAACAAAATTATTGAACTACTTAAAAAAGATGACTCAGCCAACAATATACTAAGTGCTCTGAGGTCTTTGCGTAATGATGTGGAAACCGCGATCCAATCTACCTCAAGAAACCCCGAACCATCACCATTGCAACCTGATCCAATGTTTGAAATATTATTTGAAAAAATAAGTGATATCAGTGACGATATGGTTGTGCTCCGGGCAACGCATGCAGATATAGTGGATGAGGTTAGATCTGCGCCTAATAGCACGGAAGTCATGACCTCACAGATCCCTCACCATAATTCATCTTCCGTCTTTCATGAAATTTTGGAAGCGTACAACCATTCACCATCAGTTAATTCCTTGCCACCAAATAAGCCAGCTTATCAAAACACTTCCACTGCATCCGATTTGGAATTTATAGCACCTATAGCAGCACCGCGTAGAGTTATTGAGCGATTTGAAACCTCGTGGACTATCACAGAATGGGAAAACAGGATCCAAAAGCTTAAGTCTTCTAATCAATTTGAATCTTTCACAGTATTCATCAAAGGTTTTCCCTCGAAGACATCTGTATCCTCGGTGCGAGAATTCTTCTTAAAAACATTTCGCGTCGCCATCTCCGATTGCAAGAAAACATCTCGAAGCCGTGCAAAATTTAGCAGCTTTAAAGTTATCATGCCCACCAAATACGCTTGGCTGGCCCTGAGTGCCTCCGATGGAATCCAAACTCTTGGAACTATTACAATATCAAAGTTGACAGATAAGGCCGGGAGTACTCCGAAAGTATATAAAACTAGCAACTATAAGTCAAACTCACACACGAGCTCTAACATTAAAATAAGCAATAATCCTAAGCACAACACTAATAAACCTAAAAATTTGTCTAACTCTAACATAAATACTAATTCTTACTCTAAGAATCCTTCTAAAAGTAATTATAGTTCTAGCTCAAACTCTTCTCATTCTAGATCTAATCTTAATTCTACCTCTATATCCAATTTGCAATCTAAGTCCCATCATAATTTAGATACTAATTGGAATCTTAAAACTAACATCTTCCCAATATTCTCTCCCATAGTAAACCGGAATACCGCTCCAACTAACAATACGGTGCAAAGCAATCTAATATCGAAAAAATCTTCCACTTATCCAAGACGGGTTTCATTTAATCTAAACAACAATGAAACCAACAATGATAAGTATCCGAACTTCATCCACTCCCATACTCTAAATCCATCACCACCAACCGAAGGTGTCTATAAACCTATTCCGGTTCTAAATGTGCCTTGTGATCAACCTGGTAGCCCTGCGTCATTTCTAGATCCTCTACTTGCTCCGAAAGTCAAATTGATATTAAATTCTTGCGCAGACACTGAGAGCAGATATGCTCTTTCTCGTCTAAGGGAGAACAGTGTGTACAACAACGTTCGTTTATATCTGGCTTATATGCATAAGGCCCCAGATTCAACATGCATTGAAGGCAAGACCAAAACTAATCTTAAAGTATTAATTCAGAAAGAAGGGCAACCTACCGTTGTTGATGACTTACGTAACCTATTTGTTTGCTTTCACGAGCAACTTGGCGTAACGATTGATCAAGTCAAGGGGGATCTAGACACATATGGCGCTCACGTCAGAACTAAACACGTGTCTCTTCTTCAAAAATCACTCAAAGAGAAGTAACAGTATTATCGTCCTAGCTCAAATTTTTTACCATAACTGTGGTGGCATGAGAAGCAAATTACAAAAACTTTATGTTGACGTCAGATAATGCCACTTCAATGTACTAGTATTCACTGAGACATGGTTAAATGATACTTTCAATAATGAGGAAGTTCTTGACAGTAATTGGACTGTCTTCAGAAATGATCGGGACTACTCCTCAACAGGTCTTTCACTAGGAGGAGGAGTCCTGATAGCATCTCACAATTCTCTCTCAAGTGAGCTTATAGATACACCTACTACAAGCTCTTCGATCACCGAATAATTAGAATTTGCTTAGGAAATAGTCTATATTTGTACATTGGTGTCGTTTACATTCCTCCCTGCTCAAATGAAACAACATACAACGAGCTATGTGAAACACTGTCCGCCTTTATCTCTACTCTAAATGACGAAGATAAAGTTGTTATTCTTGGTGACTTTAACCGTCCAAATATATCGTTTGTCACCGATGAAAATGACAACTATCTTCTTCCTGTTAACCTTTCAAATATCATAGATTTCACATTGCTAAGTACCTTTTATGGCAGTGATCTGCAGCAAGTTTCTTCTGTACAAAATCAAAATGGGAGATGGTTGGACCTAGTCTTTACTAACGCATATGAGGAAATGAAGGTTAGCCCATGCAATGATGCAGAAAATTTGTTAGCTAACTCTGTTCACCATACAGCCTTAACGGTTGCTTTCTCTTCTAATGAAGTTACCTTTACCCAATCTTATAATAACTCCATTGCGTACGATTACCTCAACGCCGATTGCGAAAGCATAAAATGTTATCTTAATGCTCTAAACTAGAATTATATTCTTTCCAACTTAGACGTAGATAGCGCTGTCTCTAAATTTTATCAGCACATTTTTACAGCTGTCGAAAGTTATGTGCCAAAAATAAAGAAAAAGAATACGCTTTCAGAGCCATGGCTAGATAGAAATCTCAGATTTTTGAGGAATCAAAGAAATAAAATCCATAAACTTCTCAAAAACACTGATAATGTAAGCAATGAACTCAAGGTAAGGTATGACGAGCTATCAAAAGAGTTCTCTATCAAGTCAGAAGAAGCGTACAAATTGTACACTAACCTTATCGGTGAGAAAATCATCCAAGAACCGAAAAAATTCTTTGACTTTGTTAACTTGAATAGTAAATCTAGCGGCTATCCATCGTCTATGTTTAAAGGTATTGTCAATTCGTCCAACCCTCATGAAATCAGCAACTTATATGCGGATCATTTTAAGGAGGTCTTTTGTCAATCTACTACCCAATTTGAAGCCTCTTCTCCCAGCTCAAATATTGTGGTGGATACTATAAATTTAACGCAGGAAGAGATTTCTAATGCCATAAAAGAACTGGATTTATTTAAGGGACCTGGACCGGACCTTATTCCTACAAGCTTCCTGGTGCGATGTTTAGACCAACTACTTCTGCCGTTATACATAATTTTTAGCGAATCACTGTCTTGTGGAACATTTCCTTCATATTGGAAATCATCCCATCTAACACCAATTTACAAGAGTGGAGATAAAAGGTCTGTTGAAAATTATAGAGACATAGCAATTTTATCAGCCATTCCAAAACTTTTTGAAAAAATTATTTGTGATAAGCTAACAAGTATAATCAACCCACGTCTAAATGAGCAGCAACACGGCTTCCGTAAGGGCCGATCTACAACATCCAATCTCATGATCATGGTATCGGATGTTTTAATAAATATGGAAAAAGGGCACCAAATAGATGCTGTTTATACTGATTTCAGTAAAGCCTTCGATAGAGTTGACCACAGCATGCTAACATGTAAATTAGAAAAATTCGGTATTAAGGGACCCATACTAAGTTGGCTAAAATCATATCTCGACGGCAGATCCCAGTATGTTAAATTCCAAGGAATTTTGTCAAAAAAAATTGCAATCTCCTTAGGAGTTCCGCAAGGCGGCCACCTTGGTCCTCTTCTTTTTAACATATTTATATCAGACTTGTCAGAAGTCCTGAACGATATCCCACACCTTATGTATGCAGATGATTTAAAAATGGACTATGTACTATGCAAATCAGAGATAGATGCAAATTTTTTACAGTCAAAACTGTTGTCTCTTGAGCAATGGTGTATCCAAAACAAACTGCATCTTAATATCAATAAATGCAATGCTATTAGTTTTTCTCGTAAGAACAACATGGCGATACATACCTACTACCTGGATCTTGGAGTAGTCTTGGATTGCAAGATGCGCTTTAATTTGCACTATGACAAAATTTTGTCCAGAGCCAGCAAACAGCTTGGTTTTATAAAAAGGCGAGCAAATGAATTCAAGAATATTTGGGTCACTACATCCTTATACTGTGCGTTAGTGCGGCCAATACTTGAATATGCCTGCATAATTTGGAGTCCGTCCTTCGATTCCCATAGCGAAAGAATCGAGTCTATTCAAAAGCAATTCTTACTATACACGTTGAGAGACATGGGGTTGTAACCCCCGTGATTATAATAGCCTTCCTTCATATGAATACAGACTCAGCCTTTTAAACTTGATGCCATTATCATCAAGAAGAACATTATTGGGCTCATGTTTCACATTCGATGTTATTAATGGTGCTATTGACAGTGAATATATTTCTAGTATGATATGTCTCAACGAACCAATAAGACGTACTAGGCATACTCGGCTGTTAACTGAATATCAGCACCAAACTACATACGCAAACAATGAACCCATCAGTCGATGGGTTTCCGTATACTTCTCACCTTCCCTGTCCAAATCCTCTTTCAAGCAAACCCTGTCTAAGTTCCTCGTTAACCAAAATTAACTCAGGCTTAAGTTAAATTACCTGTATATAAATAGTTACCCGTATGTATACCACATTTAATCATGCCCTCTCTAAGTTTGTTGGAAATAAGTACTATCCAAGTCTCTCTCTCTTCCTAGTTAACCCAGCCTTTTATCTTATCTCTTTTCTTCTCCTCTTTCTAGTATGTAAGTACCTTTTACTCTTATTTTTAATTTTCTTTCTGCCCCTCCTTTTTGACGTTCGTGAAATCATGTCATTTAGGTGGGCGGATTACGCCCACTTCAATTCGTACATTTTCGAACACCAAAACAAGGAAAGGGGAGAAGAAATAAAATAAAAAAAAATAAATTTAAATTAAGTTAGAATAAGTAAATCGCCTTGTTTGGCCAATAAATAAATAAAATAAAACTTACTGTCTCTGAAAATCTCTATATACCAACTTTCAAGCAAATCGGACAAGCGACTTAGGAGTTTTTTGAGGTTTTTTAAAATATTTGTACTACAGCGACCTCTGGTGTTCAAAATAGAACAGAGTTTGTAAGTCATATAAACTCACCATATCCGAAAATCTCTATATACCAACTTTCATGCAAATCGGATAAGCCGCTTAGAAGTTTTTTGACGTTTTTCAAAAAATTTGTACTTCAGCGCCTTCTGGTGTTCAAGAAATCACAAAAAAGTTACGTCTAAAACACTCACCTATCAGAAAACCCCTATATTCCAATTTTCATGCAAATCGGATAAACGGCTTAGAAGTTTTTCGAAGTTTTTTAAAATATTTGTACTACAGCCCCTCTGGTGTTCAAAATAGAACAGAGCAGATAAGTTATAAAAATTCACCGTATTCGAAAACCTCTACATACAAATTTTCATGCAAATCGTATCAACGGTTTGGGTGATAAGCTAAAAAATAATGCCTGGGAACCGATCGCAGCGCCCCCCCCCCCCCATATATTATGACAAAAATTTTAAAAATGCGATTTTCGGACTCAGCGTCGGGATATCGTGATTTGTGTGTGCGCGCCGCTGATCGCTTGCAAAAATATATTTTCAAGTTTTATATTGTATTCGATAGATTACACATCTTTTAAAAAAATCAGAGCAAAAACGAAGTTTTAGCAATTCGCGTGGAAACTGGATAAAAATTGAATAAGCATTGAAATAAGCAAAACAACGCCAACTTACGACGCAACTGACTTGCGCATGTGTTGATGCGTACTCAAATTCCACAGAATTCGGCATCAGCTGTCCTGATTTGCGAAAACAAAAGTTGAATATAAATTCACATAAAGAAGAAAAAATAATATTTATCACTCTTCGCGCTTTGCTACGCCTTACTGTATTTTGTAGTACAGCGCCCTCTAGAGTTCAAGATATAGCAAAATACATAGCGCCAAAAAACTCACCGCACCCGAAAACCACTTATAAAAATCATACATATCGGATTAGTTGTTTTGAGTTTCTTCCGGTATTTGTACAGGGTTGTCAATATTCGAAGCGCCCATCTGGCAACACTGTAACTTTCCGCAGTAATGCCAAACCGACTAATGACATACCGCGTTTGAAGCGTCATTCCAAGCAAATGCTTACAATGGAACAGTACACGCCACGCGAACGCTCTAAAATTGTTGAAATTTACATTCAACAAAACAAGTCAATAGTGAAAACTCAACGTGCTTTCAAAAAAATAAATAAAGTGAAAAGTGCGCCTTCCAAGAAAACAATTTATCGTTTGTATGAAACTGAAAATCCACAAGAGATTCAAGAGGTACCTCTTCACGATGCAAAAGTCACTGTTTGGTGCGGCGTTTGTGCTAAAATGCTCATTGGGCCGGTCTTTTTCGAAGATGATAATGGCCACAGAGTTACTGTCAATCAGGAGCGTTATCGCGATATGATAAACAATTTTTTCATGCCAATCGTTCGTCGAAAGCGTATCAGGCACTACTGGTTTCAACAAGACGGCGCGCCACCACACACAAGCCACACTACAATCGATTTTTTGAAATGGGCGCTTCGAATATGGACAACCCTGTACAACAGCGCCCTCTGGTTTTCAAGATAGAATAAAAAACTAACGCCAAAGCCCTTTCCATACTCGATAATCAAGGCCTATATATCCAAAATACAAATTTTTATCTAAATCGGCTGAGCGGTTTTTGAGTGTTTTACGATTTGTACTACAGCACCATCTGATGTTTAAAATAGAGCAGAAAAAAAGTTCAAAATACCCACCGTATCCGAAAACTCCTATTTAAAAATTTTTGCGCAAATCGAGATTTTTAAAACATTTGTACTGCAGTACCCTCAGGTGTTCAATACAGAACAAAATAGATAAGCCATAAAAACTACCGTACCCGAAAACCCCTAAATACAAATTTTTATGTAAATCCGATGAATAGTTTCGGAGATAAACTATAATAACAAAATTCGTGGAATTCGATCACAGCGCAACCTACCTGGTCCAATTGCGAAGCTGAACCATTCAGGGATCCACTTAAACACACAGAAAAAATGTCATCAAAATCGGTGCAGCCGTGTAGGAACAGTTTAATAATATGCACACGTACAAATTGTACAACAGCGCCCTCTAGTTTCCGAAACAAAGCAAAAGAGATAACGCCCAAATAGTTGCCCTACACGAAAATCTTTTAATAAAATTTTTCATCCAAATCAGATGAGCGGCTTTCTACTTTTTCACGATTTCTTAAGAGAATTGTACTACAGTGCCCTCTGGTGTTCAAGATAGAACAGAGTAGATAAGTTATAAAAAGTCACCGTTTCCGAAACTCTCTATACACAAATTTTCATACAAATCGGATAAACGGTTTCGGAGATAAACTATAAAAAACAAAATGCCTTAAACACGATCGCAGCGCCATCTACCGGGTACAATTGTGAATCTGAACCATCAAGGGATCCACTTAAGCACACACAAAAAATTTCATCAAAATCAGTGCAGACGTTAAGGAGCAGTTTAAGAATATACACACGCACAAATTGTATAACAGCGCCCCCTAGTTTCGAGAAAGAGCAAAAAAGATAGCACCAGAACCCTTGCCGTACTCGAAAATCGCTATTTACAAAGTTTCATCCAAATCTGATGAACAGTTTTGGAGTTTTTCACGATTGCCTAAGATTTGCACTAAAGCGCCCTCTGGTGTTCAAGATAGCACAAAAAAGATAAGTCCAAAACACTGGCTGTGTCAGAAACCCCTATTTCCCAATTTTCATGCAATTCGGATGCACGGCTTAGCAGTTTTTCGAGGTTTTTAAAAATATTTGTACTACAGCGCCCTCTGGTGTTCGAGAGAGAATAGAGTAGATAAGTTAAATAAACTAAGCGTGTCGAGAACCTCTACATACAAAACTTCATGCAAATCGGATGAGCGGTTTTGGAATTTTTCGACTTTTTTAAAATGTTTGTACTACAGCGCCCTCTTGTGTTCAAGATAGAATCTAGTTTATAAATCATATAAACTTACCGTTTCCGAAAACCTCTATGTACCAACTTTCATGCAAGTCGTATGACCGACTTGGAAGTTTTTTGAGGTTTATGAAAATATTTGTTATACCAGAGCCCCCTTTGGTGTTCAAGATGGAACAGAGTAGATAAGTCATGAAAACTTACCGTATCCGAAAACTGCTATATACCAATTTTCATGTAAATCGGATAAATGGCTTAGGAGTTTAACGACGTTTTTTTAAAAATTTGTACTACAGCGCCCTGGTGTTCAAGATAGCACAAAAAAGATAAGTACAAAACACTCACCGTATCAGAAAACCCCTATTTTTCAATTTTCATGCAATTCGGATGAACGTCTTTGGAGTTTTTCGAGGTGTTTCAAAATATTTGTACTACAGCGCCCTCTTGTGTTCAAGATAGAACCAAGTAAATAAGTCGTAAAAACTCACCGTATCCGAAAACCTCTACATACAAATTGTCATGCAAATCGGATAAACGGCTTAGGAGTTTTTTGATGTTTTTTAAAATATTTGTACTACAGCGCCCTCTGGTATTCAAGGTAGAACCTAGTTTATAAGTCATAAAAACTCACCGTTTCCGAAAACCTCTGTATACCAACTTTCATGCAAATGGTGTAAGCGCCTAAGGAGTTTTTTGACGTTTTTTAAAGTATTTGTTCTATAGCGCCCTCTAGTGTTCAAGATAGAACAGAGTAGATAAGTCATGAAAATTCACCGTAGCCGAAAACCTCTATGTACTAAATTTCATGTAAATCGGATGCACGGTTTAGGAGTTTTTCGAGGTTTTTCAAAATATTTGTACTACAGCGCCCTTCGAGATAGCCCTTCGGTGTTCGAGATAGAACGGTGTAGATTAGTCAAAAAACTCAGCGTGCCCAAGAACTTCCCGATACAAATTTTCATGCAAATCGGATGAACGGTTTCGGAGATAAGCTGAAAAAACGAATGCCTGGATTTCGATCGCAGCGCCCCCTACCGGGTCCAACCTTTTTTACCGGGTATATAAGGAACCTAGATTCCAAATTTCATTTAAATCCATCCAATTTTTTTCGCGTGATGCTTTAACAGACAGACAGACAGACAGACAGACAGACAGACAGACAGACAAAAATTTTAAAAATGCGATTTTCGGGCTCAGCGTCATTCAAAACGTCCATCGCAAAAGGAATTTCAAAAAAATATTTCATGTACAGATGTTTTTTTTTTACAATTTTATATATATATAGATAGACAGATAGATAGATATATAGATAGATAGATTTGTTTAATTTGATACGAACGCAGTGTAAGGCATGCTTTAATGATTTTTGCACCCTTCGGCATCTGCTATGTAAAAGTGCAGTCAATATAATATGTTGAAGCATAGGTATTGAAGAAACATATACTCGTATACTGTGATAATGAATTATGCGCTCCTATTCAAAGAATATTTATATATATACAAAAATTGTACGGTATAATATAGATTTATCTAAAAAAAAAAAATTGTTTCTTTATTTTCCATCCCTATTCGCTGTACACCCGGGGCGGATCGCTCTCCATACAACCTTGCTACGCTTGCTACGCTGGTGTGTCAACGGTTTGCAGTGAGATGTGTAGTTGGCTGCTGGTGGTTGGAGCGACAGGTAGCGAGTATCTCGATTATTCGGTATCGGAGATTTCATTATAGTCGTAAGCGGAATCGGAGTTGGTGTCCCGCCAAAGATGCAGCACAACCCTAAGAAGGAAAGCTCTTTAATCCTGTCAATATAAGCCTACGGAAGAAGAGACATCGTTCAATTCACAATGAAGTCTCTGCAACGTCCACGAACAGGATTTCAGAGACTTCAGTCAATCGACACTAAAGTCAGTATTTAGCAGCAACAAAAATACGAACTAGCAGAGACAGAGGCTCCGTTCAATCCACAACGAAACCAGTGCAAAGCACATAATGCCAAGCAACAAAAATATTAACTAGCAGAGACAGATGCTCCGTTCAGCCTACTACGAGACCTGTGCGATACACCTGAACAAGATAGCAGAGATTTCAGTCCACCCATACCGAACGCAGTGCCAAGCAGCAAAAATACAAACAAACAGAGGCAGAGGCTCCGTTCAATCCACAAGGAAACCTGTGCGACGCACCTGAACAAGATAGCAGAGAATTCAGTCAACCTACACCCTAGTCAGTACAAAGCTCTGCCCAAGAGCTGTACTGCAGTGGATATTAGGGTGTCCCAAAAAAGTCGAGGTTTTTTTTTTAAGTGAAACTTTTATAGCCGCGTATGCAACAATACGGCGAGCTAAATAGGGGTTAAAACCAACGTAACAACATGGTTCTTATGAAAACAACGACACAGCAATTCGCCGCACGGGTTGTATAAAAACGAAGAACTTGCTATGAAATAATTTTAAAAATTTTTGCTTTCACCGAGAATTTGAACACACTACGGTTGGATCAATAGGCGACAGTTCTACCAACTGAGCCACGGAGACATATTGATTTGAGTAGCTCATACTTATCTTAAATTTTACAATCAGCAGTTATTTTCTTTCTTTTATCATTAAATTGAGTCTTTCGTTCAGTACTCTAAATTTACATTACGGTCTAAAAATTTGAATCTGAGCGTAGCTTTTTTCAGAATATTAGCATACTTTTAGGCATTTCTGAAATTGAGATTTGATAATTTCAGAAAGCGATTTTTGAAGTACGCCTTGCATTGATTTATTTGGAAACAGCACATGCTGCAATGTTAGCAAATGCAACTTTGAATCTAAAATCTGTTTTATTCTTAGATCTGTGAATTTTCATATAAATACCATTTCTTTCATATAATTCAAATGCAGTGTGTGTTAAAAAGATTTATATCGAAATTAAAGGAAATCGCATGCTGCGGTATTGAGCTACCGCTAGCAGACTACTTACTCTGCTTTTAAATGAATTAAAAAAACTGCTGCATAAGCCAGAATTGCAGAATATTCTTTAACGCGTCTGGCTTGTATTCGTCAATTACAGACTTGCAGAATATTCTTTAACTCATATGCATTGGTTTCATTAAAAACAAAACAAACAGAACAGGGAAACAACGAAAACAGTAGAACACGCGATAAACGATAACTCTTGTCTCTTGTATTTCTTGTCGAAAATTCTTTAACGCGTCCGGCGTGTGCTCATTCATTTAAAAATTTGTCAAAAATTCGTCAATCTTTCTGTTTTGTGTTCGTTCATGTTTTCCCTACGATTATTTCGTTAAATGTTACAATATATATCATTTTAAAAACGTTGTGTATTAATGGACCTCATGACTTATATATCACAGTTACAAATCGGAAATAATCTGATCCATAAAAACATGTAAAATAAAATCAAAGAATATTTCTGTATTGTTTGTTGACGAAACTTCAACGGTTCAACAACGGTTCAGTAATATTTTCATGCACAAAAAATCTCAACATTTCTGTATTGCGATCATGGGAATTTTATATGGGATTTTCGCATGTTTCAAAGGCTTAGTGGTCCTTTCTGCAGAGTAAATTTTGTGTTTTTTTTAGTTAAAAATATTCACTATTATATTGTCAGTTTTAGTTTTTTTAGAAAAACTGAAAATAAATTATATAAATAAAGTACGAGTTATAATCGATTAATGATTATTTTGGTTTTTGGATAAACAATAAATTGTTTTTGTCATCAATCATATGAAATAAATTAAAAGATGTATGCTATCCTTGCTTTTGGGTTTGTTCGTACAAGGGAGGCAATGATGCCATGGTAGCAGGCTCAAATTGCAGCCGAATTGTACGCGGTTCGATCTGAGTACGAACTGGGAAAAATGCATTATTACCACAACAGGTTTTGCGACAAATTTTTTCTTTTAAATTTTAAAAAGAAAAAAAACTGCGATCGAATTCTGTACGTGAATAATGAAGTTTTCAGTAACAGTCAATAAACAATTTGACATTTGATATTTTCCATGATATCGCCATGTTGAGAATACTAGTAGGCTTTATGAAAAAAAAACAGTTCTTGAACTAATACTGGAATGAAAGCAGACTGCTTGTTATTCATTTGGTTGCATTGAAGGAGGGAATGTTAATAAAATAAATTAGCTATCTTCCCAGAAATCCCATTTTTTTGTAAAAGTTTCACTTCTACCGTGCGTGGCAGCCACACACATCTTTTTTTTATGTGGTAGCCCCTCAATTTTTTCGTATGATGTTGAAATAAATGGAAAAACAAATTTGGTATACCTAGGACCCGGGAACCCGTGCCGACTTACATCAGTACATGTCAGTATTTGGTTATATGGGAAAAGTGCTAATTTTTTTTAAAAAACCCAAATAACTTTTGTGTAAGTGTAAATTTTGTAAAAGCTGGTTCGCAGTTCGTATTCTACTTTATTTTTCTTTAAAATAAGCTATCAAACGTTAAAATTGTATAAAATCCTCCAGAGTTGAGATTTTTTACTTTTCGAAAAAAAAACTTATTTTTTTCTTGTTATATTAAAAAACAAGATGTTCAGACTTTTTATCGTCTGTGCAATGCACATATCTCTCTTTAACAGAGCGAAAATGGCCTAAGAAAGAAAGCTAATTTGACTGACTGTGGGCGGCTATTTTAGCCGACACACGTAAACCTTACGTGAACTATAATGTGACAAAAGCGAACCTCTGACTGCTTGACTGTCATGGTTGTTACTGTTGGTATGATGTTATTATTTGTTTGTGTGCTTGTTTGTTGGCTTATTACTATTACTGTTGTTGTTGGTATGGTCTTCAGTACTTTTCAGTACGCTTTTGTGCTTAAATTAAAATTAATCACCTTTTATAGAGTTTAAATATGTCTTATTCTTTTGCCAAATGTTTAAAATTAATAAAAAGGAGCTAATTATTTATTTTTAATCAAACTATTTATTGTTCTTATTGTATGCTATTATAATCAACTATTTTAATCACTTAGTCCTCTATAAGCTCAGAATAACTCGCTTTTTACTTGCCAACATTAATATTTAAATTTAAAATTTTTTTAATCTATTAGTTTTAAGCTTATTTAATATTTAAAAATAATAATTTAAATTAATAATGTTTTAAAATAACATTTCAAATTAATTTCGATTGTCTTATGAATCTAGATAATTGGATAATTTGACTACAAAAATATAGTTTCCTTACCTACTTTAAAGTGGAAAAATTATCTAAGGAATTGGATGAATTTTCTAAAATAAGAAGTTGGTTTACCTTCTCTGAAGTTGGTAAACTATCAAAATAAATAGTTGATTTTCTAAAATATGTAAGTGCCGTTTCTACTCTTAAGTGGGAATGCAATCTTAATAATTATTTCTTTCTAGTTTTTCTACACTTAGTGGATTAGCTTACCTACTCTGAAGTGGAGATATTTAAATTTACTCTCGTAGTTAGACAACCTAATATAATTGTAATACATTAACATTTAGAAATTTGTAGCGCACCTAAACAAATTCGTTGACTGAAAATTGCCGATTACCTTAGCTGAATTTTATACATTTTTATATAAAAGTTCTACTCTTTTTTTTCTGTGTACTTAAAAGAATAAAAAACTGAAACTTGCGTGTAATACTTTTTATTGGCTCATCAGATGTATTGGTGTCAACCCAATTTGGCTCAACAGATATATTGGTGTCATCTGAAAAATTATAATGGCTCGTTTGCTTCCATTCATTCATTTCATTCAATTCTCTTTTGTCTAAAAGCTCAACCAAAGTAACTGCAAAAAATAATTTCAATAGGTACAAAAAATGTACAAAATATTCAATGATTTGTAAAAAAAAACGGAGTTATTGTTTTTGTTTCAAAAAGTAATTTAAATTCAAAATGCTTTCATTCATATGATGATTCCATATGATATAACATTCATTAGCAAAAGTCGTTTCAATTTTATACAACAATTAATTAACTGTTTCTGTACCATCTATATTGATAAAACTTATTTTCTATTAAAAATTACCTTTACTTTTATGCATGTATCTACTAAACCTCTGCACGGGTAATCTTAAAACGACTTTAAACACATTCGTTTGGAAACGAGTCGTTCCGAACGACTCAAACATAACAATCACTCGTTCGGAACTACTCAAACATAACATAGCCGGTAGCATTCGTCAGGCAAACGAATCTAAACCATACATAACAGACTGAAGGAAATGAAGGATTTGTAAAAAATGAATGCAGCAAAAACATATGAGTCGATTGTTATGTGCGCAACATCATAACATTCGGTGCATAAATTAAATTTAAAATTTTAAAAATTGGAAATTGGAATTGTACATGCGTTGGCAGAATTAGATGGTCGCAATTTAGACCGTCAGAATTTTAAAATTCAAGATGCTATCTAAAATTTTTTTACTTTCCCGAATTCGGTGCTGGAGCAAACACTAGGTAAAAATGGGTCGCTGAATCCGAATTCATTGCCAGATTTCCAAAATTGTGTAATGTTTTTATAACAGTGTTGCCATCTACTAAAATGTATTTTCAAGAGGTTTTTAACATGGTTTCGCAGTGTTTATAGGTCGCTGACTTCGAATCTGATGTAATAATTTTAAAATTCAAGATAGTTAATGGTGTTGCCACCTAAAATTTTTTATTTTCACGAATTCGGTGCTGGAGCAAACACTAGGTAAAAATGGGTCGCTAAATCCGAATTCATTGCCAGATTTCCAAAATTGTGTCATTTTTTTATAACAGTATTACCATCTACTAAAATGTATTTTTGAGAGTTTTTAACATAGTTTAACAGTGTTTAGAGGTCGCTGACTTCGAATCTGATATCAGAATATGCCCATCTGATATCAAAATCAGCCCATTTTTTTTGCTGCTTGGTGTTTATTGGGGCGGCATAGTTGCTGCTGCTGTTTTTGCTTGACAGCGCGGTTATTGTTCAAAGATGTGGTATACTCCTGTGGCTTTGCACAATAAAATTAGCGAACAATCACATATTTCTAAAAAAAAATAAATTGTGTCATTAAACGCCTTATTAAAAAATATGCAATGTCAAAGTAAAAAAAATATTTATCATATTTTCAAGTCAACTTTTAATTTGCAAGTGGCACTTTCTTAACAGAAAAAAATATTCGTAAAAACTTTTACATTGAGAATATTAGTAGTCCAAACTATGATCCTGCATATTTATTATTACAATTTAATATTTTTTTTTTTCGTAAGCTATTTTTTGCCGCACTCGTTACACTGTGCGACAGTTTTTCGTGAAGTGTGGCTTCGACTGTTAAATTTTACGCAGCAGACAACAATAGCTGACTATCGACTGCGATCGTTTTTCAGCAAATACAAACGCTGAGTGTTAGGTGGCAACACTATTAATTATCTTGAATTCTAAAATTCTGACATCAGATTCGAAGTCAGCGACCTCTTAGCACTGTTAAACTATGTTAAAAACTCTTAAAAATACATTTTAGTAGATGGCAACACTGTTATAAAAAATTACACAATTTTGGAAATCTGGCAATGAATTCGGAATCAGCGACCCATTTTTACCTTGTGTTTGCTCCAGCACCGAATTCGTGAATAAAAAAAATTTTAGGTGGCCATCTTGAATTTTAAATTTCTGAAACTCTTAATTGCGACCGTCTAATTCTGCCAGCGTACTACAATTCCAATTTCCAATTTTTGAAATCTTAAATTCAATTTATGCACCGAATGTTATGGTGTTGTGCAGATAACATTCGACTCATATATTTATGCAGCATTAATCGTTTACAAATCCTTCATTCTGTTATGTTTGGTTTAGATTCGTTTGTCCGACGAATGCTACCGGCTATGTTATGTTTAAGTCGTTCGGAACGACTCAAACATAACAATCAATCGTTTCCAAACGAATGTGTTGAAAGTCGGTTTAAGACCCTTTATGGCTATGGTGTTAATTTCACCTGCTGTTATAGTTATTTAAACTACTGAACTCGACACCGAATGCACTATTGTTGTAATAGAAACGAATTAATCCGTGCAGAGGTTTAGTATCTACGTATGTTCTTGTTAAATTTATTGATACAAGCACACTTGAACTTACTGATTTTCAATCAAGTTCAATTATACTTGAAATTATGCAAATCGACATAAGCTTGTTGCCCAAGTTTTTGAACGCGTTTCAACTATTTTTGTTTTTCATATTAAAAAAAGGAAAAAAAAGACTTGTTTTCAATGTTTTTGATTTATTGATTATACATACAATAGGTATATGTCTATATGAATTCAGTACACATTTTTGGTTTAAATGAGTCTGTAGAAAAAGAAATTTAGAAAGTTTTTTGGTTGTCAGTCTTCTTTAGAAAATAGACGTTCCGCGGGTACTGATGTACCAATCAAATGCGAATATTTACAGCAAGTAATGTTTCAGATAAGCCACCTCCTTTTTTTCCCATGCTTTAACGATGTTTTGTTTAAAGCCTACAACTTGTCAATTCAAAAAAAAGCTCAGCTCGTCTTGGCGAAATTTATCATCATTCCGCTTTCGTCTTTTGATATGAACTAAAGATTTATGAAGCGACCATAAGTCTAATTCAATTTTCGAAGATTCCTTGTGTAATCATGTGTTAAACAAAAGTTATTTCGAAATTAATCAATTGCAATTAATCGATTAATTGCTCTATTAATCGGAACAGAATATTCGAGACAGTTAAATTGATTATTGAAAAGAAATAATCGATGAATGTCGATTAGGCAGGCGGACAGAACTTCGTCTCCATACAAATGAGGGTCAAAAATAGAATAGTAGTCCGATTGTAATGAAACTTGGTTTTTAAATTAAAATGAGTGCGGTGATTTCAAAAATGAAATCAGTTTTTTTGTGAATCCCAAAGTTTTTTTAAAAAATGAGCATTTTTGAACGGTTTTACAGGAGTTTGGAGTGCATATGATTGGTATAAGAAAATTTTGCATATGGGCTAAAAAATCCGGCAAATTTTGCATAAATCTTTAATTCTAACTAATTCTAACGCCTGAGGTCAGATCATATATCAAAAATGCAAAAAATGGGGAAAGTTTAAAATTATGAAGCTCCAAATACTGGCCAAATATTAGCCAGTTTTATTTATTTTCAGACTGAAATTTCCAATGAATTTATTAAATTATTTTCTTCTTATTGCATTTATTTATTCACTGAAATAAATTGATCACAAAAATTTTTTAATTTTTATTTTTGCTTTTGGAGCTTTCTTCGGACGAACACTCGGAAGGATTTACTATTGACGAATACAAGTACTCTTTGGCTTCAACCTGAGTTCCTGGTTTCAAAACATAATAATCGATTAATTTGTCGTCGGATTTCTTTTTTTTTTATTGTAATATTTCTTTTACTGGCAATTCAAGGACGACAGAAGAAGGTGTCTTAAAAGGTCTTGGTTCGTGTCTTCTCGTCCCGTTTTTTTAGTGTGCTCTAAGTGATTTTTGCGAACGCTTTTATGGGTTGATTCTAGTGCTTCCTCCGATAAACTTCCTACAATAAAGTTAGATTTACACAATGAGATGTATGAGTGATTTCAATATTAAATTTACCAATTGGCAAGTCAAAAAACTTGATAACGTCGCATCCGTGGATCAGTACTTTATGTACCGAGCTAGGCATGCAGTACCAGCTATATTTGTTGTTCCAAAGCCGTGTTTTACTTGGTCAACTACTAAGCAAGTTTTTTCCCTAAATTGCCTCTGAATTCGGGTTTTACTTTCTAAAAATGCAGCTCTATTTACATCTTGTACTTACCCTTGATTTACCTTGATTTAAATGGGAGATTTAAATGGGATTTACATGGGAGAGATATGCTATATGAAGCGGGCATTCAAAAAATCGAATATAGCAATGAAGAATTGATAAGCCAAACTTAAAGTACTCAGAGTTGCCGCTTGCTCCTTGCACAATTTGATTCATTTTAGTCGGATTAGCTTTGCATATGAAGCATCTGCTGACGGAGCTCGTATTTGACAAAACAGTTGCTACAGAAACATCAATCATGGTACAGTGCATTTCATATGACACTTCAGCAACTTCACCATTGGTTTGAAATACATCACATTCCAAATCGCTTATTTTTTTTCTTCATTGCTTGATATTTCTTAAGAACAAAGTCCATGTTTTCCTTGGTATGGATAAATTTCACAACTCTACAAAATAGTGTAGATGACGGTGTTTTATTCACCCACACTTCCTTCTTGGTGGACGAATGAATTAATCTGCAAATATAGTAAACACCATGATTACGTAATCGTTTCGTAAGTTTCGATTACGTAATACAAAACTATGTCAATACTTACTTAAGTGGCACAAATGCAATAATAAACATGAATTCATCGGATAAGTCACTCGAAGAAAATCTTTGTTTATATTGGCTGTGACCCGAAATACCGTCCATTCCCCATTTACAGATAAGAGAAAAGTTTCTATCAAACTCCATACTTGAACAGAGACTAAAGATGCTCTTCACTGTGACTCGCATTAAATGCTTCAAACAAACTTCTGCCGATATCTCTGTTGCAGTAATATCAGGAATTAGTTCCTTTTTTAAACCTCGCAAGGTATGCAGGCTGGGGAAACAATCGTGATGTAAGTATAAACAAAAAGAAATATATGCCAGCAAATAAAAAAAAATTCACAGTAACAATTCTACTTGTTTTGATTTGCGTGCACTACTAAAAACGCAATATTAGGAAAAAACTGCGTTTTGGACGCTTAGAAACAATTTAATATTTCCAAGAATCGAAAAAGTCAGAAGAGATTTTGGTTTTTCCGGATATATAAAAGTTTTTTGTTACGGAAACAGCAATAACATTTCACGGACTTTTAGGAACTAATTTTCCCCGGACTCCAGAAATTGCCCAATTTTCATATTTTTGTTTTCCAATATTGTTAAATTCGGCGTTACTAACTTAATTTTTAAATTTTTTAATTTTTGTCCACTGACGGAGCATTGTGAGCCGGCTTGAAACGTTCGGCATAGATTGAAAAGCTTGAATTTGTTTGTATATAGCGCTTCATAATACATATTTAAAATATTATTGTTTAGACTGCTTTTTAGTGCGAAAATAATTTTTTTTTTTTGGAATATGATTTACTGTTACTGATGGCAGAGTTAAAAAAAATTTTTTGGGCACAAGGGTGTACCCAAATAAGTACAAGTTTTAAAACTAGTTTGCGAAATATATGAGTCGCTGATAAGGGTGGTCCTTAAAAATGTTTTCTTTGTGCTTTTTGTTTTTTAAAAATATTTTGTGTTGTAAATCGGACCAAATATTTGGAATCTGATGTCAGAAAAAAAAGTTTTTTGATACTAGGGTGGACCTAAAAATATTTTAATTTTTGTGTTTCTGCAAGATTTTGCCATATTTTTGAATAAAGTCGGCCCAATTATTTTAAGTCTGGTGTAATAGTATGTTTACGCACAGGCTGTAAATCCGCTTTTCAACTGAAAAACCTTTTTCCAGAAAAAGGTGTTCACACTAGAAAGCAGCTTTCATTTGACAGACAGTAGGCATATGTTTGTTATTATACCTGCACTTATCAGAAAAACATGTCGCAGACCATTTCCGTATATATGTGCATATTTTTTCGAACACCGCGGAACTCCTCTGCTTTCTTCCCCAATAGCTCCACAAATATTGCCTCATGAAGGTCATTGCACTTCACGCACTCCTTGTATTTTTTTTTGTTCATTTTCAATAAATTTTCCAATTGGAAAGAAAGTTGGTGCACAAATTAAAACAATTTGTGCACCATCCATTGCACCATCTGCGCCGCTTTCTCATATTCTAATCTCTGCACCTCTACGCCTAAAGCCCCGAAGAGGACTGCATGATTTTATGATAAGGCAAATTGGACTGCGTTAAATAATTTTTATCGCAATTTTAATTCGGAATTATGTTTCTCTGACAGAAATGTAAATGCCGCTACTGTTATGGTACAAGAAATTATCTTATTGGGTATGCGGTCTTTTATCCCCAATAAGAAGAAAAGCATTAAGCCAAAAGACCGCGCATGGTTTAATGAGACTTGCAGGATTGCAGTCAGGTTCAAAGAGGAAGCCTATCAGAATTGGCGATCTGATAAGAATGCTGATACTAATAGACTTCGCATCGAGAGTAGGAATCGCTGTAACGCAATTTTAAAACGCGAAAAGTTTCTTCACGAAACTCGCATTAGAAAACAGGTTCTTCTCTGCCCTAAAGGGAGCAAAACCTTTGTTAAGGAGTTAAAAATCAAACGCCCTTGTCAATTCGAACTCTTTTAAAAGTTGACCAAATCTTCACTGATTCGGTTGATAAAGCGAACCTATTGGCAGGATTGTTTGCACAAAATTCCACAATCTCAGATAGCAATCAGTCACTGCCCTATGTTGAAAATGGTTCTTCTTCAATGCTAGAAATATATTTTCGAACAAGAGCAGTAAAAAGAGTCCTTAAAAATCTCAAAATAAACAAAGCTTCTGGCCCTGAATGGCATACCACCAATTGTGCTTAAAGTATGTGGCTCGGCTTTTGCGCAATCTTTTAAGCATCTTTTACAGGACAGGAGTATTTCCATCCTGTTGGAAGGTCGCAAATGTCCAGTCAGTACCAAAAGAGGGCGATGCGATAAACCCTGCAAACTACCGGCTCATAGCGATATGATCCATGCTCGTCAAAGTTATGGAAGCATAATTAACTTCAACCTAATGAACTATCTGAAGCACAACGAATTGCTTAATGATCGCCAGTATGGTTTTTGTAGGGCCCGCTCTACTGGTGACTTGATGGCTTTCCCCATCGAAAAATGGAACTAAAGCGTTCACTTATTTGGTGAGAGCAAGGTTGTTACTCTGGATATTTCAAAGGCGTATGAACGTGTGTGGCATAAAGCGCTCGTGTCAAAACTAATTGCATATGGTGTCGGTGTTAACTTTGCGTCGATCACGTGTTTTCTTAAAGGTCGAAGTATCCTTGTTGTTGTGGACGGAATTTTGTCAGATGAGCAGGCCATCGACGTAGGAGTACCTCAGGGTTCAGTCCTATCGTCAACTTTGTTCTTGGTTTTTATCAACGACCTTATGTCATTGACCTACAATTCATTCTTTTGCGGACGACAGCAGCATTTGCCATTTATATTCCTTTAAAAAAACACCCAGACTCTTTGGAGATTGAGAGAAAAAGGCAAATTATTAATGACACACTTAACAATGACTTGGAAAAAATTTGCGAGAGGGGTCTTGCTAATAGAGTAGAATTTAGTGCTAGCAAGACCCAGTGTTGCCTGTTAACCCACAAAAGAATGAACTGTCCCTTAGCACCCGTGAATACGTGAACGGTGTAGATCTTGTGGAGTCAGATGTTCTTGACGTTCTGGGCATATCGATACAATTAGATCTCAGTTGGAATGATCACATTTTCGATGTGTCGAAAGAAACGGCCAAATACCTACGTTTTTTAAAACGGTGCAAGAAATACTTCAGTTCATCTGATGTTCGCGTGATCTATACCAGAGAACTGCACAAGCCTATTCATTTGCAATTTCAAATATGTGAAAAATATGGGTCGCTGATATGGGTGGTCCTCAAAAATGTTTTCTTCGTGCTTTTTGTTTTTAATATTTTGCGCTGTAAATCGTGCCAATTATTTGGAATCTGATGTGTTTCGACGTCCCCCCCTAAAAATGTGCAAAATGGGGGATTGATCTAATTGTGCGTCTCAGAAAGAATTTGTGAGCTTCCCCCCTTAGAAAGCCCCAAAAAAGGGTTAATTTTTACCTATTTTGCTTCCCCTTCGAGATATGGCACTTTTTCTATTTTTTCGAAGATTTTTCGAGAATTTTTCGAGGATATTTCGTTATCTTACGATTTTATATTGTCCCATATCTCGAAGGGGAAGCAAAATCGGTAAAATCTAACCAATTTTTGGGGGTTCGTATTTGAGGAAGCATTTTTGAGACACACAAATAGGAGGTGTTTTAATCCTCCTCTTCGACATATTTTTAGTGAGGCACCGAAACACGTGTATGACTTACAATTTGACTTCGACTGAGTTTGACTGAGTGGACAGTTAAATACGTGTTTCGACGTTTCCCCCCTAAAAATGTTCAAAATGGGGGATTGATAGACCCCTCTATTTGTGCGTCTCAGAAATGGCCCCCCTTAGAAAGCCCCCAAAAAATGGTTAATTTTTACCTATTTTGCTTCCCCTTCGAGATATGGCACATTTTCTATTTTTTCGAAGATTTTTCGAGGATTTTTCGATATCTTTCGATTTTATGTTGTTCCATATCTCGAAGGGAAGCAAAATAGGTAAAATTTAACCAATTGTTGGGGGTTCCTCTTTGAGGAAGCATTTTTGAGACACACAATTAGGGGGTCTTTTAACCCCCCTATTCGACATATTTTAAAGGAGGAACCGAAACACGTGTATGACTTACAATTTAACTTTCAGTGGACAGTTAAAAAAGTGTTTCGACGTTCCGCCTTAAAAATGTGCAAAATGGGGGATTGATAGACTCCCTATTTGTGTGTCTCAAAAATGCTTTCTCCTATAGTTACCCCCAAAAAATGGTTAGATTTTATCTATTTTGCTTCCCCTTCGAGATATGGAACTTTATACTCTCAGAACATCATCTTCATAACATCAGAATCCAAATAATTGATCCGAATTAGATTGCAAAAAAGGGCAAAATCTGTCAAAATCACAAAAAAGTATTGTTATGGTCCGCCCTAGTGTCCAAACAACTTTTTATATTCTGACATCAGAATCGCAATCAGCGACCCCCAAGACAACAAGCTTTCCGAATTTGAACTATTTTAACTATTTGGATACTTGCAAGCTTTAAAGCTTTTGCCGAACATATCAATCTTTTCAAGTATTTTCCCGAAAATTTCAAGTGCTTCAAGTTTTTGTGCGCAGCGGAGCAGTAAAGCATGCGATTGATTAGTTTGATACGAAGCTTGCTTTGCTTGGTTTTTTCAAGTTCAAACCAATTGAATTTTCAAGTACTTGAAAAAGCTTGATTTTTTTTAAAAGCTTGATTGAAAGTTCACAAAAAATGGGAGTACATAGTCGCACTTTAGTTACCTACACCCACTTTTTTAGAACAATCAAACAAACAATAGTTTGAAATAACTTGATAAGGGCGTGGCCTCACCATTTGCCCACTTTTCGGGGGATAAGCGCTGAGCGCAGCGAAGCGCGCCAGGTATAAGTAGTGTCATAATAATTTTCATATTTTTTTCCATCTAAAAGTGACTGAACAAGTCGGGGTAAAAAGATGGTCTAATATAGCTACTTAATAATGTAGATACATTTGAACTAGAGAGACTTTTGTTAAAATATTTTATTTGTTTACTGTGAACAATAAAACTCAATAATGACAAAGTTAAATGACGACAAGTGAAAAGAGTGATTAATGAATATGCTCAAGAAAGTTGTTTTTTATGCAAATGTAAGATATCAGCTCATTAGTTGTTTTGTGTAAATTGAAAAATGGGTGTAACAATTAAGCACAAAATTAAATCCGAGCACAAAAATTAATCTTATATCCGAGATCATATAAGGCATATAAAGATTGGGTAGTACGAATGTTTATTAATAGAAGTAGAATTCAAATTTGGAATGTATGGAAGACAGAAGTGTAGTACATGTACTAATATTGATGTTATTTCGGCAGCACTGGTTCGCGTCTTTACTGATCAGAGAAAATGTCCGTGGCGAGGCTGCGGACCACTGGGTCCTGCTAGTTTTTATATTTATAGTTTAAAGAAAGTACAAAAAGGATACTTTTGTTTTTTTTAACCAGAATACGACTGTAGTGTCAGTAACTATTTACCTGTAGTGTAAGTAACCCACAAAAATTCAAATAAATATTTAATAGAAATGCAAAATTTTCTGATTTTTATATTTTTCTGTAGTGCTTAACATATCAATATCTTGGCAAAAAAATTATTACTAAAAATTCAATACTGAGGAACAAATGGAAATTATGGTAAATAATTGTATTAATTAACAGGAGAGGTCATGACGTCACTCAAATTCATCAACCCTTTTAAACAACAACAAAACCATGCGCAATTCATAAAGGCGTTTGGATTCCTAAATTTTAATGCGATAAATAGCTCAGTGGAAAAAAAGACTCTCCAACATAAAAAAACTTGTGTCACATATTTTGTATTTCCAAAATAATAAAAAAACCTGCCTGAACCCGGATTTGAACCGGCGGACCTCTTAACTAGTAATCGTTTCCCTTAGACCACAGAGCTACCGAAGCAATTTTTAACCGGCAAATTAAGTGCTTATATGAAATGATTTCAGTTTAGCAACAGAGGACATTTTTACTGTTTATGTCATAAACACTGATGATAGATTGACAGGAATATTATTCCAAATACTTTTAATGTTTCCGTCATTATAGGCATTATGTTCCATAATGTTTCCGTCACTATGGGGTCAGGTATGGGCACCACTACATTTAAATATTAGTGTTGTTTTGTGCTCTTTGCACTAAATAAACGCAATAAATAAATAAATTGCAATAAATAAAAAATTAAAATAGAATTCTTTTTGGTTTAATTGATAAAAATGAACCACAACTGGCACAAAATTACGATAAATTATAAACATATGTTTAGTGAGCCGGCAAGATAGGAAAATAAAAAGAAGAATATGACAGAAGAAAAGACCGACCAATTGATGTTTATATATGAAGTTGAGAGAAAAAAATTAATCAGAAAATTGAACTGGAGTTAAATTAAGTTCTTCATTTTTGTTATAATAAATTAAAATAAAATCAGGCTATTTCAATTAAGTTTTTGAAATTTCGCATAATATCAACAAAATAAGTTTAAGTATTTGTTTTTAATTAAATACAAAATATGCGCACTGCGCCCTTTGCAAAACACATTATAAATCTTTTTAAAATTTTTTTTCATAATGCCATGCAAAGCATGCAGGCATTTAAATTTTTTCCGCTGTACTCTTTTGCCTTCGTCCGACATAGATCTTACTCGCTTGCATTTTTTTTAACCCTAAAAGACACACCCAAAAAATACTACCACATAGAATACACACCCGTGGAACAAATGTACCCAATAACAATATTTCGTTTTTTTTCGAGTTTTGTTTCAACATGCTTAATTTTTTAAAATTATATCGTTACTTTAAGCATCAGCAAGCATTTTAAGGCACAGTTTGTTAATATTTTATGCCTCCTATCAAAAATATCAGGCCAAAAATGTCGATTTAGCAAAAACTCCATATATGCTCCAAATATGCTCACAAAATTCAACAAATACTACTATGTGCCTTTTCTGTAAAAATTATCAATAATTTTGTCAAGATTATGCTCTTTTTATCATTAATTAATTAAAGCAACAATTTATTAATAAAATTTAAAAAAAAAATATATAAAAAATCTTTCCATTTCACAATAAACCACTTTGTTTCAAGCACGCGGGTACAAACGTACACCAGTTGTTTAAGGCGGTCTTCTCATTGAGCAACTTTTTTTTTCAACTTTTTTTGCATTTATTTATAGCTTGGGTAGTTGTGAATATGCCCCTAAAAGGATTTTTAGAAATTCGAAATACTTTAGAAGATACAGCCTTTTTTGTGAAGCAAGGTCTGATGGACTAGAAGGTGATGGAGGTAATAAAGTCAGCTTACGAAGCGCTGTCGGCAGATAATTTGCTTTGCCGATCTGAAACTCAGAATTCCAATGAGTCCTACAATTCTGTTCTTTGGTCACTTTCGCCCAAACACATCAACTCAGGCGCACGCACCATCGAAGTGGCCAATTTCATTGCAACGTGCCTCTTCAACGACGGTTTTATACCCATACTTAAAATTATGGGTTTGATGGGTATTGCGATTGGCAAAAACGCATACGAATACGCACTATCTCGCAATGAAGACAGATTGAACCGATCAGAGACTCGAGCTGCGGCATCATCAAAAGCTGGCAGAACGGCTCGCAGAGCAGAGAGGGCAGCAGAAAGCAGTTTCTACGAAAAAGAGGAAGGTGGCCTGTATGGAGCTGGCATCGCCGACTAATATTTGTAAGTAAAAATTATCAGCTCTTTAAAACTGCATTTAAACATTTTTGATTTTTTTTTTTTTTCCCAAAAAAATTACTTCAAACTTTAAACGCGTTTATCTCGAACCCACGTTTTTCGAACTGGCGGCCATGATATCTCCAGTTCAACTGAACCGATTTTCATGAAACAAAATGGAATCGACGCAAAATTGTCACCATTCTTGGGTGAACCTCGACCATAATTTTAAAAAATTTTTTACTATTTTTTTTTACACTAAACTACAAAAAAAAAACCTGAAATTGAAATTTTTTTTTTTGAATGGCCGCCATTTTGTCAAAAAAATCACAAAATTAAGCTTGAGGTTCACCCGAGAATTACATCTATACTGATTATAACCCCGTTTTTTTTTTCATTTCAGACGCTCTGGAGACCCGGAATCGTGGCCGCCGTGACGACACCTTTTTTTTTCACCACCAACTTTGAAGTCTCATTACTTTTTGAACAGCCCACGTATCGAAACAAAAAAATTTTTTTATTTACTTTGAACCTTTTGTAATACAATAAATATAAAAAGTTTTCAATTATTCTTTGCGTTTTCAAATAAGAATTTTTTTAAAAAGGGTCCAAAAAACGGGTTTTGAATGAGAAGACCGCCTTAAAGTCGTAGGTGTCAGCTTTGGGGGCTTATAGCTCCTCAACCATTGGAATTTCAATGAGTCACAGTAAAGTAAACTAAGATTCAAATGCCGTATAGTTATGTCTTCTTCCTAGATCCGAAGTTTCAATAAGCTATATGGAACGTTTGTTTGTAACCGGGTGTGTCTTTTAGGGTTAACCCTAAGTACTATACAGTTCTTCAGTGCTCTGCATTTCACTGTAGCGTTGACATTGCATACTAAACCTCTGCACAAGTGCACTTGTTTCTGTTACAACACCAGAACGCACACTGTCGAGTTCACTGCTTAACAGAACTCTGTTCGTCTAGCACAACAACACCAAATCATTTTGCAAAAACAAACAAGCAGTGCCGATCACTCGTCGGCGTCATAACATAACATGTTCGTGGCTTGCTTTTTTCGCACATTGAGTCGTTTAACAAGCTGAAAACCTAACAGCAATATATGCACAGAACACACATAACACTAGTGTGACACTAGAACATTTTGGCGTTCTTCTTGTTTTGCGTTTTTTATATAACTTATAGAGCTAGAGCGAACACTTGGTAAAATTAAGCGCTGATTCAGAATTTCAAAAGATGAAAATACAAAATTTTTAAAAAGTACTAAGTTTCGGAAAAATTTGAAATTTTGAAAATTTCGGAATTTTTCGGAAAACCAAATTTTGAAAAAAGTACCAAATTTTAAAAAAGTACCAATTTTTTGAAAAAAAATACCAAATTTTGAAAAATGTACCGTTTTTTGCAAAATGTACCAAATTTGGAAATAAGTACCAAATTTTTAAAATAGTACCAAATTTTGAAATAAGTACCAAATTTTTAAAAAAGTACCAAATTTTTAAAAAGTACTAATATATGAAAAAAGTACCAAATTTTGAAAAAAGTGCCAAATTTTGAAAAATGTATCAAATTTTCAAAAAGTACAAATATTTGAAAAAAGTTCCAAATTGTGAAAAATGTACCAAATTTTGAAAAAGTACCTAATTTTCAAAGAGTACCAAATTTTTAAAAAGTATCAATATTTGAAAAAAGTACCAAATTTTGAAAAAAGTACCAAATTTTGAAAAATGTACCAAATTTTCAAAAAGTACCATATATTGAAAAAAGTTCCAAATTTGGAAAAAAGTACCAAATTTTTAAAAATGTACCAAATTTTCAAAAAGTGCCATATTTTGAAAAAAGTACCAAATTTTGAAAAATGTACCAAATTTTGAAAAAAATATCAAATTTTGAAAAATGTACCAACTTTTGAAAAAATACCAAATTATATAAAAGTACCAAATTTTGAAAAAGAACCAAATTTTGAAAAAAATACCATATATTTAAAAAGTACCAATATTTGAAAAAAGTACCAAATTTTGAACCAAGTACAAAATTTTGAAAAAAGTACCCATTTTTTGAAAAAAGTACCAAATTTTCAAATATGTACAACATTTTGAAAAATGAACCAAATTTATATATTAAAAATTTACCTAATATTGCAAAAAGGACCAAGTTTTGAAAAAAGCACAAAGTTTTGATTTAAGTACCTTATTTTGAAAAATTTTTAATAAGTACCAATTTTTGGAAAAATTACCATGTATTGAAAAAAGTACCAAATAGTTTTTAATTATTTTTTACGACCTCTAGAATTGTATTTTATTGAATAAAAAAAAAATTACTATTCATATTTCATATAAGTATATATATCATATCTCGCAAAAATTTAATTATATAAAAGTACATTTTTCAATATTTGGTACTTTTTTCAAAATTTGGTACTTTTTGAAATTTTGTACTGCTTATAAGATTTGGTACTTTTCCCAAAATTTGGTACATTTTTCAAAATTTGGAACTTTTTTCAAAATTTGGAACTTTTTTCAAAATTTGGAACTTTTTTCAAAATTTGACACTTTTTTCAAATATTGGTACTTTTTAAAAATTTGGTACTTATTTCAAAATTTGGTTCATTTTTCAAAATATTGTACTTTTTTCAAAATTTGGTACTTTTTGAAAATTTGGTACTTTTATATAATTTGGTATTTTTATAAAAGTTGGTACATTTTTCAAAATTTGGTACTTTTTTCAAAATTTGGTACATTTTTCAAAATTTGGTACTTTTTTCAATATATGGTACTGTTTGAAAATTTGGTACATTTTTCAAAATTTGGTACTTTTTTCAAAATTTGGTACTTTTTTCAAATATTGGTACTTTTTAAAAATTTGGTACTCTTTGAAATTTGGTACTTTTTCAAAATTTGGTACATTTTTCACAATTTGGTACTTTTTTCAAATATTTGTACTCTTTGAAAATTTGATACATTTTTCAAAATTCGGCACTTTTTTCAAAATTTGGTACTTTTTTTCATATATTAGTACTTCTTAAAAATTTGGTACTTTTTTAAAAATTTGGTACTTATTTCAAAATTTGGTACTTTTTTAAAAATTTGGTACTTATTTCCAAATTTGGTACTTTTTGCAAAAAATGGTACATTTTTCAAAATTTGGTATTTTTTTTTCAAAAAATTGGTATTTTTTCAAAATTTGGTACTGTTTTCGAAATTTGGTACCTACTTTATTCAATATTTGGTACATTTTTCGATATATGATATATTTTCCAGAATTTGATAAATTTTCCAGAATTTGGTCCTTTATTCCAAATTTTTTTCAAAATTTGATACTTGGTTTCAAAATTTGGAATATTTTTGTAAAATTTGGTACATATTTTAAAATTAAGTTCATTCTTCAACATTTTTTACTCGAACCCATTCCGCAATAAAATGCACCATAACTTCTAGAAGACAAGCAAATTAAGTAGACCACCAATTATTCTGGTGTCGTTCTAGTGTGTTCTAGTGTTGTCACATAACATTCAAGTCATTTCGTTATAGTGCATTTTTCTTAACCAAACATAACATAATATAGTTCTGCTACTCGTTTCTTTTTGTTCGGTTGCGTTCTGTTGTGATTTCTGAAGTGTTACGCTTGTTTTGATTGCCAAGAACAGAACATAACCAGCACTCGTTTCATAGGGGTGTGTTTTGAAATGCGTTTCAAGCCTACTCGTGCAGGGGTTTATTGCATACACAAGTTCTATGTTACAGATCAGCAACGAAACAAGCACTACATCATTTGAAATGCTTTTCGCTACAGTAACAGACTGTGTTTATGTTATGATGCAGAGCAGAACATCAAAACATAAAGCGACAATGCAGCGAAGTAACAGTAAATTATAGCAAGCATAGCGACTGCTTGCTTCAGTGTTGATTAGCTAGCAGCAATCTTATGGTATTCATTCCTTCTCAAACGCTCCAGCTGCAAGTTGAAATAAATATTTTTGAGGATATAATGGATTTTCTAATTATAAGTTAAATTGTAAACTTTTGTCTATTTGTAATAATTTAGTTTATGTTAACATTTTTTATGACTTTTTTGATAGCAATTCATGAATGAGTCAGTTGCAACCGATAAAAACGAAACGTAAATAATAGCGTTTTTTGTTTTTGTTTTGTAAGTAATTTGCAATGAATATCGGTTGTTCATGTTAAGGTGAACGCAGGTTTAAAATTTTTTCTATTTATACAGGGTGACCCACAACTGAGTGCAACTATTCACGGATGGATGGATACACGAAAGGATATGTCGAGCTGAGCAAAAAATCGTATGGGAGGGGGTCTATATTCATATTGTTAGGAGCTACAGGGTTAATTAATATTTCGCGACTTTGGCTAACATTTTTGTTTATAGCAAAAAAACTAACTTACAAAAAAACTCATTGCAAAGCCAATGAAATTACCTTTCTAACGGTATATCAACAAATCCAATCGACTTAACCGTTACCGAGCTGTGCTCGTGTGAAGATGAAATCAGTCGGTTGAAACTACTTAATTCCAACTTTGTGTGCACATTTTTTAGAATTTCGCGTAATAAATCAAATTGTTTTTAGGGCTAATTTTATAATCTATTCAATTCTTTTTTCGATGACTCCAAAACATCAACATATCTCAAAAAATAAAAAAGATGGATGTACTTAAAAAAATTATACTTATAAGAAAACAATGACAGTACAATTAGTTATGCAGTAGATAATATCATTGTTTTCTAATATGTATAATTTTTTAAGTACATCCAACTTTTTTATTTTTTGAGATATGTTTATGTTTTTAGTGTCATTGAAAAAAAATTGTATTTATTAGGCAAAATTCTGAGAATTTGCACTCAAAGATGAAATTTAGTTCGTCGTGAAATATTAATTAACCCTGTAGCTCCTAAGAATATGAATATAGACTCCCCTTCCATGCGATTTTTTGCTCAGCTCAACATAACATTTCACCTCCGTAAATAGTTGCACTCAGTTGCGGGACACCCTGTATACATAAAAAACATATTTTAAACCAGCGTTCACCTTAACATGAACAACCGAAATAATTGCAGCGCAGATTACGTACAAAACAAAAACAAAAACATAACGCAATGATCTACTCGAATCGTGCTGAACATGTTATAATATGACAAAAAAATAAAAACCCATTCGTTTTACCGGCAATTACTTCAGCGACAGTGCAGCAGTGATGATATTGGCTTTACTGTAAAAGGGCCAAAATTCATATAAAAATAGGGCCAATTTGACATTAATAGGGCTTTAAGATTTAAAAATTGTAACTCAATATCAGAGGCCGTACCAATTATGCATTTTATAATAAAAAGCAAAAAAAAAAAATTATTTTTTGACTTTTAAAATTTTGAGCAAAAAGTAATAATTATTTCTAGATTTTATTTGTTAGGTCAAAAATAAAAAGAAAATCAAACCGATAATTTTTTGAGCACTAAATAACTGGTAAGTTTTGATTTTTATTTTTTAAGACAAAAATTAAAAGCAAAATCTGACCGATATTTTGTTGAGCACTAAATAACTGGTAAGTCTTGATTTCCGCAAAAATAAAAAGCAAAATGTGGATCTAAGGTAACGGTTGAACCAAAGTTCTACTAACTTTAAGGCAGGAAATGCACGCTCCACGCATGATGACGATGATGATGATGACTCATTTAGAACTGTAATTTAAATGATTAAATGATGGAAATCACTTCCATCTTAAATCAAACATTTTGGGTGAAAGTGACATATTTTCAGGTTATTCTTTCAAAATTTTTTATTTCACGCTTTGTTTGTAAAAGTTAAAAAGACGCCAAAAGTAATATATAGATAAAGTGTTTCTAAAAGAAAATTTTTAACAAAAACATTTTTCTGATAAATTTGATAAATAAAAATAAAAATTTTACAGCTTTTCCACAAAAACCACACACCAGACATTTCCATCTTGAAATAGTCGTAGAATGTCAGAAATGAATAAGCGATTTAATGAAGACTCTCCGTTAAGTCTTGCAAGAAGTCTAATTAATGAAGCGGGACTAGGGTTCACTCTTTTCATCTAAACTCAACTTGGGAAATAAACTAAGCTTGTTGAAATTACTAAAAAGTATGCTCTTAATGGGGCAATGACTGTATTTAACAAAATTTGTTGTACTGAGAACAATTTTAAAGGCGTAGGAAATCTCGCCTTTACATAAAATACAAACAATAAAAAATAACAAGAATAAAAAAAAATGAATGGGAAATTCAAAAGAAAAATCACCGAAAAAATTGGACAATAATTTTGCACATTTTTTAACGAAATTTCGCTTTTTGCTGAGGGTTTTTTTTTTATACAAAAATCACCTACTTTTTTGGATACAGTTTCGCTTTCTGTTTTTAACTGATAGTTCACATTAACTATTTTTACTCTTTTTTATTTTTATCACTTGATCCTTATGTTTTTTCAAAATTTTAAATAATTAACTTAAATCGGTCGAGGGCTATCCGTCACCTCTCTTCCCCCCTCTCCACCCCGCGGTTGTCTTACCTTTACATGATCACAAAAAGATAACTTTTTTTCTTTCTCCAGATATTTCTATTTACGAAATAAATCAAAATTGGCTTCCAGAAATTACGAACGAAAAAAATTACAAAAAACCCGAAATTTTCCATACAAAATCGGGCTTAATTCGTCGAAAACCAATTACCGAAATTTCTACCGATTATGTAATTTTTTCGGGTGTTTGTACCAATAAAATTAGGATCTTTTTTGTAAATACTTGAAAAGGAAGAAAGGCCCGAAAAATAGGCTTGTCATTTAGGGCCGAAAAAAAAATCGGGCATTTTCGCAAAATTAAAAATAAAAAAACGCTCGAATTTTTGTTTACCGAAAAGTTAAGGAAGTTCAAATTCATTACGATAAAATGGATCGCCCTTTTACGGAAGGTGAAAGAATATTGTTCCGTAAAAGAGCAAATCATTTTATCATAAAAAAAACACTATCTGAACCTTATCCGTACATAATGTCCATGGACCCCTTGTTCATGAATTACATCAAAAAACAAATAAAATTAATGAAATCTTTGCAGATTTTTTTACAGGGGAATATTAATTTACTATTCAAATTTGTTCTTTTATACTTTGATAATCTTATTTGGAAATAAAGACCGAAAAACTGCTGAAAACTTCGGTCGTAATTTCCATTTTCTTTCGAGTCTTATTTCTCCATTCGAGCATTATTTCTTTCTTTCGTGCTCAATTGCCATTTCAAATTCGGGCGTTTTTTCCGAAATTTAATGCTTCCAAAATTTCGGGCTTTTTTACCATTTTTTTTGGGGCGTAAGTTCTAAAAGATTTATAATCACTTGTTCGTCGTCGTCTATACAAGCAACAATATTTTCAATTTAGAAGCAAAACCCTTTGTGACGGCGGATATTGGTTGTGCCATTTTATTTTTGTCAAGCACTACAACGCCGCTGAATTGCATTTTGGAACATTTTTCCAAAAAAATTTTTAACATTTTTTCGTTTTTATTGTGTAAAAATTTTGTATTCTTTTCGTTTGGGGAATTTTTCATTTAATTTTTTCGGCGATTTTTCTTTGGCATATTGAAATCATATACATTAACCAGTAAACTTTTCTTTTAAAAAATTCCGATTTTTTTTCGGTAGAATTTTCCAAAAGGGCCTAAAATGAATAAGAAGGGCCTCGGGGCTTTTGAAATGAAAAAGGGCCCAAAAAAGCCCTAAAAGCCCCCAAATATCATCCCTGCAATGCAGTAGGTTCTACTTCAGTTTTGTTCTACTTCAGTTTTGTTCTATTGCCGATATGTTATACTGTCCCTTCGTGCAGTGTTTGTTTGTATATCAAAAACTCTCTTCACTTTACTGCTTGTGTTGTTATGAGAAAGAAGGTGATCGGAAGTTGACAGCAGAGCTGATGGCTTGCAAGTCATTTGTACAGTGCTTGCGCAGCTCTTTACTTCAAAAGCGTTTCTCTAAATGCTCCGCAACTTGATCCGTGCCCATAGATGCTTATGAGAAACACTCTCTTTTTTGAGTGTACATAATTAACTCCTTACATATTTGTAGTAAATACATATTTTTATGTAATAAGTAAATACAGAATTTACTAATTTCATATTTATAGTAAAAAATAATTTTTATGTAATAAGTGCATACATAACTCAGTGCATACATACATACATACTCAGTTCTTTTATGTGCCTGAATCACCCTCTCAATCAAATGCAATGAAAAAATTCATAAGGGAAGTGCTACGATTCCACAAAGTAATTAGCAATTAGTTGTAAGCAATTATAATCTATACAATCCGACAACATTAAAATGGGTTGATTCAATCGTCTGATCCAGACGTATTTCTAATTTGAAAAAGATCGATTATTCTAAAAAAATACAAATTAAATTAAATTAAAAATACAGCCTTAAAAAGTAAAGAAATTATAAAAACCATTGCCTCCTTTGCATCAAAGCGAACAAAATACGAACATACCCGAAAGCAAGCATAGTATACATCTTCCAATTTATTCCATAGGATTGATAACAACAATTTATTGTTTATCCAAAAGAATCATTAATCATTATAACTCGGAATTTATTTATATTAAATTTTTCTTAAAAAAACGAAAACTGCCGGTATGATTGTAAATATTTTAAATTTCAAAAAAAGTACAAAATTTAACCCGCAGTAAGGACCACTATACATTCGTGTTTCAGAAGCTCTGACCTAATACCACGGCGCATACTTGTTTGGGTTTTTCGTTACAAGACTTGCATCGTATTTTATGTTGCATATGCGACGATATTTAATGCTAAGTGATGCAGACATATATATATATAGAAGAAACTCCAACATTATCACAATAATTGTGCTATTTACATCCCAGTTCTTAAAGAAATCGTAAGAGACCCATGCGTGATTTTTCCGATTCATGGACGAAGCATGCTGATTCGGCCATACATTTCATTAACGAAAATCTCATATAAATGTTCCAAATTCTTGCAAGAATGCAGTGCAGAAACATTGAGAATTTTCGTGCACGAATACAACACCGAATCAATGGAGAAGACAAAAGACAGAAATTTGAAAAAAAAATGTTTTTTTTTCTCTTTTCTTTTTTATTATTTATTCTTTAATTTTATTGAACATGTTTTCCTTGGAGCACATTATCTGCTATCTGTTATCTTTCTCATGTCAGTCATCCAGGTCATTATTATGCCGCCCTCACAAAATGATATTTGTTTCAACTTTTAACGAAAAATTCCCCGAAATATAAGCAAAAATAAGCTTTATAGGGAACCCATGAACGAAAACAAAACAGAAACGTTGAAGAATTTTCGACAAATTTTTTAATGAACAAAACAAGACAGACGCCTTAAAGAATTTTCGACAAGAGAGAAAAGTTATCGCATGTTGTACTGTTTTCGTTACTGCTTTGTTCTTTTTGTTTTTTTTTTATTGTTTACGAACCCAATGCGGATGCGTACATACTCATACATATTGACGAATACAAGACAGGTGCGTTAAATAATATTCTGCAAGTCTGCAAAAAATCACCAAAGAGGACTTAATCGATGATGCCCGATACTGCTGGGATATGCATTGACAATTTCATTTTTGGCACAATATTTTAGAAACATAACCTCTCATGTCTTACTTTCGACCAAAGTACCGTAGGTAATCTGGTAGCTCAGTTGGTAATGGAAGAATTTGTAACCAGAAGGTTGCGTATTCAAATACCGCAGCATGCGATTTTTTTTGTAATTTCGATATAAATGTGAGTTAAAAACTACATCTGAATTATATGAAAGATATGGATTTATATGGAAATTCACAGATCTAAGAATAAAACAAATTTTAGATTTAAAGTTGCAATTCTTAATATTGCAGTATGTGCTGTTTCCAAATCAATCAATGCAAGGCTTATTTCGAAAAACGATAAAAACTGCACTGATGTCACATACGTAACAGGTAGTATCTCATATCAAAAAATTTTTTAAAAAGTGTGTATCAATCTGTGGCATATCTGCATCTAGTGGCAGATTTTAATTAATTGAAATACTAGCAGCTGACCCTGCACTATTGTTTTTTTCGTCCCAGCCTAATAAACAAAAAATTTTCCTTAAAAAAAATATATAAGTTAACGCCAAACATATTTTTCTCATAACTCTACACGCGCATCCGCTCCAGACGCGTAATATGAGAGCGGTACGTGATAAAATGCAGTTGCAACGTTCCCACAGAGTCAGCAAGTAGCTGGTAATCCAACAACAACAACAATAACATAAAGGGTGCAGCGCACGTCAGCATAGGCAGTGGCAAAAGTAGTTTAAGAAAAATAATTGTTTAGTTTAAGTTTTATTGCGATACAATAAAGAGCTTAAGCTCAAAAAACTAAATATTTTTTTTAGTGTTTTAAACTAAAAGATATTTAACTGGCGCCCAACGTGGTAATCGGGTAAAAAGAGTTAGTAAATGTTGTGATCGCGATAATTATAAAAAAGTCCTCAAGTAGTTCGTTAATTAAATCGTGTCTCATAAAAACTCTACTCAGCGTGATATACTGTAGTGTCCTCAAGAAGTTCCAAAACATTAATCACGCATAGCTCGAACACACCAATAACACTATGAAGCAGATTCAGTGTAAGCGTTAGAATTCTATCGAATAAAAACGCGACCGGACTATTTGTGTTTCTAAGGATCCCGAGTCACCAGCAGAAACGGATAAAAGGGAGTTCTCCAAGGATACCTGTTCGGAATGAAGAAAATCCTGCTATTAGTTAGTTAGTTTAAATAAAAAAAATTTATAAATCCAAAATAGTTTAAAAGTTTATAAATAAATCGAAAAATTTATGAATTGAAAATAGTAAAAGTTGTCTTAAGACTTTAGTAAAGAGTTAAATTGTTTAAAAGAATTTTATGAAATTAAAGTTAAAACGAATATACACTTTTGTTTAAATTTAAACCATAACAAAAAAAAAAAATAAAATATATCAAAATTTTAATTAAAATTGTGTAAAGAAATTGCGAAATATTTTAAAAGATTTATTTTAAATAAAAAATCTTAAAAAATGGCTCAAAATAACATAATTAGGCCTCCATTGTTAGGACATCCTGGTGTACCGACACCACCTGCACCTTCAGTGTCGCAAAATACTGCTAATGCAAGCCCAGAGTTTGCAAGTTTAATTAGGAGTATTATGACGGACATATTAAAGACTGATGAACGTAATCTTCTTAAAGATACACACCAAGTGATGACGGACCAGACATTAGACGAACGATACCAAAATAACCTGGCGAACATGGATAAAATACCGGATGTCGTCCGTTCATTACGAGAATTCAGCGGAAATCCGGCGGAGTTTAGCAGCTGGAAAAAAAGCGTTGGAAGGATTCTAAAAATCTATGAACCATCCATAGGTAGCCCCAGATACTTCGGTATTCTTAATGTAGTAAGGAATAAAGTCATAGGTAGTGCCGATGCCGTGTTGGAATCATACAACACACCTCTTAATTGGACGGCAATATCCCGATGCCTTACAATGCACTACGCAGACAAAAGAGACCTTAGCACTTTGGAATACCAAATGACATGTTTAATCCAAGGGCGAAGAACATTACAAGAATTTTATGGTGAGGTATATACTCACTTATCACTCATTCTAAAAAAAATTGCGTGCATGGATATCAATGATGAAGCCATGCGAGTTCTCACCGGAACATATCGTGACAAAGCACTGGATACCTTTATACGATTTTTGTCCGGTGATCTTTCAAGACTGCTAGGCATGAAAAAGCCTGCCGACTTACCGGAAGCTTTGCACTTGTGTACTAAGCTTGATAACCAGAACTTCAGAGCAGTACATGCAAATAACCAGTATAACATTTCAAGAAAACCAATTCCAACTCCACAACCTTTTTATGCGCAACAATTTCAACAAAAGCCTTTGTTACCACCTAAAAAGTATCAATACGAAAAACAGACATCTTTTCCACAGCTTGCTTATGTCCCTGAGAATATTCCACAAACAAGACCACAAGCACCTCAGTTTTATCACCGACAACCCCAATATTTTAATCAACAATTTAGACCAAACGTTCCTTTCAATAATTTTGCATATAATGTCCCACCAGCAAGGCCATCACAACCAAAACCTCCAACACCAATGGATGTCGACCAATCCCAGCAAACAAGAAATGTGAACTATATGAACAGACCGAACTTTAATACTTTTCAATCCAAATGCCCACCGCCAACACAGTTAACCCAATTCAACAAAAACTTCACGAATAAAATGCAACGAATCAACCAGATTTCTCAGGAACCCATAGATAACACTTCACAAGAACCTAAAGCAAATGAATACGACATAGAGCAAGGAAGTCAACCATGGAACGAATATTATCAGGATTACACTAAACAATTTCAGGACGAACAAGATGACGACGACGAAAAATTTTGTGACATATATTTTTTAAGGCTGACGGACTCTATGTTACCATATTTTCAATGCAAAACCGGTAACGGAGAGATACTCAAGTTCTTAATAGACACCGGATCTAATAAGAATTACATACAACCTTCATTAGCAAAAAATCCTCTACCAAATGACAACATTTTTTACGCCAACTCAGTAGGTGGAAAAATTAAACTATCCCACCATATTTTTTAACCCTTTTTGCAATAGAAACCGATAAACTTAAATTTTTTGTATTACCCTCTCTTAAGTCCTTTCATGGCATTCTTGGCAATGATAGCCTCAAACTACTAAACGCAGTAATTCATACGGCAGAAAATTATATGCTAATAAAAAATGGGGGAAAAATTCCAATTAAACAACAGGCAGCTAAATCTGTCAATACTTTAGACACTAAAATAGAACATTTAACAAAAGAACAAAAAGGAAAACTTCACTTATTGTGTAGTCAATATCCAACACTTTTCGTAGAACCTAACGAAAAGTTAACTTACACCACAAAGGAAAAAGCGGAAATAAGAACGGTAACAGATAATGCAATATATTCCAAATGCTATCCATATCCTATGTCCCTAAAGTCTGAAGTTGAAAGGCAAGTCAACAAGATACTTGAAGATGGAATTATCAGGCCATCTCGTTCACCCTATAATGCACCTGTCTGGATAGTAGACAAAAAATCAGATTCTTTAGGCAACAAACAGTACAGATTAGTCATAGACTACCGGAAATAAAATTCAGTTACGGTTGCAGACCGATACCCAATACCAGAAATAAATAAAGTCCTTGCCCAATTGGGAAGCAATAGTTTTTTTTCAGTTGTAGATTTAAAAAGCGGTTTTCACCAAATTTTGCAATTAGCGGTTTGCAATTAACAATGGAAAGTATGAATTTACAAGATTACCCTTTGGATTGAAGAACGCCCCCTCAATATTTCAGAGGGCGCTAGACGACATTCTACGAGAATACATTGGACGTAATTGCTATGTGTACATAGATGACATTATTATTATTTTCAGTAAAACAGAATCGGACCATGTAAAAGACTTATCAGATATCTTTAGGACACTCGAGCAGGCGAACATGAAAATCCAATTAGATAAGTGCAAATTCTTTGAAAAAGAAGTAGAATTTTTAGGGTTCATTGTGACGCCAGAAGGAATTAAAACCAATCCTTCGAAAATCACAACTATTAAAAATTTTCCAATCCCGCAAAACCTTAAAGAACTCAGATCCTTTCTGGGTCTTTCAGGGTACTACCGTCGCTTCGTTAAGAACTATGCGAAACTCGCTAAGCCCCTGACAGCCCTTTTAAGAGGGGAGGACGGACGGACCTCCAAGACTCAGTCAGCAAAGAAGCAGATCCATTTTGATGAGGGCGCTTTCAATGCATTCCATAAAGTAAGAAATGTTTTAATTTCAAGTGAAGTAATGCTAACCTACCCCAATTTAAATAAAGACTTCGAGCTCACAACAGATGCATCTAATTATGCAATAGGTGCTGTTCTATCTCAGGAAGATAGACCAATAACGTTCATATCGAGAACACTCTCAAAAGCAGAAGAGAATTACGCTGCCAACGAAAAGGAGATGCTCGCCATCATCTGGGCATTGAAGTCTCTGCGAAACTACTTGTATGGCTCAGCAAAGGTGAAGATCTTTACCGATCATCAACCGTTAACGTATGCTTTGAGCATCAAGAATAACAACAGTAAGATGAAACGCTGGAGAGCGATTCTTGAAGAGCACAACTATGAATTGAAGTATAAACCAGGCAAAACTAATGTAGTGGCCGATGGATTATCCCGACCACCACAACAAGCACCAATTAACACCCTAACAGCTACGCAACACAGTGATGAAAGCTCATCACAAAATTTAGTTCCACACACTAATGCTCCGGTTAACGTATTTAAAAACCAATTTTTTATAACAACAGCAGAAACTTCATCCTACCAGTTTAAAATAATTTTTCCGACTTACCATAGGCACATTATAACCGAACCAGAGTATACAGACGAAATTTTAGTAAGCTTGCTTAAACGCTACCTTAACTCTTCGGTCACTAATGCAATCATTACAGAAGACCCCATCCTTGGCAGAATTCAAACCATTTATCAATTACATTTTAGTCAATATAGGGTACTTAACACTCGAAAGACAGTGAAAGACTTAACGCAGGAAACAGAACAGGAATCCGAGATTTTAAAAGAACATAACAGAGCACATAGGAACCCAACCGAAAACAAAGCCCAGCTTCTGGAGAAATTTTACTTCCCTCAGATGAAAGCAAAAATAAAGAAAATTGCATTGTTTTGCACAATATGTCAAGAGAATAAATACGAAAGACATCCTCTAAATCCAATTCTGACCCCAACCCCAATTCCGAACTACCCAGGGCATATTGTCCATATCGATATCTATCACACCAATGGTAAAGTTGTCCTTACCGCAATAGATAAATTTTCCAAATACGCTCAAGCTAAAATTGTGAAGTCAAGAGCAACCGAAGACATAAAACAGCCGTTACAAGATCTACTCACATCTTTTGGAATACCAGAAAGCATTGTAATTGACAATGAAAAATCCCTAAGTTCAAGCCCCATTACGTTCATGTTAGAAAATCAATTCGGCATTGCAGTATTTTAAGCACCTCCTTATACTAGTTCAGCCAATGGACAGGTAGAAAGGTTCCACTCAACCCTTTCCGAGGTATTACGATGTGTTAGAGCAGAAAATACTCATAACAATTTTAGCGAGTTGCTAAACAAATCAATCTGCAAATATAACTACTCAATACATTCCACCACCAAGAGGAAACCCATTGAAACATTTTTTGTAGAAGAGTTTACGCAAATCCAACATTGGTCTAAGAAGAAAGACGCGATAATATAAGGAACATAGTCGACAAACAGGGAAAAGACCTTGCATTTCACAATAAAAAAAGGAACGGAAGTAAAACCATACGCAATGAACGACATTATCTATGTTAAAATCAATAGACGTCTAGACAATAAACTTACACCTAGATACAAAAAAGAGACAGTACTAGAAGACAAAGGTAATACAGTTATGACGCAATCCGGACGGTTAGTACACAAAAGCCATATAAAACCGTAATTGTAGTGAAGAATAAATAGAAATAACATAATAATAATTACACCCATAATAATAAAATTACATGATAAAGAAAATAATTTTAATAACGACAATAAAAATAAGATACAAATATATATAAGTAATGGAAGAAAATCGAATAATATGCCATAGGCATACGATCATATTTTTAAGTTATAAGTGAAAATTAAAATATGCCATAGGCGTATTGTATTTAATACAATTCAAACATTGTATTAAATAAATTATCAAGATGGTTATGTCTTTTCAGTCTCCTCGTCTGCATGGCCTATGCAGATGTCCAAAACAATGATTACTCCTCATCCCACCTAATAACCATGAAAAATGGACAATCCAAAATAAAAGACGGTACCTTAAATTTTATGCACATAATTAATACTCGAATCTACAGAGATATTTTGGAAAACATAGATAATGTAATAGATAAAAATATACCGCAAGAAAATCCATTATACCCCACTCTACAACATGAAACCCACCAAGCCATCGTGGGTTAGTTATCCAAATGTTGTTATCCAAATGTTAGAAATCCTTGAACCCATTCGAAATCCCAAATCAAAGAGATCCCTTGATATAATCGGCACTGCATGGAAATATCTCGCAGGTAGCCCTGATCATGACGATCTTAATATGATCAATGATAATTTGAACAAATTAATAACGAATAATAATAAGCAAACCTTTGTAAACAATGCTTTTAATCAACAAATAAATAAGTTAACTAGAATCACTAACGATTTATTAAACGCAATTAAAAAGGATAATATTGCAGCAAATGAAGTAGCTTTAAGCCTACAAAGTAAATTAAGATTAGTCAAAGAAGATATAATAAATGTAAAATACGCAATACAATGGGCTAGAATAGGAGTTGTAAATTCATTTATATTAAATAAAATAGAAATTGATATAGCAGTAAAAGAAATGAATAAAGAAAATATGCCCTTTAATACAGCTGAAGAAGCATTAGAATTTGCAGATGTAAGCGTATTAAGTAATTCATCAGCAATTTTATATATTGTAAAGATACCATTGACTACCAATGAGATTTATGACAATTATATCGTTAAAGCTGTTATAAGAAACAATGTAATAATTAATTTAAAATATAACAATGTTCTAGTAAATCAAAGAAACATTTTGGGAATAAAAACTAGTTGTAAGCAATACAATATGATAAGTATCTGTAAACAAAATGAATTGTTAGACTTAAGTGACGATTTTTGTATACCTAATTTAATTAGAAGCCTCAACTCGTCGTGCCACATGATAAACAGAAATCAGATCATTACAAACTGAGAAGGTGATAAATAGAACCTTTGCAGGAGTGACCTTCATCATTATGGTTGCCCTGTTGATCAGCATCAAGAAACATTGCTTTAAAAAAGGAAAAATCCCAGAGCAACTGACGAAAGTTGTCCTAGAAGTTAACCAAGGTCAAGAAGCCGCCCCTCAAGTCCCTACGCCTGAAGCAAGAACTTTCCAGATATTTCAGACGCTCGAGGACAAGCATTTTTAAGGAGGGAGGAGTTAACGCCAAACATATTTTTCTCATAACTCTACACGCGCATCCGCTCCAGACGCGTAATATGAGAGCGGTACGTGATAAAATGCAGTTGCAACGTTCCCACAGAGTCAGCAAGTAGCTGGTAATACAACAACAATAACATAAAGGGTGCAGCGCACGTCAGCAGAGGAAGTGGCAAAAGTAGTTTAAGAAAAATAATTGTTTAGTTTAAGTTTGATTGCGATACAATAAAGAGCTTAAGCTCAAAAAAAGAAATATTTTTTTTAGTGTTTTAAACTAAAAGATATTTAACTTATATATTAAATTGGAATATTATCAGCTTGCAAACTTTAAAACAAATAAACAAATTTAATCAACATCAGAATAATCATTACCTTCCAATTGGGAGGAATATTTTTTGTCATATTCATAAACAACCTTTTAGTAGGTGATGTTTAAATTGCTGCAAGAGAATTTAAAACAGCACCAAAAATGGAGCGTGAATACGCAGTAATAGTACTGCTCATGCTTTCTTTCACAGTATCAGAATTGTCAAACCAATGCAATAAGTTTCCGTTACTTGGCAAACTGAGTCTCCGCTCAGTGTTGTTTTGCGTTTTTTTGTGTGACAGTTCTGACACCCGGCTCTAAGTCATGCATCTACCTTCTTTTATTGTACCATGAGCCGAAGCGCGTGTTGAAGACGAGCTAGCAATACTTTTTATGCATTCTTTTAATAGCTATACATGCTAAGACTCAACTCAATCGTAAAAAAAGAAAAGAAGAACTGATTGTTGATTAAAGATAAGTCTGAGCTACACAACCAAATATGTGTTCGTGGATCAGCGATCTATTGATCCAAGCGTACTGTGTTCAATACTCGGTTTAAGAAAAAATATAAAAAACTTTAAATAGTAATTTTTCGTTTTTATACAACTGCGGCGAGTTCCTGTGTTGTTGTTTTCATAAGAACCATTTCATTACATTGGTTTTACCCCCCATCTAGCCCGCCGTATTGTTGAATACGCGGCTATAAAAATTTCACTCCAAAAATTATTAAGCCTCAAATTGTGCAGGAAAAAGTCTGCGTACTATTTGAAGAATTAATATTGTATATTGCAAATATATGATTATATTCTTGTTAAATAATATTACGAGTGTACAATCGTTTCTTATTAATACGGGAGTTATATTGTCATTGTGAGGGTTTTATTTAAAAAATTCCGAATTTTTTAATTTTCGAGGAATTTCAAAATATTTTGTTGGCAACGCTAGATCGTTCTGTACGGGAGATGATAACATATCTTTCTGGGATTCAACCCCGAATTCATTAAGCAATTGATTTCGCACGCTGCTTGCTCGCTGCTTATACGCATCCGCAGCAATCCACCCCTACTTTAGAGAGTGCATCTTTAAAACACCCTCAGTAATAAAAGTAACTTTCTGAAAATATTTTTGTAATTTAAAGAAGGGAAAATCCCTATTTGGAGGTCTTCAAGACTTGACCTTAAAAAAAATTCCAAAAAAATTTGTTCTTGTTTTTTAAAGAACTTTTTATTATCTTTTCAAAAACAGCTTAAGCTTGAAAAATGAGCTAGTATTGTTGAATCTATGATTTTTAAAAAGTTAAGCATTTTCGCTTTTTCCTCCAATGCCGAAATTTAAATTTTTCGTAGAAACTTTAAAAAAATCTTTAAATTATTATACTCAAACTGTTTTTATTTCATAACAAGATTTAATTCTGAAAGTTTAAGCAAAATCGGAGATGGTCAACCCCCCTGGAATGGCTGGTATGTGCTATGAAGATCTAGAGTGACCGTTTGAAGTACGAAAGTCTCGAATTAACTTTTGGAAGTGTGTGGGCAGGAAATGTTATGAGTAATACAATGATGAGTTTATTTTTTAATTTTTTTGAAAATTCTTTTTAATTAAAAACCATTTAAGAAAAGTTATGGAAAAGGTCGTTTTGAAAAAAATTTATTATTAGCAATGTTCCCAATTAAAAAATGGAATAATTGTTTAATGGAAAAAAATTTAAAAATTGATTTTGTCGGTTAAATAGTTAACTTTAAGGAAAAGTAAGGAAAAATTAAGATAATTGCGAAAAATTCAATTTAAACTTTGTTTTGCCTTAGCTCTTTTTAGGAAGCTGGTAGTTTAGAGACAGCATGTGTTAATCCAACTGCATTCGATAGCTAAAATGTGCAACATATTCGTCGTTCTATACCTCTATTAGACCTCTAGAGAAACTTGATTGTCTCCAGTTTAAATTCTTTGCCAATGCGAACTTGCACAAGTGTGTCATTTAAGGGTTAACAAACACAGTAATAGAATGTGTTTGGGGTCGTTTCGACCACACAGGAAAAAACTAAATCTTTAATTAATTTATGCTGTTTTGTTCGGAACTTTACGCACGTAAGGACAATCTGTAATATTACAACGCCTAAAATTAACTAAATGTATACGTTAAGGTGTACGGTGGCTTTAAAAACAAGAAAAAAAAATTTTTTTTGCTGTTTTTTTTAAGATGAAACTATTAACTATAAACTTATATAAATAGAAATTTAATTAAGGAATTTTAATGCAATAGCAAGCAAATCGTATCTTGATATAAGCTATAAGCAAATTGATTTAAGCTGAAATACGAACTGTTTCTTTGGCAAGTCTTGAATGTCAGTCAAACGCACTTCCACAGTGCTTTTGCTCGCGTTAAAAAATTGGAAGAAAAATATGTTTTTTAATTGCCAACACTTTACTGGAGCTTAATTTGTAATTTTAAATTTTTAATTTGCGTCCTCAACAAAATATCGCAGAGCTTCCACATATTTTTTGCTGTCAATTTTTTAATCCTCGTTTCAGAATTTTCTACATTTCATTTCCATACTTTTCGACGTTTTACTGTAAATATGAGTATAACTATTATCCCAACATTTTTTTCAAATAATTTGTTTAAATTATTGTTGGCTTTAAGTACTTTGTTATTAACATTATAACACGACATGGCAAAATTTAATTAGAAGAGTACTTGAATGGGCTCAAAGTGTATATTATGTTCGCCTACTTAATCTTTTTAAGACTTCAACCACATTATCCACACATATTCTTTTGAATAATGAGTAGCCTGTAGTCTAGAAAATTGTGCGGTATTGAACGGAGGGCGTTTAACTTTGATTTCCACTTCAACCAAGTTTTGCTCATATATTGTTTAGTATAATGGGCAGCCATGAGTTTAGAAAAGTAGTCGGGATAAGACAGGGGGCGTGGCACTTTAATGTTGATAAAACACCTAAAATATTTGCCGATTGTCAGAATTCTAGAAAATAGGGCGGGACTAGACAGGGGCGTGGCACTTTAAATCCAAGCGAACTTAGGGTTTGTCCGATTTTTATCAAATTTTTCACATATATTTTTTTGGAATAACGAGTAGTGCAGGTTATTAGGACCTGTTCCAAGCAACACACCAAACGTAAGTGGGTTAGACAAGGGGAGCAGAAATTTTTTTAGAAACTCTATTTCAGGTTTAAAATTCATAATTCCATTACGCCCTTAAAATTAAAAAGTTTCAGGTGGGAAATTGTTTTTAAAATTTTTCTGGTCATAGATAAAACTTTACGTAATTTTATCTTAAAAATAATTCCGACAATATGTAGATGTAAGTAATTAAAACAGTGACATTTATGCCATACTGAGGTAACTCGGTACCTCAACGACAAAACTGAGCTCTCAAGACATGAGATTGCATTTTCTGATTTACCAAAATATATGAACTTTGTTTGGTATATGCTTCAAAGTTCTCATGGTCCATTAATTCTAACCTTAAATATTTATTAAAAAAAACTGAAGCCTAAAAAATTAAGGAAGTAAAAACGACAAACTTCTAGCGAACTACTCCATGCTGTTCTAAATGTTAAATTTAATTGAGACATGAATATTTTTGCAGATTATATATACAAAAACATATTTTAGACGGCTAAGGGCTTTGAATATACCTCAAAAATAAATATTTTTTTTGAATACAATTTTCAGAAGGGCCCCGTATGTTGCACCCCCAAGGCCCAAATTTGTCTCTCTGCGTGGATGCGAAGAAACAATACATTTTGAATGAAATAAGGGATAGAGATTTTTGATAAAAACTATTGCGGGTTCTCATATATTCACTCACTTTCATGTATAGAAAAGCGGAAGTACCTTTGGCTCAGCCTAATATTTTCTAAAAATCTTTATATGGCTTTGTTAATGATCTTATAGATTGTTTTCATGCATATAAAAAATGGTATTCGTAACTCACTTATCGGTGGTTATACGCCAATCCATCCAAGCTTTTTTCACATATGCGTAATTGTTCATGAGACACAGACGAGCAATAACCAACGCCGTGACGTTCTACCATTGGGCTTTTATCGACAATGCTTGTTAATTAAGCGATAAAATTAATTTACGCGTCAACACTTCGAAATACGCGCAAACAAGTATGCGCCACGTAAAAAGTTAATTCATGCCACCCACTTTACTCTCCAAACACTCATCCAAGCACACGCACTCCTACTTGTCTGCACGGTAACTCATAAATTCAACAGATTGTGCGTGATAGCACCATAAAAAAAAAAAATACAAAACAATACAAAAACATACGCAATATGGAGTCAACATCCGTGGAATCCATTAAAACCATCTAAAAGCAGGACTGCCACCAGGATACCTATATGGCTGTCTCTCCTGCCATGGACGCATTTTGCGGTTTGACGCTACCGAATGTTTTTTACTCTTACTGCTCAATGTTTTTAAAGCTATCGATTGTTGTAAATTGAGTAGCAATTAATACCAAAGAAATATTATAGTTACACGTACATTTATAAGTATATTTATTATATTTTCGAATTTACGATTTAATTTTTTTGTTGGTCTGTAGTGTTTTTTTTATTAAATTAAATAATTTATATACAAAAACCATTGACAAGGAGTTCCATATGTAACGGATGGAATATGCAAACTAAATAATCTTCCCATTTTTTTTTCCAGCAAAGCAAAAGTTTTATGATAACACGTAGATTTTGAAAAATTTTATGATTAAAATAAGTGAATATTTTTTTAGTTTATAACTCAAAATTAATTAAATTAACAATAAAATTTTAATTTACATACAACCTTTGTCAACAAATTGCATTTTTCGTTTTTATTTGAGCCTTTTATTATAATTTCATCCTAACACATAACTTATCTTTAGCAAAGTCTGCCCTAATAAATGAAAACAACATTAAATCTAGTATACACCAAAAAATACCCATTGATGCTACCATTTTTTTTCTTCGTTTCGGTTGTACTCATTTCTTGTGAAGCCGTTTGATTGTTAAAAATATCCAACTTACTCAAAAAAAAAAAAAAACTTGTTCTTTCACACAAAAAACGAAGTCTTATATATATATAAGATCCCACCATAGGACGACCTACACCCATCTGTTTTCCTAATGAAAACTACTTTTTAGCAATTATAGTACATTAGTAAACATATTGCAAACAGGTTGCCTAGTGGAATGAAGTCAGGACTATATTTAAGTACAATTAATATATGCATTTTTTTTTCGATTTATACACTCATTTGTTTGCCAAACGAAATCAATATTAATTAAAGAACCCGTTGGACTGCCTATGATTTTCTGGTCAAGACTACAGGGTTGCCAGGTATGAATAGGGGAATTTATAACGATATTTGCACTTATTTGTTTTCTCATTGAATTTATTACAATAATTAATTGCAATATTATTTTAATTTCAATTTCATTTTAATGGAAGTTTTTTTAATATTTTCCACAAAAGATTGGAATTTGGTATGTTTTGGCTAAAATACAAAACAAATTTATAATGGAATATAAGGGTTTTTTTCAAATCCATCAAACTGATTGTCACGTTTTTTTTCGCGTATGAAACGGTTCCTTGCTATAAAATAACTATCCATACAAAATTTTATGGATCTGGTATAATATTTTTGGTGAAATATACCATATTACCGATTTCGTTTATATGAGACGTAGGCGTATTAGTCGGCTGATTTGGTTTACTTTCACACTAATTATTTCTTGCTAGAAAGTAATATTGCGTACCAAATTTTATTGATCTGGGAAAATTTGTTGGAGAAATATACTAAATTAACGATTTCTGTTATATGGGAGATGAGCGTGTTAGGCAACCGATTTGGTTCATTTTTACTCCAGCTATTTTCTGTGACAAAAAAACCATGTGTGCAAATTTAAATTGTTCTGGGATAATTTTTTTGGAAAATATACCAGATTACCGATTTCGGTTATATGGGAGGTGGGCTTTTCATTCATCCCATTTCAACGAAATTATGTGTGAAAAATTCTCTTCCTGCGGTAATTCTTTCTATTTTTGTCCGTGGCTTACACTGCGCGTCGCTCGCTGTTTAAAATTGGGGCAACCCTAAGCTTTAACCGATTTTACTTAGGTAACCTAATACCATCGTGTTCGTAATAAAATTATCTGTATAGAAATATAAATTTCAATGAGAAAACGGTTGAGTGCAAATATGGTTATAAATTCCCCTGTTCATACCTGGCAATCCTGCATTTTTTACCAGAAAATGATAGGCAACACAACGGTTTCTTCTTCCTTATGCTGCATTCTTTCAATTAATATTGACTTCGTTTGGCAAACAGATGAGTGTAGAAATCGGAAAAAAATGCATTATATTAATTATAATTAAATATAGTCTTGACTTCATTCCACTAGGCAACCAATTTGCAATATGTTAACTCATGTACTACAATTGCTAAATTGTGTAGACCGTCCTATTGTGGGATCTTGTACTATTATGAAAATCTGCGATAGCACCAATAACATATTTATCTTTTTGTATTTGTCTTTAGTTCATTTATTTTTATTTATTTTATTTTTATTGAAAAAATTATATAAGCATACAAGAATGACTCTTTTAAGAGAGTATCCCTGGTTGGAAGGCTGTTTTTGGACCCTCTTTGAAAAACTTCTCATTTGAAAACGCAAAGAGTTATTTAAATTCTGTTTTTTATTAGAACAAATTATATTATTAAGAACATATTAAATTAAATAAAAGATTTTTTTTCCTTTGTACGAGGGCTGTTCAAAAAGTCGACCTTCAAAGTTGGGCGTCGAAAAAAAAGTATGCTGCTTGCGGCCCGGATAACTCGACTTCGGATCATCTGAAATAGAAAAAGTAAACTGCGTTAGATTTAGTACAGACGCAGTTCTGGTCCCTACCTCAATTATAATTTTTCGATTATTTTTTGATAACTGAAAAACCGATATTGGGTGTTTTTTTTAGTTTAGTGTAAAAAAAAATAGTAAAAAATTTTTTAAAATTGTGATTGAGGTAGGGACCAGAATGGTGACAACTCGGCATCGACTGCACTTTTTTTCATCAATCTGGCGCAATCTGGGCCGCAAGCTCGAAAAACGTGGTTTCGAGATAAACGAGTTTCAGTTTGAAGTTATTTTTTTGCATCAAAAAAAAAAAAATTTAACTGAAAAATTTGAGCATGCAGTTTTAAGAATTCGACAATTCTGCGTCGATTGCACTTAGTTTCATTAAAATCGGTTCAGTAGAACCGGAGAAAAGTGACTCCGAATTTCAAAAACGTTATTTTGAAAAAAACTCAAAAAAAAGACAATTTTAGGCAAAAAAACATTTTTTTTTTTAAATACTTACATATATCAATCTGCAATGCCAGCCCCATAGAGAACTCCTTCCTCTTCTTCAAAAGATGAGGACTCAGCGGCGTTTTGTGCTCTTCGGGCAGTTCTACCTTTTCTTGATGCGGCCAGAGCTCTGTCTTCGGACCTTTCCAAACGTTCTTTGATAAAACTGTATAAAACTCCAAAAAGCAATTCTCCGTTTTGTTGTCAATGCTTATGTCTTCGTTTTCATTATTTGTAAATTTTTTTGCCGATGTACTTGTGAATTCGGTGTCCTCATTTCTTTCGTGTTGGTTACCACGAAACTGGCGTTTCGAGGGACGAGTTTTTCGATTTCTACCAGTGTTTCTTTTATTTTTATTTCTATTGCTTTTTCTATCCATTGTCTTTAGCACAACCAAAAATTTTTATCAAAACTGTACTTTGCAAAACTGTATGCGTGTGCGCGTCCGGTTCATAACTCAATTCAAAGTGAACTAAACGCTGCCAACATTCGAATACCTAAGCTCGAAAATGTGTATTCATTTATTTTTAAAATGCGTATACAAACAAGTCATTACCTTCTAAAGAACGCTTTGAACTTCGGTGGTTGCTTCAAACCGTTGCATTCAAAAAGTATCCAAATTAAGCAAATCGCATTTTGGCGAAATCATTGCTGGACAAAAAAGACCATATCTCCTAAAGTATTTCGAATTTCAAAAAACTCTTTTAGAATGATATTCTCAAATACCCGAGCTATAAAAATATACAAAAAAAAAATCGAACAAAAATTTTTGCCAACCAGGAATACCTCCTTAAATGCAATGATTTGAATATTCTAAAATAATAAATAACAATTGGAATAACAACAACTTATAGAGAATAAAATAATTGTAAGGAAATTTTAAAATAATTATGTCGCTAAAGGTAAAAACTATTTTATTTTAAATATAAGGTAAACATAAGATAATGTTATATAAAGGTTAAGAGAAGTGTTCAAGAATTGAGTGTAAAAGTTTGTTTGTTGTTGATGCATTTTAATTTGTTTGGTGGGGAATTCGAAAATCTTATTGTGTGAATGAATTTATTTTAATTATGTTGGCAAATAACGATTATGACATCTTTGAAGAGCCCAAGAAAACAAAAATGGAGAAACACAAGTAAGCCTGAATGGCGCTCAAATGTCAAAATAAGAAAAATATCCAGTGTACGATGATTTTATTTTTATTATAAGTACTAGTTTTTTGACTTTAAATAAATAAATTTAGGTGTTGCAACTATCCAACCAAGAATGCCTTGGTTCCAAAATTGGATGATAGACAAGTAAGAAAAAAGGCGAAATCAAGTATATCTTGTGTAGAATGTTAAAGTGTGGCGAAAAGCCGTATATTTTAAAAAAACCGATGGCATGGTCCAACCGGTAACGATACTTAAGCTAAATCTATAGTGAAATCGATGGCACAACAATCTGCGCCAACCAACTATCGAGGAATCAGTTTTATTTCCATCGCATAGAAGGTTCTCTCAAGCGTACTGTGTTAAAGATTAAAGCCGATTACAAAAACACTGATTGTCAGTGTGGCTTTCGACCTGGAAAACCCAACATCGACCAGATTTTCACTCTACAACAAATCCTGGAAAAAAATCCACGAAAACCAAATTGACACACATCATCTCCTTGTCGATTATAAAGCTGCGTTCGATAGCCCGAGAAGGGATCGCCTTTGCAAGATGACTTTGCAGGATGACGTTGAGCAACACATGCAGCTCCGTCGAGGTACGACATTGCGTACGTACGCTTATGATATTGATATTGTCGGTAGAACCAATAGGGATGTTACCGCTGCTTTCGCTGCTATCGAAAAGGAGTGGGGCACATTTGACTTTTTCAGGGCCACACTTGACAACCATATTTTCCGTGATATTTTTTCGGCTTAAGTGTTATTTAGCTTTCCTTTAAAATTAACTTAATTTGTGGCAGCCGTGGCGTAGTGGTTAGAGTGTGTGGCTCATATGCCAGAGAACCCAGGTTCGAATCCCCCATCTGACACAGAACGTTTTTTCAATTAAATTCATTTTCTGTTCGGCCGTCACCTCTCTGCAGACAATGGCAAACCTCATAGAGTAAAAACTGCCATGAAAATCTTTTTGAGAACATAAGCTGTTCGGAGTCGGCACAAAGCTGGTAGCTCCAGTTCTCGATCATTTGTATTCAAACATTTCACAAAATACACAATTCATCATAAGAAGCTCAGCCAAAGTCCTTTCAAGGGCTGAAAATGGCCATTTCATTTTTTTTTTTTTTTTAAATTATATCTTTTATAATTTGTTTACGTATATTTTATTCAAATAACAGTCGGTGTATTCATACTTATTCAAGCATATGATATAAAAAAATAGGAACATAACTTACGAAAAAATGACAAAATTCAATAGTTTAGAAAAATCATTTTATGTGTAAGGTGCCAAAGCTTTTTTGTTTTTTTAAACTTTTATTATTATTTATTGAATCTTTCTCTTAGAGTAGTGATCGTGAATTGAAGGGGTGAAGACGTGCCGCTCGTCCGTCCGGGTGTTAGATTTTTTTCCAAGCCGTTTATTTGTGTTCCGTCGGTGTCTTTGTGTTTGAGCCTAATTAAATAAAAATTTGTAAAATAAGTTTCTTGAATTTTGAGTTCTTAAATCGTCAAACCAATGCCCGTCGGTGTTTTCTGTTCTTATTTAATTTACTTAAATTAAAATCATATGTGAAAAAAAACCAACACAAGATATTAAAAAACAAAACAAAAAAAAAAAAAATTACATGCTAAACAAACAAGTTGAAGAAACAAAACAAGTGATAAACAACAACAGCTTCATGGCAACAACAACGCCAAAAACATCTGAAAGCAGCTTTGCTGACACCAACAACAACATCATCATTATCCGAAGTTTGCTTTGCTGAGTGCGGCCAGCAGCAACAACAACATTAAGCTGCAGTCAACGTTTTTTTTTAGATGACCACGCGAAGGGCTTTTCTATGCTCTTCGCCGCGTAAGTAATCGTTGTTTTTTTCGTGTCCGTCAACTCCTCCATCCTCTCCGATTAGTAGCGGCTGTGAGTGAGGTTGCACTGTGGGCAAGGTTGTGCTAAGGTGAAGGCATAACACTGGCCTTTGCATATATTTATGTCCACAGAGTTTAATCTCAATTATCGGTTGTAACTAATTACCTTTTTGCCCTATTTATTTAATATTTGCACGGTGCGAAAATGTCGAGTCATTTTTGCATAGATTTTTGCAATATACGTGGACTGAGGGCGAATTTCTTCTCGGTCAATAGGCCTCAAATAATGGCATTAAGTGACACCCAGGTGAGCAAGGATGCAGATCCACTGGATTTTCATATTCCTGGGTTTCACTTACTGCCATTGTTTTCTTCGCATAGGGGCATCGCTCTTTTTACACGTTCGGATGTAGCGTATCAGTGCCAGCGGGGTCTGGGCCCGACCGATCCGGAATTTTGCTCTATGTGGGTTAGGTTCAGGGTCCGCTCGCACTTGCTACATTTCTGCTACGTTTATAGAAGTCCGAATTTAGGGAGGCAGGCAACTTTTAACAAACTAGACCCTCTCTCTGATTCGATATCGCACATTTTGGGGTTGTTCCCTGTTAGCGAAATCGTTCTAGCTGGCGATTTCAATGTCCACAACTCGGCTTGGTTATGTCACTCAGGCCAAACAACATGTGAAGGGCAATATGTTGAGCTTTTTGCTGAATCGAACCAATTGATTCAACTAGTGAAGGAACCAACTTTTTTTCCAAGAAGTGATCTGCATAGCCATAACATCTTAGACCTCTTTTTGACTTCGCATAATGAAAAATATGATGTGACTGTCAACGCACCTCTTGGTAATTCAGACCCAATGGTCTGAATTGCACCATCTCCGCTGTTTTTCCATATTTTAACCTTCGCATCTCTACGCCTGAGACCCCGCAAAGGACTGCATGGTTTTATGGAAGAGCAAATTGGACTGCGCTAAATTATCTTATTGGGTATGCGGTCTTTCATCCCTAATAAGATGAGAAGCATCAAACCAAAAGACCACTCATGGTTTAATGAGACTTGCAGGATTGCAGTCAGGTCCAAAGAGGAAGCCTTTCTAAATTGGCGCTCTGATAAGAATGCTGATACGAAAAGACTTCGCATAGAGGCTAGGAATTGCTGTAATGCAATTTTAAAACACGAAAAGTTTCTTCACGAAACTCGCATCAGAGAACAGGTTCTTCTCTGCCCCAAAGGGAGCAAAAACTTTTGGTCATTTGTTAAAAGTGTAAAGAATCAGACGTCATCGACTATTCTAACTCTTTTAAAAGATAATCAAATTTTCACGGACTCGGCTGATAAGGCGAACCTGTTGGCCGGATAACTCCACACATAACTCCACAATCCCAGTAAGCAATCAGCCACAACCTTTCGTTGAAAGAACGTCTTCTGTAATGCAGGAGATATATTTTCGTACGAGAGCAGCTAAAAAAGTCCTTGCAAACCTCAACATAAACAAAGCCTCTGGTCCGGATGGCATACCACCACTTGTGCTTAAAGCGTGTGCTTCTAGTCTGGCTCGGCCTTTGCGTAACCTGTTTAACATCTCCTACAGGACAGGAGTATTTCCATCTTGTTGGAAGGTCGCAAGGGTCCAGCCGGTACCAAAAAAGGGCGATGCCACAAACCCTGCAAACTACCGACCCATATCGATATGCTCTTCGCTCGCAAAAGTTATGGAGAGCGTAATTAACTTCAACCTTATGAACTATCTGGAGCACAATGAATTGCTTTGTGCCCGTCAATATGGTTTCCGTAGGGCCCGCTCTACTGGTGACCTTATGGCGTTCCTAACAGAAAAATGGAACCAATGCGTTCACTTATTCGGTGAGAGCAAAATTGTTGCTCTGGATATTTCTAAGGCATTTGACCGAGTGTGGCATAAAGCGCTCGTGTCTAAACTAATTGCATATAGTGTCGATGGTAACTTTGCTCGGTGGATCACGTGCTTTCTGATGAATCGAACGATCCATATTGTAGTCGATGGCATATCGTCCAGAGAGCACGCCATCAACGCAGGTGTACCGCAGGGCTCAGTTCTATCGCCAACTTTGTTCCTGGTTTTTATCAACGACCCAATTCATTCGTTTGCGGATGACAGCGGCATTTGTCATTCATATTTATTTAAAAAACGCCCGAGCTCTTTGGAGATTGAGAGGAAGAGGCAACATATGAATGACACACTTAACAATGACTTAGGAAAAATCTCCGAGTGGGGTCTTGCTAATAGAGTAGAGTTTAATGCTAGCAAGACCCAGTGTTGTCTGTTAACCCACAAGCGAATCAATTGCCCCTTAGCTCCCCTCTATATGAACGGTGTAGATCTTACGGAGTCAGATGCTCTTGACGTTCTAGGCATTTCAATACAAGCAGATCTTCGGTGGAATGATCACATTTTTGATGTGTCAAAAGAAGCAGCCAAGTGCCTTGGTTTTTTAAAACGGTGTAAGAAATACTTCACTCCATCTGATCTTCGTTTGAACTATACCTCATATATTAGGCCGAAAATGGAGTACAATTCGCACATTTGGGCAGAGGCTTCAAGATCCTATTTGGAGCTCCTGGACCGGGTTCAAAGACGTGCGATATATTTGATAGGTGATGGAAATATTTCATCTTCTCTCAACTCTCTTGGGCATCGTCGCAATGTTGGTTGCCTAAGCCTTCTGTACAGGTACTACCTCAAGGGAAGTCTTCAAGGGAGATACATGGCCTGTCGCCACCAGCTCTTGTGTTTCCTAGGTCCACTCGGGCAGCTCTCCAAGCCCATCCCTTTACCATTGCAACTTTGCCCAATAGAACATCGCATTACCGAGATAATTCGTTCTTCGGTCGCTCAGTTAAATTGTGGAACAATCTCCCTGCGAGCGTGTTTCCCGACAGTTTCAATCTGTGTAAATTTAAATCAAATCTTCATCGACATTACTCCATCTTTCCACCCTCCAACTAACTATCACCCGTCTTCCGAATCAACACAATGCTTTCGCATTTATAAGGGGCATCCCCTGAGTGCTATTTAAGTCTAAGAAAAAAAAAAAAAAAGAAACTAACAATAATTTATCAAATCTTAACCTCACTAAATATATACAAATTCATAACTAGTATTTACAAATAAATGCATAGTATGCAAATGTATAACAAAACAATAATTGTTTTAATATTGTTAATCTTTCAACATAATTATAAAAGCTTTTCACTTAATATACACGAGGTCTTGTTGAGGATATCTTCTTTGGTAATTCATAAGACGAATGATTAGAGCTGTGCTCACATATGCAAGGCAAGACGGACGTGGCCTAGCTCAAGCATATGCCAGGCGAGACGGACAAGGCCTTGCTCTGGATAATCATGTTCTGCTTTTTTTATCTGTAGATTTATATGTAAAATGATTAGAGCAGTGCCCACATAAGCATGTTGCAATAGTTGATCAAATCCCTAAACCAACTTCTTCAAGTTCTTACTTCAAAAAAATGAATTCAGTTAGAATTTGCCACCGCTAACGGCATTAGCCAACATAAGCTTGAAATTAAAAGATTTTTGGTCTCAAATGATATCGCTATTAATGCTATCGATATAATTTCTTAATCGAAAAATTTGTATTCTGTAAAACAAACCACCGTGATGGAAAAGCACGAGGGGGCACAGCAATACTTATAAAAAATCGATTAAAACACTATTCTTTAGAGGAGTTTGCTAAAGACTTGCTAAAGACTACTTACAAGCAACATCTATATCTCTACAATGCTTGTGCGAAAATATAACTCTGAGCGCAGTTTATCTCCCCCCGAGGAGTCTGGTGCTAAGCCTGCAATTTATTGAGTTTTTTAATACACTTGGGAAAAAGTTCATAGTGGCAGATGACTACAATGCAAAGCATACGTTTTGGGGCTCACGATAAGTGACTCCCAAAGGAAAAAACTATTTTCTGTCTTAATAAATAAAACAAACAATTTTGATTTTATATCTTCGGGCCAGCCAACTTATTGGCCTTCTAACCCTCAAAAGATACCTGATATCATGGATTTTGGAATATGTAAGAACATCGAGCGACAATCACTTACAATAGAAACAAGTTTTCATTTATCTTCTGATCACTCTCCCTTGATATTACACCTCCATAGCCAAGTTCAACCAATGGAAAAAATATGTAGACTTACTTCAAGTACTTCAACCAAGTAAACAAATTGGCTCAAATACCGACAGTACATTAGTAGTCATTTAGAGTTAAAACCCTCGCTAAAAAGCGAGAAAGAAATTGATTCAGCTATTGGGAGTTTCAGTAATATTCTGACCTCAGCGGCTTAATATGCAACTCCTGTAACCGAAACAACACAAGCACCAACTCTAAAAAGGGCCTCAAAAGAAACTGAAGAGCTTCTTAGAGAAAAACGAGCTCTAAGAAGAGAATTGCAGCAAAAAAGGTCGCTACAATCTAAACATAAGTTCATTTTAGCTGTCAAAAGACTAAAAGAATTAATAAATGCTGAATTAGAACAAAATTTAAAACTTTATACGCAAAAGTTAAGTCCATCAGAAGCAATCAATTATTCTCTATGGAAGGCAAATAAAAATATAAAGATTCCAAAAGAATGCAAAGCGCTTATGAGAGGAAAAAATGGAAGATGGGCGAGGAGTGATGAGGAAAAAGTTTTTGCCTTTGCTGAGCACTTATAATGTGTGTTTCAACCAAATCTACCCAGTAACAGTTTTGAGATTCCTAACATACCTATTCAACCAAGCGAAAGCCCATTAAAAATGAAAGTCGAGGATATTGACAGAATTATTAAAACATAACTCAATGCTAAGAAAGCACCAGGGTACGACCTTATTACTCCAAAAATTATAAAAGAGTCTCCAAGTATTGCTATTAAAATATTATCACATATATTTAATGCAATATTGAGGATTGGTTATTTCCCAATGTGTTGAAAAATTTCACAGATAACCATGATTCCCAAACCTGGAAAAAACCCAACCCAAATATCCTCTTAAAAGCTTATGAAGCTTATTAAGAAAAAATACTGTTCTACGATTTTTCAGTCATTCTCAATCAATTCTCTATTCCTCAAGCGAATCACGTTACATACTTGGGTATTCATCTTGACAGACGGTCAACTTTGCGAAGTATATTGAGTCCAAGAAAACCCAAATGAAACTAAAAGCTCTAAAGTTAAACTGGCTTCTTAACAGGAGGTCAAGGCTCCAATTGGAACATAAGGTACTGTTATACAATTGTATAATTAAACCAATTTTGACCTACGGAGCGCAGCTTTGGGGAAAAGCCAGTTATTCTAGTGTTGAGCTAATACAGCGTTCACAATTGAAAATCTTACGAACTATTACGAATGCACCTTGGTTTGTAAAGAATCAAAATATCCACAAAGATCTAAGCGTTCCTTTTATTAAAAGCAGTCTTATTGCACTCAATCAAAAACACATCGAACGACTTCAACATCATCCAAATTCTTTGTTCAAAAAACTTGTTCAAACCACAAATACCACGCCGCTGAAAAGATTGGATTTACCGTCTTACAAGATATAAATTATAACTAGAGATAAACGAAACATGAATATCCAGAGCGAGACCACGCCCGTCTCGCCCGGCATATGTAGGAGCTTGACCCCGTGCGTCCAGCCTTGCATATGTGAGAACTGCTCCAATCCTTTTACATATAAATTTACAGCAAAAAAAAAAAACAGAACTTGATTATCCAGAGCAAGACCTCGTACGTCTTGCCTGGCATATGCTGGAGCTAGGCCACGTCCGTCTTGCCTAGATTTGATCAACTATTGCAACATGCTTTGCATTGACGTCATGAATTGAGTCATGCATCATGCTAAGTTAGATATCATCGATTCTAAGTTTTGTGATGGCAATGAGTTGCTTGAAACATTGCTATTTCCTGATTTTGCAGTATCGGCGGACGTTACTTTCGGTGGTAAGCAATTATTTTTCACAGCATTTGGATATATTAAACTTGAAGAAACTATGGTGGTAGTGGGTGCTGTATCAAACACATTTGAATCAGACGGGACTGATCTTCTTTGAACTGCTGTTTGCCGTTGGAAAACTTAGGATTTAATATTGGCATAAATAGGACAACCTCTATAGTAAGCGGTATGATTTCCACCCCAGTCGCTACATTTTTTATCCTGGATGTTTGTTTCAGAAGGGTACAATCTGTGGACGAGTGTAAGTTGCCACATATGACGCATACTGTACGCAAAGTACAATAAGAACGAGTGTGACCATACTCTTGGCAATTTGAGCATTGCGCGATATTTTTCTATTAATAGAGCTCTTCTACCGTTATTTTCCGATGCAATAAGTTCTGAAGACTGTTGTTATAACATGCGGTTCGGAGGTGGTAGGATCGCCATGTAATAATAAGCAGGATTGCCATGTAATAAAAGGCAGGATCGCCATGTAATAAAATTATTATTACGCCATGATACGCGGCAGGATTGGCATAAATTGTTTCGCGGCAGGATCAGAATCGAAAATTAAAAGGACCTGCCTAAAGATTTGCCGGCATTTAAAAATGCCGGAGGGCACTTATGTTGCCCTCACTAATAAGTGCTACAGGCTGTAAACTTTAATACTAATGCCGTCACTTCGCAGTGCTGTCAGGCTAATATTAGAATTAAGCTGTTTAGAGCTTAAAACTTAAATGACTTTATTCGGCAAATTCCTTCGTTAAAATAAATATAAAATAACGGTACTTTAGTCTTTACAAAATAAATAACATTTTTGAATTTAGTTGACACATGTTGTGATTCAGTGAAAATATCATAAACAAAATTCATATGTTCTGAAGTGTAAATATAACAACATAGTTAGGCTATTCACAGCTTAAACGTATATTAACAATGCGTATTTATAGCATTTGTTATTTTTTAAACTGTGAGCACCTCAGTATGTGTTTGCCGTATTCAATGATTTTGCAACGCTGTTATATATGATGTAGATAGGATAGGACAAGACACAAAAACATTTCCAAGGGCTACTTTTATTTACGCGTGTTTGCGTATTTGCGTTTGCTTGCAAAAAAACAACAAAGATAAATACGCTTAGTTGGCGTAAAAATAACAAATCGTAAATTAAACAGGCCTGCGTACTTAAACTGTGAATAGCCTAAGTGTGTGTGAGTGAATACAATATAAGTGATTTACATAAACATGTGTACAATGAATTGAGTGTAATAGACCAAAGAAAGAAATGCAAATGTTAACATCTTATGTTCGAATGTGTAACAAAAGAAAATGAAAGCAAATGATATGAATACGTGATAATATGGACTGTACTCAAAGAGTATATATATTTAAGGAAGAGAATCCAATTCGCTCACTCAATTTTACTCGCTCAAAATCCAGCATACAAAAAGACTCCTGGGGAAGTGTTTTCGAAATGTGATATTCGAAAACATTTCTGCCGGTATTTGTGCAGTCGCCATTGTTGTTGTCAGATTCTATACACGGGCTGAAACTGGTTTGACTGGTTTTTATAATAAATTCTTCACAATGTTTACATTTTGCATTATTATATTCTATACTGGTTTGACTGGTTTTTGTGTCATTGAAATAAATTTTCACAATGTTTACATTTTTGGCTGGACGGGCTTGCATGGATTTATTTCAATAACAAAATTAGATATTTCATCTGAAAAAAAATTAGATATTATTTTCAGGATATGTATGAAAATAAATGCTTTTTTCAGAATTTCTTTGTTTTTAATTTTTTTAGGTCAAATAGGAAATTTTTTATATAATTCAATTTATGAAATTTTCCAATAAATTTCATAATTGAATTTGTACAGTATGTACAATGTTACATTTTTTTGCTGCTTTTGCTTGCATAGATTTATTTCATTTCATTTCATACTTATTTTAAGTTGAAGTATGAAAATACGAAATGTTTTTTTTTCAAAGTTTTTAATTATCTCAACTTAATGGAATCTATTTTATTTCTTAAAAAAAATTGGAATAAATAAAATTTTTTTTACCACATTTTTTGCCTGCTTGTTGGTATATTGCATGCATTTATTTCAATATGCCAATTAGATATTTGCAAGATTCAGGTATTTGCATGAAAATATGAAAGGATTTTTATATATATTTTTTAATATTTGTAATTACCTACATAACAATTTTTTTAGGTCAAAAAGAAAATCTTGCATTTAATAGCAGCAAATTTAAAAAAAAAACAAGTTATAACCAATGCGCCGCCGCCACCTAGCCTCTAACCCGGGCATTTTGCGTACAATTAAAACGCGTAAGCAGTCGGCCACAAATCAATTAAATAAATTAATTGATGGAGTGAATGGAGTGAAATATCATGAAAATATTTTTTAAAACTATATCTAATATAGATACAAAAACAACAAGAGTACGCTTTTTTGTAAATTTCGAGTTTGAATATTTTTACGAAAAAAATTCGCAAAAATCCAAAAATTAAAATTTTTCAAAATGCAAACAAGAAATGCACAAAGGACAGTTTTCAGCTATTTTGTGCAAAAAATTAAAAAAACCGAAAATCCTATAAAATAGTTATAACTGTTGCAAGTTGAATTTTTTTTAAAAAATCCTTAAAGTGCCCTTTTCTGGCATATATATGCATTAGTTTAGCTAGCATAATAAAATTTTATTTATTAGATATTAGTTAGTTTAGTTAGCATAGTTTAAACATTGAAACTAGAACATATAAATATATGAATAAATATATACACATAAAAGAAATGAATAAATTTAGTAAAAAAATTAAAAAAATATTCATTTTAAAGATAATAAATTTTGCTAGCATATTGTCCTTGGGTGCATTTCAATCTAATTAGAAATGAAGAAGTTATAGCGATTTTTCCATACCTTCATACTTGAAAATAGACAAAATCGTAAAAATATCATTTCTGACTATCGACGAAATGCACTCCAAATATAGCAAACAAAAAACAGCTGAGAACCAGCAAAAAAACCAGAAAAAAAAAATATAAACAAGCCAGCCAGCCCTAAGAGTAAATTTATTCATTTTAAAGATTGTAAAAGTTGCCAGCATTTTGTCCTTGGGTGCATTTCAATCTAATTAGAAATGAAGAAGTTATAGCGATTTTTCTATACCTTCATACTTCAAAATAGACAAAATCATAAAAATATCAATTCTGACTTTCGACGAAATCCACACAAAAAATAAAAAAAAAGCAGCTGAGAAGCAGCAAAAAAATCCAAGCAGACAGCAAAAACAAAAAAAAATCAGTCAAACCAGTCGACTGATTAGAATTCCTGCAAATGATGCATGCAAATTTCTTTCTTCCATTTCAGCTACCCACACACATGGATTTTGCTGTTATTTGTTGTTAAGAAAAAATTTATTTAAGGGGGTCCTCTGGTAATCTATGCCAAATTTTAGCCTTTTTTCAAAATATTGTGGAAAGAGAACGAGTAAAGATATTTTAGTTCCGTTTTTTGATTTGGGTAGCTTAATTTATTGAAAAAAATACAAAATTTTGAAAAAGTGAATTTATGGACCGTTCAGAAAGTTCTCGGCCTGGTAACGAGGTTCTCCGGAAAAAAGGTGGGTCCAAATTGCGCACGATTCCAAGTGTAAACATCGTCTGAAAAAAAAAAAATATTCAGTTACTTAGAATGAATGTCCCTATAGCCCCTACCTCGGAAACAAAAATCGAAATTTTTTTAGGGGGGGAGCCGCCACTTTGAAAATGAAAAATCGAATTTCGACCTTTTTTTTTTGTAGTCTAGTGTAGAAAAAAAATAGTAAACATTATTTTTTCGGCAAGTTTGAGGTAGGGGCTATAGCGGCGTAAATTCTGCGTCGTTTCATGCCTCATATATCAAAATCGGTCAAAAACTGTTTGAGTTATCGTGCGCAAAGTTTTGAAAAACATGGTTTCGAGAAAAACGCGTTTAAAGTTTTGACTTCAATTTTGAGGCACACAAATGACATTAACACATATTTTTTAATACAATACTTACGAATATTAATCGGCAATTCCAGCCCCATAAAGTGTGCCTTCCTCCATCTCATAAAACGAGTTTTCCATGGCTTTTTGGGCTCTGCGGGCTGTGCGACCCTCTTTCGATGATGCGTACGTTTTTAGCTCTGAGCGTTGAAGTCGTTTTCCGTCGCGAGATTCAGCATACATCTCGGCTTGTGGGCCGATGACAATACCCATTGTTGACATTATTTTTAAAATACTTGTGAAGCCTTCGTTGAAAATGCAGGTTGCCAGAAAATTTGCGATTTCGACTGTGGTAGCACCACAGTGGATATGTTTCGGCGCAAAGGTCCACAAAAGCGAGTTGAACGATTCGTTACAATTTTGCGTTTCACCTCCAGTGCATCGGTTGAGTAGATCGTCGGATGATAACGCTTCGTATATGGGCTTCATTACTTGCAGAACCTTTCCATCAAGTGGGGCGTACGTGTGGTGAAATGAGGCTAATGAGCCTTCTGCTGCTGACTTTTGATAGGCGCACCAGCTGGACTCACCAGGTGGGCAATACATATGTTGTGGATTACTATCACTTGAACTTTTGTGATAATATGTTGACCATATTTCTTTTCTCATGTTTTCCACAGAGTCCTTATTACGTCGAATAGCAAGTCCATAGTAAGTAGTCAGCTCGCTTATGACTTTGTCTGTCAGTTTGCCAGTGCCTTTTCCACCGATGACTTTGTTTTCTTTTTTGGCCTTGCGCAGCCGTGTGCCCATGCGTTTTTGCACGTGAGCGATGCACTCCTTTTTTGTGACAACGGGGTCGCCGTTATACGGATCAAGGTCTATAATGGCCTTGAAGGTTTTGCTGTCGCCATCGCCAATATATTTTTCATATTTTATGCCATATTTTTCGATCGATGAGGCAAACATTTCCTTCACGGCATCTACCTCCATCTTGCCCGCACTCCCACTGTGGTTGTTTGTGCATGTTTTCTGGTGCGATTCGTACCATTCTTCGAAGTCTGCAGAGTCATTTTTTTTTCCCCACATTTTGCATGCCTGGCAAAGGCTTGATTTGACAACGGAGTCAACCACTTTTTTGGTATGTTTACCGACGAGCGTAGTGACACCAAAAAGAGACGACAATCCCCGTTTTTTCCAGGTGCCATCCCCTGAAACGGTCAGCAATGAGGAGTCACAGTCAGGATTTTTTTCTTTCTGCTGTTCCTGCTCTTCTTTAACCGCATTCAACAGGCACTGCTTGTAAACTGCTTTAGCAGACACGTGCATGTTTTTCAAGGTGCCATAGTACGCATCAAGGCACAATCCTTGGCATATGTCCATTAATCCGCAGAACATATTAATACCTTCTCTCCCTATTCCAAGCAATCTCATGGCAAATATCAACCGGCGAATTACAACAAAAGATTTACCGACCACCGGCGAAGAATTAATATACTGTGTAGCTTTACATTGGCACTGCAGACTCACTTTGAAGCCGACTCCACGCATACATGTTTTTCCAAATCGAATTTTTTGTTTACATTGGGCGCAGATAACCAGAGCAGCAAGCGTTTGGAAAAATGAAAAAAATTCCAAGAAACAGAACTGGAGGTTGTTTTCGATGATGACTTATTGTCTTGCGTTTTCTTCAATTTTTTGGCCGATGTGCTGGCAAAGTCGGTGTCCTCTACTTGGGAGTGCTGGTTTCCACGGAAATGCCTCTTTTTTGTTCGATACGCGTACTTACGCGGCGCGTTTGGGTGGCTTTTTTTATCCATAGCAAAAAAAAAAACACAAAACGATTTTTCTTTTATTTTACAACAGCAGTTATCGCGCACGCGTAGCTTTCAGCGTTCGAAAATAAACTGAATCTCGTTCGTTTGCTTCTTTCATGTGAATACCTGGGCTCAAAATCATTTCAACCCCTAAATCAAAACATGCATGTATACATACTGCATGTATACATACTGTGTGTGTATATTTTGTAATATCAATACATATTTTGGAAGAATTCCACAGAATTTTCGACTAATGACTGCAGGCAAATAAACAACTTTGCTGATGCGTTATTTTGACGAAAACATACCTACACAAAAATGCCTGTATCTCCTAAACTATTTCGAATTTTGAAAAATCCTTTTGGGAAAATGTTTTTGAGTATCTGAGCAATAGAAATATGAAAAAAATTTGTCGGATTACCAGAGGACCCCCTTAATTGATTTGTGGCCGACTGCTTACGCGTTTTCCTTGTACGCAAAATGCCCGAGTTCGAGGCTAGGTGGCGGCGGCGCATTGGTTATTACTTGTTTTTTTTTTTAAATTTGCTGCTATTAAATGCAAGATAGACCTTAAACATGGAATGTGAGCAGGGTTTGGGTCCCGCCACATTACTACTGCCCAATGAAAACTAAACCAGCCTCGGATGAGAACCCCAATTACGTTGACGACCACCGCAAACGAAAAACGGACAATGATTTACGGATATGCACCTGGAATGTCCGAACCCTTTATAGGGAAAGTGCCATTATCCAACTGGCGAAAGCCCTCAAAACAATAAAGGCTGACATCACCGCCATCCAGGAAATGCGATGGAAAGGGCGAGGCTGCTCTAAACAAGCACACTGTGATATCTACTACAGCTGCGATGCGGAGAGGCGCGAATTTGGATGTGGATTCGTTGCTAGCCGGAAACTACGCCACCTTGTTTCCCGGTTCACACCTGTCAACGAAAGATTGGCCACGACCCGCATCAAGGCAAAATTTTTCTCCATCAGCCTTATTTGCGCGCACGCCCCGACGGAGGAAAAGGACAAAGCCGTCAAAGACGCTTTCTACGCTAGTCTTGAGGACGTATACGACCACCTTCCGGTCCATGACGTGAAAATAGTCCTCGGCGATTTTAATGTGAAAGTCGGACGGGAAGGCATCTTTGGCCCCACTGTCGGTCAGTTCAGTCTTCATGAGACCTCCACGAACAACGGTCTAAGACTGATCGACTTCGCCGCGGCGCGAAACATGGTAGTTAGTAGCACCAGATTTAAGCACCTCGACATCCACAAGGCCACCTGGCTGTCCCCGGATCAAAAAACGCGAAACCAAATTGATCATGTTGTAATCGACGGAAGGCATGCCTCTAGTGTTCTAGATGTGCGTACATTTCGGGGGGGTCAACATTGATTATGCAATGCGAAGAACATACGCACAGGAATGCGACGAAAGCTAGATGTCGCTAAGCTGCAATTACAACGGACTGCCGAAGCCTACTCCGCTCAACTCTCGGTTAAGCTCAACCAACCAACCTCTGGACCCGACGACGCCGGCGGACTTTGGGCGCATATATCCCACTCCATGCGCGCTGCCGCTGAAGAAGTCATTGGTTTTCGGCGCCCGCAACCTCGGAACCAATGGTATGATCAGGAGGTGTGCATCGTAATGGCACCATTTTCTACAAAGGCGTCCAGCTCTTTGCGTACGCTGATGATATTGATATTGTCGGCAGAACCAAGAGAGATGTTACCGCTGCTTTCGCCGCTATAGAAAAGGAATCAGCCAAAGTGGGTTTGACGATAAATGAGGGCAAAACAAAATATATGCTGTCTACAGACAAGGAAGCTCGGCGTTTAGACTCCCACGTTTCATCCGGCAGCTATAACTTTGAAGTAGTCAAGGAGTTCGTTTACCTTGGCACCGCCATTAATACCAAAAACGAAATCAGCCTGGAGATAAAGCGAAGAACAATAATTGCTAATAGGTGCTACTACGGGCTCAGTAAGCAACTAAGTTCCAGAACCCTCTCTCGATCGACAAAACTAACACTCTACAAGACGCTCGATCTACCTGTGCTGCTTTATGGCGCTGAGGCATGGGTAGTTTCGCAAACTGACGCAGCCGCTCTGGGGGTCTTCGAGAGAAAAGTTCTTCGCAAAATCTTCGGTCCTGTTCGAGTCGGCGATGACTATCGCATCCGAATGAACCACGAGCTGTATGAGCTCTACGATGACATTGACGTAGTTCGGCGTATAACTGTGCAGCGACTACGCTGGCTGGGTCATGTCCATCGTATGAACGACGAAGCTCCAGCGAAAAAGGTGCTCGAGGCGAGGGTTGCTGGTCAACGACGACGAGGGAGACCATGCCTCCGATGGATGGACCAGGCTAAGGAAGCCCTAACCGCACTTGGTGTATCCGATTGGAGAAGGCGCGCGCAAAGCAGAGGCGTCTGGAGAGAGCTGATGAGGTCGACTGAAACCCGGACACGGGTTGTTACGACCACCTAAGTAAGTAAGTAAGTAAATGCAAGATTTTCTTTTTGACCTAAAAAAAATGTTATTTAGGTAATTACAAATATTAAAAAATATATATAAAAATCCTTTCATATTTTCATGCAAATACCTGAATCTTGCAAATATCTAATTGGCATATTGAAATAAATTCATGCAATATACCAGGAAGCAGGCAAAAAATGTGGTACAAAAAATTTTATTTATTCCAATTTTTTTTAAGAAATAAAATAAATTCCATTAAGTTGAGATAATTAAAAACTTTGAAAAAAATAACACTTCGTATTTTCATACTTCAACTTGAAATAAGTATGAAATGAAATGAAATAAATCTATGCAAGCAAAAGCAACAAAAAATGTAACATTGTACATACTGAACAAATTCAATTATGAAATTTATTGGAAAATTTCATAAATTGAATTATATAAAAATTTCCTATTTGACCTAAAAAAATTAAAAACAAAGAAATTCTGAAAAAATCATTTATTTTCATACAAATCCTGAAAATAATATATACCTATGTATATTATATGAAAAATTTCCTATTTGACCTAAGAAAATTTAAAACAAAGAAATTCCGAAACAAAGTATTTATTTTCATACATATCCTGAAAACAATATCTAATATCTGAAATATCTAATTGTGTTATTGAAATAAATCTATGCAGGCCCGTCCAGTCAAAAATGTAAACATTGTGAAAATTTATTTCAATAACACAAAAACCAGTCAAACCAGTATAGAATATAATAATGCGAAATGTAAACATTGTGCAGAATTTATTATAAAAACCAGTCAAACCAGTTTCAGCCAGTGTATAAAATCTGACAACAACAACGGCGACTGCACAAATACCGCCAGAAATGTTTTCGAATATCACATTTCGAAAACACTTCCCCAGGAGTCTTATTTGTATGCTGGATTTTCAGCGAGTAAAATTGAGTCAGCGAATTGGATTCTCTTCCTTTAATATATATACTCTTTGGTATATATACTCTATAGTAGTAACTATATCATGAAAAATTAATTGCAACATAAAAATTTAATAAGCGCAAGTGAACAATTATTATATGTATTAATTAAAATGACAAAATTAGTGGCAATAGTGGTTGGGTTGGCACTCTATAGTAGAGTACCCTACACTGTAAATTGGATGCACCTCTTTTTTCTTGAGTTTTGCGGTATCTGGCTAGAGCTCAATTTTAAAGATTGGCTGAGGAAGCTATCTCTATTTCTGATATTAAAAATGATTTTTTTCTTAAATCCAGCATCATTAAGCGCTACTTTTATTTCAGCTGAGTCTACCCTGGACTTAATGCCTTTTATAACTACTACCAAGCTATAATATACTATAATGCAACTGAAAACTGTTCTAAAAATTGTGTACTCAATTACCTATATATTAAGTTATACTAATATAAATACCAACACTAATACTTATGTCTACTTTATTAATATTATGTACTTAATAAACTAATACATAAATCATGGCTTGAGACTACTGATAGGCTCACTCTGGTTTTAGCACTTAGACAAATCACACCAATTGTTTTATTTAAATAACTATGAAGGCTATAATTATTATACTTTGCTACTATTTAGCTGGTATGTATAATAATTATTTTTGTTATCATTGAAGTACTTAATTATTGCGCGGTAGTTAGTCTCATTGCATATTTGAATTTTTGTTTCCTTTATCGCTCCTTTAACTAATGGGACAACGTGGAAGTTATTATTTTCAATGAGTCGAATGATGTTTGCAATCAATTCACTTGAACTTTGTTCACGTAAGTAAATTGGCGGTAGTTTTGGGGTTTAAGTCTCCGCTGATTGTACTACTTTTGTACTTTCTTCAACTTCAAGAAGTGCAAATCTGTTTTGAATTGCATTCATTTCGATGGGTTTGAGGATTTTTGCTGCCTGAAGACTATTATTATGTTTTTGGGGACTCAATTTACGCTTTACCTTAATGTAGCGATCTAATCCCGTCTGTATTGGCTCACTACTTCCTGAGGTAATGCCTGCGATAACCACTGGCGGATTTCCTACAGGGGCAACGTCTTCCATGGTTTCTGGTGGGTCACGCGTCTTGTGAGAACCGTTGCTTTTGCCAATATTATTGTGTATTGGCAGAGAGTATATATTATAAAGAGAAGCCAGTTCGCTCTTGAGATTAAACTCATTGCAAATGTAGCTTGCAAATAAAGGAATTTCGAATTATTTTCGAAACTATCTAAATCTGCGAAGACAGCGCTGCCGGTAATTGTGCAGCCGCCGCCATGATTGTTGTGTACTCTCAGAATCTATTAAACTGGTTTGGTTGGTTTTTATTTTATTGGAATGATTTCTGCACAATGTTTACTTTTTGGCTGGACAGAGTTGCTTGCATGGATTTATTTTAATATACCGATTAGATATTTGCAAGACTCAGGTATTTGTATGAAAATATGAAATGATTTTTTTTCACTATTTCTGTGTAAATCATTTTTTTTAGCTCAAATAGGAAATTTTTCATTTTATCCAATTTATGATATTTTCAAATTATTTGGATAAATTAATTTTTTCAGTACAATGTTACAAGCTGCTTTTGCATACATAGATTATTTCAATTTGAATTAATTTCATACTTATTTCAAGTTCAAGTATGAAAATATGAAATGTTATTTTTTCAAAGTTTTTAATTATCTGTATTTAATCGGATTAATTGTATTTTCAAATAAATTGGAATAAATAAAATTGTTTTCACCACATTTTTTGCCTGGCTTGCTTGTTTGTTGCATGGATTTATTTCAATATGCCAATTAGATATTTGCAGGATTCAGTCATTTTTATGAAAATATTAAATGATTTTTACACCCCAACGCGTTCTGCGTCAGGGGTATATTTGTCATTCCGTTTGTAACGCCAATAAGGAGGCGTGGCAGGTATAGAAATATATATTTGATCAGCATCACCTCCTGAGTCGAGCCGTAATTTTATAACTATCGCAATGAAATTCAAACTATAAGCTTTTTAAAAAAGTATGATCAAGTTCGAGAATGAGCCAAATCGGATGAAAACCACACCTACCTCCCATACAAAGCTTTATTTATAACGTTAAATCGCTTAAAAATCTGCAAAGATTACAGAAATGTCTTGAAATTTTGCGTACAAACTTTAATATTTAACTTAAGCCACTCTTTGATTAGCTTCTCTCGTGTGTCCAACGACGCACCTAATTTTTTCTATCGGGTCAAGTTTTGGAAATATAGGCAAAAATTTTGAAATTGGTCCTTTTTCTTATGATTGGACCACATCTTAGATGCACCGGGCGATTTCTATCATCTTTAAAAATTGAAATAAATTATATTAAGCCTAACCATTTCTGTCTACTTTAATTCATTATCTTTTGTAGTTTTCAAAACACCACCTTATTCAAAAAGAAAGGTGTGAACCGGCCTTAACTGTCCGATTCGAAAAGAAAAAAATTGAGCAACGAGTTTGTATCAAATTTTGTGTGAAAAATGGTTTCAACTGCGCCGATACGTGTAAAATGTTACGGTGACTCTGCTCTATCGTATCAGAAGGCAAACAAGTGGTTCAACGTGGTTTTAAGTGGTTTAACGTGTTTTAACAAGTGTTTTAACAAGTATTTTAACAAGACGAAGTAGAAGACGACCCTCGTACCGGGCGGCCATCGTGTTCGACTACCGAAGAAAACGTTGAAAAAATCAAAGAAATGTTGGCCAAAAGTCGCAAATTGAGGATTAAAGAGATATCAGAGGACGTCGGCATTTCAATTGGATCCGTTCAGAACATTTTGAAGAATGAATTGGGTTTGAGACGTGTCGCTGCGAGGTTGGTACCGAAAAAACTCAATTTTACGCAAAAAAGAGACCGAGTTGCTATCGCGAAAGACATGCTGGAAATGGTCGAAAACGACGAATAATTCATCGACTCCATCATTACTGGTGATGAGACATGGATATACGAGTATGACACGCAAACCAGGCATCAGACGAGTGAATCAGGCTTAATTTTTTCTTCCATCGTAAGAATCGAAGACACGAAAAATGTTATTGTAAACAAAACACTGTCACTTTACCAAATGTCAATGAGAGACGCTGATATTTGGCAGCCTTGTCATAGACACATGTGTCAACCTACTTCGAATCGGACAGTTAAGTCCTGTTCTCATGGTGAATGAACCTTTCTTTTTGATCAAGGTGTATTGGCATTGTAAATTAAAAAATTTTAAAAATTTTACTTTAAATGCATATTTGCAGCCATATTTATTAAATTTACTCATAGAAAATCTGACCTTAAGGCGGGCGATAATACTTATTATTGTCTAGGATTGTCCCCTTTTACATTGGTCAAGAATTGTAGGCATTCATTTGTAAGCATGTGTTATTAATTCTTGTTTTCTGTAACGCATATTAATGAATTTTTAATTAATAAGAAATGCATATAATGGCAGAATACATTTTTTTTTAGTTGTTTTAACGTATGTTTGGTTAAAATTTGCCCATAAAAAAAACGAAATGGCCATTTTAGCCCTTGAAAGTACTTTGACAGAGATTCTAATGATCAATTGTGTTGTGCGTGTTGTGAAATGTTTGAACACAAATGGTCTAGAACTGGACCCACAAGTTGTATGCCGACTCAGAGCGGCTTATGTTCTAAAAAAGATTTTAATAACAGTTTTTACTCTCTGAGGTATCCCATTGTCTGCAGAGAGGTGATGGCCGAGCAGAAAAATTAATTCAATTGAAAGAATTGTGTGTGTCAAGTGGGAATTGAACCAGGGTTCTCTGGTGTATGGGCCCCGCACTCTACACACTACGCCACGGTCGCCGCAAAAGTTGCCCATAGCGTTACTTAAATTAGCTGTACTATTCAAGTTGTCAAGTGGTTGTCATCTGCAAAAAAATTGTTTTTATCTCGTAACCCAAATTTCAACACGTTTTTTAAATTATTATCTATTGTCTGTATTATTAACTTAAAGACTTTTTTTCAAGATTTTATCCAACTATAACAGAAAACCGCTGGTAGCATTATCAAAAACTAAAAAAGAATTTGTAACTTTGGTTTTCATATTTCGATATAACCATTCAATTTTCGGACGATCCCGGTTGATTTGCTGAAAAATATTTGTTTTTAACCATCCTAATGAGTATCTTCAGAAAGTGAGTCAAATCGGTCCACAATTGTGTTTACCAGATTTTCCTGTGATGGCGAGCTAAGATGTTCAGATATTTAGTGGTTGTCAAGAAAGATGTATGCGAGAGTGTTTTTTTAAATCATTAAATTTATGAGTTAATCTTTTTCGTTAAAAAAATGTTTTCGGCAATTGCCTTCTACAATTTTAATGAGGACGCAAGTGATAGTGATAGATGTTGTTTTCTTTGTACAGAGAAGAATAGAATTGATAATTTTTTCTTAAATATTCTTCTAAAACAAAGCTTACGTTTTTTTAGCATCCATTTCCAGAACGATAATAATTTTGCTCTCGTCAAATTTTGACGTTTCGTTCGGATTTTTTTTCTTACAAAGACCCAACTTCACACTGAGGTTACGTCTTCGCTTGTTACTGAGTCAGCTGTGTTCGTTTGTGTCTGACATTCTTCATACATGGATTCAAAAAAGCTGATTTTCGCCTGTTTGACGATGCGTTCGTGAAATACACGCATCGTTTGTTTTACATAAACAGGGCATTAAGCACAGTTGTTGATTCAATATCAAGTATGTATTACTACAGCTTTGTTGCTGTAGACGACAATAATCTCTTAATAGATAGAGAATTGCGTATTGGCTTTTCTACATATACAGCATATTTAGCAACTATCCAAATATAACAAAAAATGTAGCTTCTACTTCCTACATACATAGAAGATGTCATCAGCATCGGCAAAAATTAACGATTGCCCACAAGTGCGTTAAAATAGCAATGAATGTAGCACGGAATAAAAGAAATAAAATATTAATGAAATATAATGAAATTTACTGGTGTGAATATTGACGTGTGTTTTTAATTTACTATATTTTATTTTAAATTTTTTCATTTAAAAGCTATTTTATTGAAAAAAACACTAAATTATTAAATCTATGAAACTTCAAAAAAACTTTGCTTCTCTCGTGTGTCCAACGACGCAACTGTGTTCTTTTTTAGTACGGATTTCTCTTCACGAATTTTTCCCCGAAATCGGCTTTTTGAGGCGAGTTACCAGTTTTCTCGAAAATTTTAAATCTGTTATTGGTGAGGTTTTGTGAATTCGTTGCATTTTTGGGTCTTATAGGCACTGAATCTCTAGAATTCAAAACGAGGAAGAGGGCAAAAAGCTGAAGAGAAAGTTTTAGTTTTCGGTGCTTTTTTGCAAACTCGCTTCATTTTAGAAATGTTCAGTATCTATTAATATTGTTATTAAGGTTCCAATATCGTATCGAAACAATATCGTTTTCCGATTTTACAGCAAAATGGCCACTGGTCTCAAAAAACCCACTTGAGGAAAACTAAAAAAATAATAGAAAAAAAAAATTAAGAGAAACAATTCAAGCAGTTGAGATTTTCTTGGTGACTAAAATATAACCTTAAACTCGTTTTTATGGGCATAAAATGTTCATTTTGAATCAATTTAAAACTGAATATTTGGCGTAGACCAATACCAATTTACCGTAAGTAATGTATTTTGAATTTGAACTACACAAATAAGTTTACAATTTATTTCCACATGTATCTAGGCTTGCCAGATTTTGAAAGACTGTTGTCGGGACAAGTCACGAAAATTCCGGAATTTTTTATAAGTCGTCGGGACAAAAAAAAAATTACATCTGTGAACTAGTGTTCACAGAGCAAAAGTACATAAAGGTGTCCCAAAAAAGTCGAAGTTTTTTTTTTATGTGGTGCCCCTCAATTTTCTCGTACGATGTTGAAATAAATGTAAACAAAAATTGGCTATAAGGGGAAAAAGTGCAATTTTACAAAAAACCCAAATAACTTTTGTATAAGTGTAAATTTTGAAAAAGCTGGTTCGCAGTTCGCTTTCTATTTAATTTTTCTTTAAAATAAGCTATCAAACATGAAAATTGGGCGAACACCTCCAGAGCTGTGAGTTTTTACTTTTCGAAAAAAAAATAAAACTTTTTGTTCGTGTATTAAAAAAAAAAAAAATTTAAAAAATCTAAATTTGAAAAAATTTCAATGAAATTTTGTGGAAATATTTTCTTAAGCTATACCAAATGGAGGTACAAAAAATTGTGCTATTATTTTACATAAAATGGTCGTTATGAATTATTTTGCTGGAAGTGTACCTTTTTGAAATTTTGAGTTCGAGTATTTTTACAAAAAAAAATTCACAAAAATCAAAAATGCAAAGTATGGAAAAAAACAGCACGGATGATTTAAATACAGTCTTGATCTATTTTCTGCAAGAACTTTAAAAACCGAAATTTGGGAAAAAACGTTATGCTTGTTGAAACCTGACTTTTCTTTCAAAAATACTTAAAGTGCCCCTTTCTAACATTTCGATCTGAAAAAAAAATATCATAAAAAATCGAAAAACATGTTCTCACTCGGAGTAACTTTGATAATTCTAGATATATATATCTGATTTCCATTCGAAAATTTTTTGAATTCCAGGGTTGCCAACGTACCGTTTTTCATTCCATTTTTTATTAGGTTGGATTTAGGTATTTTTTAACGAATAAGTCTCCAAAGTCGAAAAATGCTCTAATTTTCTAGCGCCTATATTCTAATTTCATTTATTTATCCATAAACTATACGAATATTAAATTTCTTCCCATTTTGGAACGTGGTTTCGACGTAACTTGTATGAACATTTTAAATGAGTGAAATTAGTGCATAACTGTTAAAAAATTAGAGCATTTTTCGACTTTTGTGGAATTCTTCGTTAAAATACCTAAATCCAAACTAATAAAAAACGAAATGGAAAAAACGGTATGTTGGCAATCCCGAAATTCAAAAATTAAAATTAGAAATATTTTCTCAGAGTTTTTGAAAGTGCTCCAAGTGAGAAGTATATGTTTTTAGATTTTTTTATGATTTTTTGTGATCGAAATGCTAGAAAAGGGCACTATAAGTATTTTTGAAATAAAGTCAAGTTCCAACAGGCATAACTTTTTCCCCCGAATTTCGGGTTTTTAATTTTTTTGCAAAAAGTAGCTCAAGATCTGTCTTGCATTTTCCAAAATTTTGCATTTTTAGATTTTTGGGAATTTTGTTTTTGTGAAAATACTCAAACAAATATTTAAAAAGGTACACTTATAGCAAAAAAAAATCATAACGACCAGATTATTCACCATAATTGCACAATTTTTTGTATCTCTTTATATGTATTTCCACAATATTTTATTGAAATTTTTTCAAATTCGGATTTTCTAAATTTTTTTTTTTTAATACAACAAGAACAAAATTAAGTTTTTTCGAAAAGTAAAAACTCACAACTCTGGAGGTTTTTGCTCAATTTTCATATTTAATAGCTTATTAAAAAAAAATGCGAACCAGCTTTTTTAAATCTTACACTTATACAAAAGTTACTTCGGTTTTTTGAAAAAACTATGCACTTTTTTTCCATACCACCTAGTACTGACATATACCGATGCAAGTCGGCACGGGTTCCCCTAGTTCTAGGTACACCATTTTTTTTTTTAATTCATTTCAACATTATACGTAAAAATTGAGGCGTACTACATAAAAGTAGCAATTTCAACTTTTTTGGGACACCCTAATTTACAAAAAGTAGTGTAAACAATATGAACATAAGTTGAACCTTAGTTCAACTATTCTTATGGACAGTACCAGCATTGAAAATGTACAGAAAATGGTTCATTAACTTATTCTTTTTTCTCTTATTTATTAATGATTCATAAAATTAAAAGAACTTAGAAATTGGGGGAGCAGCAGAACAAAAGATTGCAAGCTAATTTGTTTTTTTTAAATTTTACAGAAGAGGCCAAAATAAATGTAGTTTCTTAGTGTTTGTTCCGACAAACGTTTTTAAGATTATATTTAAATGCCGATTCGAAAAAAGTCACTTTATTTCAAAGTGAATTTATTCATTTTGGATCTACTGTTTCTCAATTAAAAATAAATTTTTTTTAACATATTTTTCATTTGCACGAGTGGTTTTATGCATTTTTCACCATATGGTGTACTTAACAAGTTCTTGAAATTTAGACACGATTCTTTTATACGACCTTTTATTCTGGTCTAGACTTGAAATGAATTTTCAGATTTTGTAGAAAGATTGCGGCTAATTGGGAGATTAAAATGGGAGCTTACAATTACTTTTGTTAATTAAATTAAGTAAATTTTTTCAATGTAATTTTTTCAATGTAAGTTTTTTGAATATTCCGAGACAAATTGTGCGATAACGGGATACGGGACAAGCACTTCAATAACGATAATCTCGACGAAACCCGACCACCTGGCAACCCTAATTACATCTAACTTAATTTCTTTATGTTTTCCCTCTTATCTGGCAAAAATTGTAACAGGTTTTTTGAATAATCGTTATTACTGCGATTCAATAAATGATGAATACTCTGACATAATGTCCCTCAGTGACCAGTACTTGGTCCACTACAGTGTTTTCTGTATTACTCGGATTTTCCAAATACAATAACTGTCACTATGCTATGTATACTGATGATATTGGTATCTTCTATTCGAACGAGTATGGTCACAATATTGTGACAAATCTACAGAATGCACTTTATAACATTGCGGAATATTTTAATAAGTAGAAATAATGGTAACAAAACGCAAGTTATCTTTTCCACTTCCAAAGAAGTAACTGCTTTCTACCAAACACACAAGTATAATTCGAAAATCATAGTATAGCATGGTGAAATACGGTTAAATACCTAGGTATTATGTTTAACAAAAAAGTACTCTTTCAAAAATAAATTCAGTATAGCTATAAAAATACCCATCAATAAATCGAAATTCTATCCTAAGCAGAGATAATAAACTAACTATTTAAATAACCATTTTTCAAGCAATTATCCTATATGCTTGCCCAGCCTCGAGCGTCTGCGCTAAATCGCATCTTAGAGCTTTACAAGTATGTCAGAATATACTTTTAAAAATGATGCTTTATCAGCCATTGCATTTTTCTACAAGAAGACTCCGCCTCAGTTCCAACGAAAAATTAATATCTGTTCGTACAGAGCAAATAACAAAAAAATTCAAAAATCGCTATGATATGTCCAAAAATTGTCTTATCAGGGAATTATACCAATGACTGTGTGCTACGTATTCAAATTTGTTTTAGTGTAAAAATTTCACACCCACGTTTTTCTTTTTTGCTTAGTCAATTTAATATTTTTTTTAAGTCATCAATAAGAAGATTTTTAATAGTAGTATTTTCCATCGAAAAATAAACGAATTCTAAAAAAATTAATGAAGTAATCTGAATTGGAAATTATTGATGAATAAATGGTTCAAAACTGTCCGCAAGTAGCGAAAATATCAGAAGATTATTTTTTTACGATAATTTGGTTTTAGTTGTTTTACCTTAATTAAGTTGGATTAATCTTTAACTTTTATATACTTTAAAAAAAAACCATTGATTTAACTAACTTCCAACCAAAAAGTAGATGATAAAATCATTTAAAATTAATGTGTTTTAGTTTTTAAGATATTTTGGCATAGATTTAAAATAATATAAATTAAATACTAAATTAAAATTTGATCAAATGAGGTAAGCTTTTCATTTAAATATATATTCATATTCATTCAATAAATATTAACTTTAAAGTAATAGTTTTAAAATGCTTTTTTTTTGCTTAAAAAATGCCCCGTCGAGATTCTTAAGATCCCGGAATTTTCTTTAATTGTCCGGATAATTCACTTTGCAAATCTAGTAATCCTATGCTGCAACAGCAAGAATGATAGAAAACCAGATTACGCCTTGCTCATGGTAGAAAAATGAAGGTAGCACCGTGGCTGAATATGCTCTCTTTCTCAGCTACCATAATTGTCAAAATCAATGCAAATAATTTTCTGTCACTTGGCAAACTGAGTCTTCGCATAGTATTGTTTGTATGTGTTTTTGCATTTTTTTTTTTAAATTATAGTAGTCGGCTCTTATGCCGTGGTTATGCTAGCCAAACATGATTGGCGAACATTTGGTGTTCATTTTCGTTTATTTATTCTCTTCGCTGAAATGTTTGTTTGGTGGTTATGCTTCTGTTTGCAGCACAGCTGCATCAATGTTATAATATTCCAAAACACAAATTAAACAACCCTAATTTTTTGTATACACTTTTTAATACACTTTTTTTACACTTCGGTCAAACTGCGACTCCAAGTAAATGCCATTCCTACATAAAATATATTGAATTAAATACAACACAACACAACAATACGAACTGATGGAAATTAATCTGCAATATGATTTAAGACTATTTTTTGTAGTTAACTTGTGAAGGCACAAAATTGTTAATGTTTATTTGAAGCGATACCAAATACTGAAAATTTTTGCTCAAGACATGTTGTTCGACTTTTTCTTAATGTCTGTACTTTGTTTTTAAGGTTGCTTGTTATTAATAATAAGTTGCTTCATAACTTATTTAAATTTGTACTACTTTTTGCTACTTTTTTGATGCTTTTATGGAAAATCACTGCAGGCAACACCGGAAAGTTCGGCATGTTTGCTGTTTCAATCAGCAATCAAAAATGTTCGGTCTGAGAGTGAGAGAATGAATTTAAGAAAATGTTAATTTCTCACGTTACACGAGAAACAATAACAATCAATCATGGCAATCATGTTTGGCTAGCATAACCACGGCATTAGCCATCCATCTACCTTATGTTATTATACCATGGCTTCGCTCATGTCAGCCATTGTTGTGACGTCAGCTGTGCTAGTCAAACTCAGCTCATACAAAATCTGTTGCTAATCTTTAATTTTGAAGTTTATTTGAGTTAATTTAAAAAATTAGTTTCCAGTTTATGTTGTATATGACAGTTTCAATTCAAGCTCAGTCTATGTTTCTGAAGTCGTGGTAGCTGAAGCAGTTAACAGTCTTAGCGAGTTGAATGTCATAAGCTAGAAAAATCAGGTCATGCGTTGAAAAAGTTGGTACGTCTTATTGATCGTAAAGAAGAATTTTGATTTCAGCACTCACAAAGAATAAATCCAAGACTGTATAAATAGTTTTCCTATTGAGTGGATATTGTAGTATAAATAGGAAGTAGACCTAAGCTATTCGTATCTTGCATTAACCCATTAATGACAACGTATGATAATATCATATGAAGAAAGTGTTGACACGTAAAAAATTCTAGCGCGGGCTAAATTAGAGATATTGCGCCAGTTTTTTTTTTTTATAGTAAAGAGAAAAAATGGGTCAGAACAAAAAAAAATATGTAATAGTCTAATTTTCCGCGGCTTACCTTTAGTTTGACAGGTGAAACATCACAGGTAAAAATCTGAGTTTTTTGTGTCGAAAATTGCTTAGGAAAAGTGCTGCCAAAAATCAGAAAATGGAAAAACAGAAAACGCGCACCTTTTCCAGGTAGCCTAAGGTGTCTTCTATGGAAGTAAAAAAACCAACAGCGATTTTTCGACATTCCTGGAAATTTCACCTGTAACCTTACCCATGTCATATTTCAGGTGTGTGCACAGGTAAAATTTTTTTATTTTTTCTATTAACTTCTATGCTTCCCCAGACACATTTTACAGAACTGCATCGAAATCGAGCCGTTCTATGGGCGGGCTTTAATGGGTTAACATATTTTCTACTAGAAGGTTACTATTAAAATCACAAGCTTTAATTATTTGAGTGAAAGAGAGTGCAATATTTCCCAATGTGCTTAAAAAAGGTGAAAACTTTAATAGAACGGTTTGGATGGAGCAAGTTTTGCTTACCATTGGAAAATAAATGAATAGCAATGTCAGATGACGATTTGCAGAGTGTCTTACATGTAAGATTTTTTTTACATAGATTGCTACTCCGCCAGTAATCATTCAAATTAAACAAAACATCTGGCATATTTTTCAGCTGTGTTTCACTTTTACAAATAGCAACAATACCAGAACCTTCAAAAATATGCATACTTTTTTTTTAAATTAGGATTAGTCCATAATTGGAGCAAGCGAGCGAAGCTCCCATGGGGCAATTGCTCGCAAAATAGTATCGGGAGCAGATTTGAGCACTGGGTTGAGCGATTTAACAAGGACGTGACAAAGCCCATTAACTCAAAAAATTTTATATAAATCAAAATCATAGGTATATATGCAAATAATATATACAACAACTTCAAACATTTTATGTGTGTTGTTGTTCACCGAATTTAGTGTCCTCAATAGTTTTAATTTATGAACTGACGCAAGCGCTGTCAGCGTTGTTGGGTTTTTGTTTCATTTGCAAAATATTAATAGGATCAGATAACGGTAGTGTTTTAGCCTATTTCAAAACTTTCTTCGCTGAACAGTTCTTCCTTTTTAAAATTATGTCGTGTGAAAACCCAATTTTAATTAACTCAAAAAATGTTACTAAATTCTTATTTGAAGGCTTAAACGGAAATTACTGAACAACTGCAGTAATTTTATGTTTGTTGTAATTCACCGAATTTAGTGTCTCCAATAATGTGAACTTGTGCGCTGACGCGGCGCTGTCAGCAAATGCATTGTTATTTATTTATATTTTTTTTGTTCTTAGTTATTTTTTATTGCTCCACTGTACTGTATCAGGATTTGGTTTTGTGGTTGACTTTTTGTTTGAGCAACTTATTTGCAGAATGTTATCGGGCACAGAACTCAGCAATTGAAGCGTAGACGCGAAGAACGTTGTTAATCAAAAATGGCTTTATTGCATTCTACACCGAGAAGAAAGCTTATGTTAAATTGAAAAAAAAACCTAGTATAATTTATAAGACGACTTTGTCAGTTTTCAGCCTCCCAAGTACTTCATAAAAACGCCTAAGTTTTACATTTACAAGCTGCCGGTTTTACAAGCTGCCGGCTGCCCTATCGTTCTGTGATTTGCTTGACTGAAATCGGCAACAACACAAATTTTTCTTTTATCAACTCCGTTTTTTTCTTAGAAATGAATGACTTCTGGGCTTTTCTTGCTGCTTGTCGTCTATTATAACAAGAACATTAAATTAAATTAAATATCAAATACAACATTTTACCTTCGCACGCGGTTGAGATTCGAACCCACAACCAACCGATATCACTGTGTATGAAATCACTACATTACGCATTGAGCCAAACTCCTTCGTTACGCGGAATGATTTTAAAAAGTAAAAAAAAAATTAAATTATCAAATCTATCCTTCTCTCGTGTGTCTAATGACGCAGCTGTGTTTCTTTTTTGCAAAAAATAGCTCAAAACTATACTTAAGCCATCCATGCTAGTTGTTTCTAAATTATGGATTTTGGGCTTAGGTGAATCAAATATTTTTTTTTTGCAAGGTATCGAAGTATGTGCTTTCAGAGCAATGTATTGAACAATAAATTGCTTAGGTGAATAAGCACAAGATTATAATTCTCTTGACCCAAGCCGACTTAGGTGATTTACCTATTAATTTTTTTCTCGGTGTGCTGTTAAAAATGCTCTGGCGTATATATATCTATATAGGCAAATTTCTTTAAAACTCTTACCCCAAAAAATTTGAAATCGAAATTAAATGACTCTAAGTTCGCCATAAAAAACTTTTCTTCAATTCCTGAAAACTTAGAATTTGTCGCTTACAACGTTAGTCGCGTCAACGCTTCCATTGGTTGACCGATTTTTTAAATTGTTTTACCGAACAAATTCTTCGCTTCTAAATATAGGCCTGCATTTCGAAATTAAATTATTTAATTTAGGATAAGGATTAACCTGTTTTGTTTAAATATTTGTCATAAAGTTTTATGAAAGGTCTGTGATCATAACAACTATGTCAAAGGTATGTATTAAGAAGTTTTCTTACTCTTTGTCTTTGTAAATTGCTAAATTGGGTGTAAATTTAAAATACATAGTGAATATTACTCACACGTAAGCTTTTAAATCGTCGATAAGCATGTACATTCTTGTCTCTTCCAGTTTGTTTTATTTTTTTAGTTTTTCAAATTTCCTACTATAATCCGTTGGGAGAAGTCTGTAATTTTAGAGAAAATTAGAAACTATCGATCAGTTTAAAAAAACCAATAACACAATGCAACAACATTTTTAAATTTTAAAATTTCCAAAGTTTTAAAAATAAATATTTATTTAACAATTTAAAACCATCAGGAAAGCCCTAAAAGACTTGAGCTATTGTCAACAGGATTCAATATGCTCAGCAATTAATGCTTATCAGTGCTTATCAAATAAATATGTTCTGAGATTAATCTCGAAGAATATATATATACATAACATATATGAATACAACATTAAGAAGCTGAGAAACTTTGCCAATCTTGTGACAACCATTAATGTACTGAACCAAAGTACAACAATACCATTTGCCTCCCTTACCTATTAATCCCGTGATGGTATCCTTAAAAAAAGGTTCAAACAATTTCAGTGGTAGGCAATTTCCACTACAACTTTCTTATGCCATTGATATCCATACATCGCAAGGGTTAACTCTCCATCAAACAGTCGTTGATATTGGAGAAAAATAATGTGCATTCGAAATGGCATATGTTGCATTCTCCAGGGTTCGTAGTATCAGTAGACTTTTCATCGAACCAGCTTTTTCTTACGATTCCCCCAAAAATTAATGACAATAAAGGGTTGGTTCGGAAACGCCAAGAGTTGAATAACTTAATGATTATGTGCTGAAATTAAATAAGTTTGCGTTAGAAACTTAAAATAAAAAACACATAGCATGTTTTCAATTCATGCACTTTTGTACGCAACAAATGCGTTAGCCATAGAACACCTTTTATTGATTACGGTAAGCAAATCCATTACACACATACCGCTCTACACTATTCATAAGTTTTTAAAACTGAAACTTAAACATACCAATATATGCTGCTAGCGGCTTGCCTGGCTTATGCTATACGGCTACGGCGACCTAGTTTAGACAATAAAACTCGCTAATTTCATCTGCACATATCAGTGAAAAAAAATTTGTTACAAACACGTGGAAATTCAGAGGACTAGCCAACAAGAACAAGCTGATCTCTGTAGCGCAGTTGAAAAGGTTGTTAGAGGGTGCATACATATATCTTATACGAATATACACTCAGAAGAAAATCAGTTTTAAAGTCAATACCCACCAGTTTTTATTTTGAAAATTAAAAATTTCTTTATTTATAAGAAAATTCATATTAAAAACAGGAAATATTTAAAAAGTTGGCTTAAGAAACTAAGAATTGATTTTAAGAATCAAACTATTTTTGAAAAATATATTTTTCGAGTAAGAGGGAAATATGGAAGCTAGTTTTACTTTTTGGTTCTTTGCTAACGAGAATATTATCTATAGCCTAGACTGTAGTACCAAGTAAAATTTTCTTAAAAATTTGGAAAATTTTTAAAAAGCATCCTAAAGTTTTTTCTGAGTGTATTTATAAAAACGTCACAATTGAACACTCGCCGGGCATCTTGTTTGTTACCCTCCCTGGTGATTTTATGCACATGGACGGCGTTTCTCAAAAAAAGCGCAATTTTTCATCGGATTAGGTTGGGTTTCAAGTTGCATCAGATAGGATAGTTATGACAAAGTAACCCTGGAGGGAGTGTTTTTATCTATTGATAAGGCTGTATATTTAAATAAGCTTAGACGTTAAAGTACGAAAGGGTTACAGGTTGCTTATAATGAAGGGTTGTTTGTAAGCGCTGCTTTGCAAAACAGACTATTTTATTTCGGTTTTTACAGCGCTTTTTGCTACTATTCTGAATGCGAGTACATTATGACAGTCTTTAATCTGCGTGAGAAAAATAAATTAAGTATTTTGAATATTTTTTAAACTAACTTCTGTCGGCCAAAAAGTTATTATATTTGTAAACATTATGATGGTTGACAACTTTTCCTTAATTCGATGTAGCATCCTCATCATCTGTAAGTGAGCATAAAACTGAATAAAAAGTGAATTTTAATTCCAGACTATTTCGTTACATATCTTTTATAAACTTGTTTTACGCGGTTGGATAATGGTTAAAAATAACCGTAAAGCAAATATACGACTATCATTATTTTTTGTAGGATTTTAGAAATCTTTATGATCGATAGATTTGAGTTCAAATTTTATAATTTCCAATAAATATTTATGAAATCATTCCATACATATCAGTGTAATAACCCAAACTGTATTACTCTACGTCAAAAGTAAAACAGTTTGCTTTTAATGTTATTATTCTAAAAGAGAATATTCAAAAATAAAACGACTTTTTTCAATTTTCACATTTTCATTGCGAAAAAACGAACTGCATATTTCAGTTATTGCTTTAAAATATATTTATCTAAATTTCATTTTAAACAATAGGAATAAGTGACATATTGAATCTTACTATCCGATAACCTAAAATAAATGCTTTTGAGTTGAAGGGGCAGTTGTTTTCAAAATTGAAAAAGCACTTGATTAGAACTTTTTTCTAAAAAATATAAGATTATTAAAAAACTTTATTTCAGGGTACGGAAAGGTCCATTCGCGTTCCTTTGTGAGCGTACCATTTAAAAAGGTACCCAAGAAATTGTACGATCTCGTGGATGCATACCCTAGAAAATATTTTTTCACACTCGTCCACGAGCACTTACGTTTTTGTAAAACTTTGCAATGGGATATAATTCCATGTACCAACCAAAATGTACGCGCTCGTGGACGAGAACGTAAATGAGAATTTTAAGACTCATGAGACAGCTCATGAGCAGTTCAAGGAAATAAAGGGCAAGTATGAAAACTGAGCTGTATAGAGAGAAATTTAGCTTCTAGAAGAGTCCATGGCAAATTTTTGTCCAAAGAGTCTGCAAAACCTGGAAAACTTCCAATAGAACCCAATTGTCAAAAATACATCCACTTTTGTCTAAGGAGATGCAAGGCTTTGATGCATGTATGCCTTCTATATGCAGGGAACTTTACAGAATTATAGTTTGAGACTTGACCAAACTAGCAAGAAACTTCGTTTCAAACTACTAAGATAACTTGATGCATGTAAATAAATAAAAAAATATGAAGAGGAACGCAGCTTGTGACATCCAAAGTTTTTTAAAAAAACCTTAAAGCCTTATGGAAATGAAAATCCTTCAGACGAAAGCATAATTTCACTTATAACTTTACTTTTATTTATTTGTATTTTTAAACCTATTGGTGCAATGTTGTTGTTGTTGTTGTTCTCGAATGGTTCAGGAGATACAAATCGTGAAGTTTGAAAATTCAGTGCAAATTTGTAAGTACGTGAAAGCTAATTTCACACGACTTCGACATGATCAAATTTACAACGACATGTTGATAAATTTACTTATCGACAGCTACAGAACAAAACAGTACTTGTTTAATGGTTCCGCTTGGATCTGGAACTCATTGTACTAACAAGTTGGCCTTTGAGCCTTGTATATTTTGAGACTTGTTTGTATATTTCTAGGTATATTACTAGATCAAAAATAATAAAATATCGTTTAGAAGTACAAGAAATACTAAAAACCATAAATTATACCATATTTACATAAATTTTAAAAAACTTAAAGTATTTTGAATGTAAGAATTATGTTGCAGTTTTTAAAAACTTGCAAAGAAAAAAAATTAGACAAAATATATGCAAATCTAGTACTATCGACATGCAAAGTACCAATTTTCTACAAATATGTGAAAACGTCCGATTTGACATGAAATCACCGATATATTTGTATTTTTAATCATTTTTTTTTGCTATCTTAGTCACTCCCCTCTGGCGAATCCTAGATCTGAAACTGCCTGAAATACATTATTTATTTTAGCTTAATCCTTAAGAATAGATTTCATCACAGCCCGGGCTGTGGACATTAGATAGCTAGAGAAATTGAGCGTTAAATAAAACCTCAAGCGTTACTTTTCCCCCATGCGCTGCAATATACCCTCAACAAAGAAATACCAAAAAAATAAATAAAAAACAGCAATAATAATATCTTTAGACGCGAGCAAAACACAACAACCTACAAGTACAACCTGGAAGTACTTCTAGAGGCCTGGTTTTTCGCCACCCAAAACAGTGCAACAGTCATATTTTTCCAACAAAAACTGGTTGTGCTTATATTTCAGTTTAAATTTTTCTTTAAAAGTTATAATAATTATAAGTATATAAAGGGTCCGCCAAATAACTTTTTTTTTTTTGAAAATGCAAAAAAAAAAACTACTGAAGATTTTCTCAAATTCTTTTTTTATTTGATTGTACAATCCTTCCGGTTAATAATGGAAAATAATTTCATTCAAATGGCTGCCTCGGCTGGCCATGCAGTAGCCTACACGATCGGACTAATTTTTAAGCACATTATCGATTGTGTGCAGCTGTATTTCACCAATGGCTTCACGAATATTGTCCTTTAAAGCGTCAATTGTGTCTGGCTTGTCGGCGTAACACTTATCTTTGAGGGCACCCCACAAATAATAGTCCAACGGTGTCAAATCGCAGTTCCGAGGTGGCCAAACGACATGAGCTCTGCGGCTGATAATGCGATCTTCAAAAACAGGGGGCAAAACATCGAGTGTAGCTTCGGCTGTGTGGCACGTAGCGCCGTCCTGTTGAAACCAAATGTTGCCAAAATCCTCGTCTTCAATTTTTGTGAACAAAAATTCGTTCAACATGGCCCGAAAACGATGGCCATTGACTGTAACGGCTACTCCTTACTCATTTTCGAGGAAAAATGGCCCAATTATGCCTCTGGACCAAAATCTGCACCAAACTGTGACTCGTTTTGGGTGCATCGGCTTTTCAATGTATGCGTGCGGGTTTTTTATGCCCCAAATGCGACAATTTTGCTTGTTTACATACCCGCCAAGATCAAAATGAGCTTTATCTGAAAAGATGATTTTTTTGGCAAAATTGACATCTTCTGTAAGTCGATCGCAGACAATATTTCGCAGCGTTGTTCAAACGTATACACAACCATATTCGTTCAGCGGAAGGATAAAACTAATTATCTGTCAAATCAGACATGTGCTAAGTGTTACCATTCACGAAATAAGCACTAGTTGAAAAAAAAAAACTTTAGATGGCGGACCCTGTATAATTATTAAAATACAATATGTTGAAAAATAATCGTCATTATGACTGCTTTATCAAAAATGATAGGGGAAAACATTCTTATCAAAAAAGACATGTACATTAAAATAAAATCATAGAATATATAAAATCAAGGAATATATAAATACTAGCTGAAATACCCGGCGCGGCACAGTGTTTCGAACGGAGATAAATCTGTAACTCGGGTTTGAGTTCATTCACGGAATTCGGAATTTGTATTTGAATTTGGAATTAAAGCTACAGATTGGCATATCTGTGGTGGCCGTGGCGTAGTGGGTAGAGTGTGTGGCTCATACCCCAGAAAACCTAGGTTGGAGTCCCCCCATCTGACACAGAAAGTTTTTTCAATTGAATTAATTTTTCTGTTGGGCCGTCACCTCTTTGCAGACAATAGCAAACCTCAGAGAGTAAAAACTGCCACGAAAAGCTTCCTGAGAACATAAGCCGTTCGGAGTCGGCATAAAACATGTAGGTCCAGTTCTCGATCATTTGTGTTCAAACATTTCACAACTTACACAACACAATTGATCATAAGAAGCTCGGTCAAAGTTCTTTCAAGGGCTGAAATGGCCATTTCGTTTTTTTTTTATTTCTTCTTTTATTTGCCTATTATTACGTTTAAATTTTTTTTTTTTTTTTTAATGAAACTTCGTAATGCTTTTATGTTATGTGCAGTTTTTTTCGCTTGCCAGGTTTGTTCGTGCTTCGATTCGAACAAAGTTTTACATGTCCACAGGACTCAGCTTTTCCGAAAATCTTTACATATATACGCTTTAGGAGTTTTCGCGTATTTTGAAGTAAATAGAATTATAAAAAGAAACAGCGTCTTAATATTTGCCCTACCCTAAAACCACTATATACAAACTTTTATGCTAATCCGATGAGCGGTTTAGGAGGTTTTAGCGTAGTTTATACTACAGCGTCATCTGGTGTTATATACAGCTCTTAAGCTCTTAGCTTAATATAAATATAGCTCTTAAACACTTACCGTATCCTAAAGACTCTATTTACAAAATTATCGGCCAAGATATCACGTATATGGTGTTATATTTGTATGTCAGGTGCCAATCCCAATTAACTAATACTGCCTTTTAATATTCCTAAGCCATCACGTACACGAAAAATATTTGCTGCAAAAATTTGAGCTCATCCGGCCCAGTTGTTTTCGAGTGTTAATTCTGAGTTATAAACTCAAATAAGTTTATCCCCATATATGGAGAATGGTCTGAATGGGTGCGGAAAATAATGTATGTATTTAAACCTGGCCTGAGTGATAGTTTAACTCTCTGAAAAAATTTCAAGGAAATCAATCAAGATCTTCCGGAGATGTGTGACATTTTCGAACCAGAATACAAAACTTACATACAACAACTTATTTTTTGGTTTTCACTATTTTCCAAATTTTCCAACAAAGTTTTCCAATTTTTCTCTTTTTATAAACCATTCCTGAACAATTACCAACAAAATAAAAAAAAAATCTCATCAATGGGTTTTTATATATATAGAATATTATTACAGATTTCTTTTCGTGTGGCTAAAATAATTTCAAAACCAGTTATATTTGAAATTTGAGTGGAAGCTTTTTGTGTGGAAACTCAAATGACTGCTCAAATTTTTCACTATTTGAGTGTAGTGCAGATTTAGTCACTACCACTTAATTTAGTTATAGAGCCACAAAATAACACTGTCACTAAAGTATGTAGTGTCAAAGTGATAGTGAAGAGATGTTTCCCCCTCACTAAGCTGGTAAAAAAATAGTGGAAAATAAAATTTCTTTCAGTATATTTACCGCTAGTGAAATGCTTAGAGCACTCAGCATTTAGTGCACTACCCCCAACTCTGCCGACTGGGAATGCTATTCATATTTTCTTTTCCAGTTGCAGCTCGATGTACCGACAAAGTTACTTACTTACTTAGGTGGCGCTTACAACCGTAAGTCGGTTTTCGCTTGGTGTAAGACATTGCAGCAGGCATTTCTGTTTTCGCTTGCTGGCGCCAGTTGAATGCTCCAAGTTTCGTCAGGTTGTCCTCTACTTGGTCCTTCCAATGAAGAAGCGGTCATCCTCTTCTGCGTTGACCGCCGCTGGGTACCGAATCGAATATTTTCTTCACTGGAGCGTCGTCTCCCATCCGCTCAACATGATCTAGACAATGAAGCCGCTCGAATTTTATGCGTTTTAATATGTCGTTGTCGGCGTACAGCTCAAACAGCTCATTGTTCCATCGTATTCGGTACTCGCCATTGACACAGACTGGTCCGTAGATTTTACGAACGATCTTTCTCTCAAAAGCTACCAAAGTATTTTTATCAGAGCTGCTCAACGTTCAGGTTTGCGCTGCATATAACAGGACGGGCATTATTAGTGACTTATAGAGCGTGACTTGTGTTCGTCGATAGAGGGCTCTGCCTCTCAATTGCCTACTGAGCCCAAAGTAAAACCTGTTGGCAATAGTTATCGTTCGTTTTATCTCTTTACTGATATCGTTGGTGGAGTTAATGTTGGATCCCAGGATGACGAAGACCTTCACAACCTTGAAGAGGTGTTATCAACAGTGACGTGGGTACCAATACGCTTAGGCTCTTTGTTTGTGGACATCAGATATTTCGTCTTATCTGCGTTCACTGCAAGACCCATGCGACCCGACGTTTTCTTCTAATTTGGAGAATGCTGCACTGACTTCGCGTGTGTTATCAATGAAATCAATATCATCCGCATACGCTAGCAGCATAACACTTTTATAGAATATTGTGCCACTTTGTCTCAGATCAGCAGCTCGAATGATCTTCTCCAGAATTAGGTTAAAAAAGTCGCACGATAAGGAACTACCTCATCTAAAAAATCTTTCCGATTTTAGCTGCGCTGCTGGTGTTGCTTAGTGTCGTCCTGTATAGACGGATTGATTTTGCAGGTATACCAAATTCAGACATGGTAGAGTATAGGTGATTACTTATTGGACTGTCAAAGGCGGCTTTTTAATTGACAAAAAGATGATGTGTGTCGATTGGTTTCTCTAGAGTCTTTTCTGCGATTTGTCGTAGCGTGAATATCTATCTGGTCGATGGTAGATTTTACAGGTCTGAAGCTACACCGATAAGGTCCAATCAGTTGGTTTAGAAATGACGGGATCGCCTTTCTTGTGGATTGGACAGAGTACACTGAGGTTCCAATCATTTGCAATGCATTCTTCCAATACTTACAAACAAATTTCAAACAATTTCAAACAATATTCTGCATAGAAGCTCGTGAATGCATTTAAACAGAGCTTCGCCTCCATTCTTAAACAGCTCAGCGGGTAGACCATGGGCTCTTGTTTTGTTGTTCTTAAGCCGTATTATGTCTGTCAAGACTTCACTATAGTTGGGTAGCGGAACTTCAACGCTGTCATTTATAATTGGGGTTTCCGGGATATCATCTCTTTTGGCGGGATTGTTGTCATCATCGCCATTCAGAAGACTAGAGAAGTGTTACCTCCATAACGACAGTGTACTCTGGATATCTGTCACTAGATTCCCGTTTTTATCCTTGCAGGAAGAGGCCCCAGTTTTAAAGTTAATGCTTAATGACGAAGATAATGCGTTAAATTTGTGTTGCCCAACTCATCAGTTCGCACTGCTGGAGTCGAGCTAACAGCGGCTCATTACATAAAACTAAAACAAAACAACACGGCAAAAGCAGTCATATGTGATCTTAAAATTTAAATTGTTTTTGCACATTCATAACATAAGTGCTAAAATAATATAATACAAGTTGCTTAACTTTTCTAGGTGTGACATTCTGCGTAGCGTAAATACCGAAAAATATTATAAATGCTTGCTTAACGCAACAACTAGATTTGAGAAGTGTTTCAATGCTTTACAAGTTTTACTAAATGCACGCCAAACCATTGTGCTGCTGAATTGTCTGCACATTTTAGAAATAATAATATATCGTGCTTGCATGCTTGACACTAAAATATTTGAATTGAATCATATATTTCAATAGATAGTTGTTATTTACTTTATTTTAGGGATAAAAGTAATTGTTAAGCAATAGTTTATAATTAAATGCTTTTTTATTATATAATAGCTGGCTACAGTGAAATACATTTCTGACAGCAAGCTCGCTGAGCTCTATGCAAGCTCGTAAGAGCTAAAAGCTCGCAGGAGCTGAGCTGAGCATTTAAAGATAGCACCCAGTAGAAAAAGCAAGGAGTAAGAAGCAGTTGTAGAAGTACTTCTTAGGCATGTGGACGGCCTTACCAGCTCTATTATTTTCTTAGTTATTTTTTATATAAAATGCAAGGTACTGCACTTTCCTTCTACACAGAACGCTTATAGAAGTTTTGATAGGGCAAGAGCTTCTGGAATGACTCTATAAGAAATGATAAAAAAGGATATGTTAAAGAACAACGCAACGAGGCATTGCACTTTCGCTTCTACACAAAGAGCTTATAGAAGTTGTGACATGCAAGAGCTTCAGGAATGCTTACATAAGAAGTGTTATAGAAGGCCTCTTAAAGAACAACAATCAGAAGTGGTTTTATAGGAAGCACTTCTATAACAACTATTTTTCTTAGTCCTTACGTAAATAGCTGACGTAATTCATTTAGGAACGCCTGGTTATACCAAAATAAAATAACGCTGCTTAAATTGTTGCCTGTTTTTTTAATGAATTGTTTAAAATAATTTTTAATAATAACACAAATTATTTGATAAGTGTTTTTTTGATACATATATGTTATGTTTAAAAAAAAAATTGTACTTCATTTATATTTATTTATTTATTTCTTTATTTATACTTATTTAATATTCAATTATATGATATTATTATGAATTAATAAGTAATTAAAATAAATTATAGACTTTAAATGAGAACATTTAAGCACTTCTTTTTTTGCCAAGTACGTTGTTTTATGCACCTTATTTTATGCGGTTTTGAAGTCTTTTTTGATTTTATTAACGTAATTTCTTTCGTAATATACTTTTCTTGACAAGCTTCTGAAATTTGAAGGAAACATTCAGAAACGTTAATAATACATATTACTGTATAAAACTAACTATAAAAATATTGTTAATGTCATGGAATGACTTAAGCGCCTCTTTTTTTTTGGATGCCGTCGTAATTATAATTTAAGAAAATACCAGGACCAATAAAGTTGTGAATATTTTTTGATATGCCACCTCTCTCACATATTTTGTTTACTACGGCCAACTAAAATCATATATACATATATACTATATATATAGTCACTATATAGAGGGGAAAGTATTTGGTTAATTATATACCAAATCGTGTTCATTATATTCAGATATTTGTTGTAACAAACGCTGCAACTCTTCTGAATTTTCAATAGGGAAAATCTGGGATATTTTTGAACATTGCTTTTTTTCTTCTCTTATTTCACGCATCATTACTTTAATTGTAGCCAACTCGCTAACTATGAACTCATTTTGTTTTTGTATAATTTCCTTCATATCATCTATGCATGAATTTTGTTTAGTTATAACAACGTTCAGCTAGTTGAGTTCAAATTCAATATCTTCAATAAAAACATGAAAATTTGTTACCAATATAAAATTTGCAAATTAAAATTATTTCTTAGTACTTATATGATCATATCATTTTGATGATCCTTTTGAGGCGTTTACTCTTCGCAAAACTCCCTGATTCTCTGACATATTTTGATTTAAATAAAAAATTATAAAGGAATTTGTTAAAATTAACAACTGTGCAGAAGAGGAATAAGTACACGAGTGCTTTCATGTGGTAAACACATAATTTTGTAATTGATTTCATTAATATCAAACATTTCTTCATTGTATTCTGATGTATCTCCTGTACAGATGTCTAAGGCTGCCATAGATTTTAATGGTGTTTCAAAAAAGTTATTTAAATTTTGGAGTCTGAAACCTTTAATGAGCCCACTATTTTTTTTATTTAAAAAACCAGTTACCTTTATTGGAACGAAAGGCTTTATGCAGCAAAAATTATCTTGAGTTGTGCTGAAAAAAAAGTTTTCAATTTGGAAGCTTAACATTTCTCCTTTTCTATTTTTTCTGAATCCGGTTTGTTTGTCTATTAATTCAATATCTACATCGGAGAATTTGTTGTGGATTTGTTGTAGAATTAGTGAAGGTTTCTGAATCTTTTGCATAAAATTTTCGAAATCATATGCTGAGAAGTTTTGTACCACACCCATTTCGCCCACACTCTTACTTAAATGAAGTAGGCAGTGAACATTAAAAGTGAAATTTTTTTCACCAAACAAAACTCTGAATAAAAGTCGTAGTCTACAATGTTTTTTAAAATCACAGGCCCAGTATACAGAATGAACTGCCGAAACTCTGTAGATTTCCTTCTAAGAATGTCATCAAGAGATCGAGGCTTCCTTTGGAACTCTCTAGGAATATATCCCGACAGTGAAATTAATAGTGTTGATATTAAGCCTTTTCGATTTTTATTGGGTTTTGAAAAGCATTTTCCATTTAAAAGCATGCACAGCATTTTTACTCCGTTACTCCTAAGTCCAATGAAAACTGGGTTACCATTTTTGTTCCAATTACTTCTAATAGAAGAAGGTCTATTGTATATATATGTATGTAGAAGGTCTATAGTAAGGAGGACTAAGAGGAGAAGGAGCGTTTTTAAACATGTCTTGATGAAATTTTACTTGCTTTCGGTCTGAAAAATCTTTGTCTGATCTCAATTTCGAACAGTTTTGAATGTTGTGACTTGATTTATTCTTTAGCCTTCTTGGTAGAATTTGCTGCAAGCCAACAAAGCATTGTGATCAACAACACCGCATATGAAAGATCGTACCGGGGTGTCACAAATAAAACTCTCAACTCTATTGTCATTTCCCGGTTATGGATTATAATTCCATTGTCTTTGAGGTTTTTTAGCTCACTTACTAAATCGTGCAAATACGTGTCATCATTGCTTGTTTTTTTTCCCGAGATAAGTGCCAATTAAAAAAACTCCAACATTTGTTAGATTAACAGCTCTTCCAATTATAGGCCATAGGCTTTCTGAGCTGCTTTTAAAAAGGGACAGTCCATCGACACCTATATCCAATATTATTTTGTTTTGCTCATGTAATACACTCTTTGGAATTTTTTTTAATTGTTTTTCTAGTCCCACATGTAAGTACGAACCAGGTGATACAGTTCTTATCACTGCTTTTATGTTTTTTTTTAAGAACACCATTAAGACTGCTCGGTACGGCCAACCCTTCTGATTGCAGTACTAAATCTGCACTACACTCAAATAGTGAAAAATTTGAGCAGTCATTTGAGTTTCCACACTCAAATTTCAAATATAACTGGTTTTGAAATTATTTAAGTCAGACGAAAAGAAATCTATAATAATATTCTATATATATAAAAACCCATTGATGAGATTTTTTTTTTATTTTGTTGGTAATTGTTCAGGAATGGTTTATAAAAAGAGAAAAATTGGAAAACTTTGTTGGAAAATTTGGAAAATAGTGAAAACCAAAAAAGAAGTTTTTGTATATAAGTTTTGTATTCTGATTCGAAAATGTCACACATCTCCGGAAGATCTTGATTGATTTCCTTGAAATTTTTTCAGAGAGGTAAACTATCACTCAGGCCAGGTTTAACTACATACATTATTTTCCGCGCCCATTCAGACCATTCTCCATATATGGGGATAAACTTATTTGAGTTTATAACTCAGAATTAACACTCGAAAACAACTGGGCCGGATGAGCTCAAAGTTTTGCAGCAAATATTTTTCGTGTACGTGATGGCTTAGGAATATTAAAAGGCAGTATTAGTTAATTGGGATTGGCACCTGACATACAAATATAACACCTTATACGTGATATCTTGGCCGATAATTTTGTAAATAGAGTCTTAAGGATACGGTAAGTGTTTAAGAGCTATATATATTAAGCTAAGTGCTTAAGAGCTGTATATAACACCAGATGACGCTGTAGTATAAACTACGCTAAAACCTCCTAAACCGCTCATCGGATTAGCATAAAAGTTTGTATATAGCATAAAAGTTTGTATATTAAGACGCTGTTTCTTTTTATAATTCTATTTACTTCAAAATACTCGAAAAACTCCTAAAGCGTATGCATGTAATGATTTTCGGAAAAGCTGAGTCCAGTGGACATGTAAAACTTTGTTCAAATCGCAGCACGAACAAACCTGGCAAGCGAAAAATCTGCACATAACATAAAAGCATTACGAAGTTCCATTAAAAAAAAAAAAATTTAAACGTAATAATAGGCAAATAAAAGAAGAAATAAAAAAAAAACGAAATGGCCATTTCAGCCCTTGAAAGAACTTTGACCGAGCTTCTTATGATCAATTGTGTTGTGTGAGTTGTGAAATGTTTGAACACAAATGATCGAGAACTGGTCCTACATGTTTTATGCCGACTCCGAACGGCTTAAGTTCTCAAGAAGCTTTTCATGGCAGTTTTTACTCTCTGAGGTTTGCTATTGTCTGCAAAGAGGTGACGGCCCAACAGAAAAATTAATTCAATTGAAAAAACTTTCTGTGTCAGATGGGGGGACTCCAACCTAGGTTTTCTGGGGTATGAGCCACACACTCTACCCACTACGCCACGGCCACCACAGATATGCCAATCTGTAGCTTTAATTCCAAATTCAAATCCAAATTCCGAATTCCGTGAATGAACGCAAACCCGAGTTACAGATTTATCTCCGTCTAACTAGGCCATTCGAAACACTGTGCCGCGCCGGGTATTTCAGCTAGTATTTATATATTCCTTGATTTTATATATTCTATGATTTTATTTTAATGTACATGTTTTTTTTTGATAAGAATGTTTTCAACCTATCATTTTTGATAAAGCAGTCATAATGACGATTATTTTTCAACATATTGTATTTTAATAATTATACAGGGTCCGCCATCTAAAGTTTTTTTTTTCAACTAGTGCTTATTTCGTGAATGGTAACACTTAGCACATGTCTGATTTGACAGATAATTAGTTTTATCCTTCCGCTGAACGAATATGGTTGTGTATACGTTTAAACAACGCTGCGAAATATTGTCTGCGATCGACTTACAGAAGATGTCGATTTTGCCAAAAAAATCATCTTTTCAGATGAAGCTCATTTTGATCTTGGCGGGTATGTAAACAAGCAAAATTGTCGCATTTGGGGCATAGAAAACCCGCACGCATACATTGAAAAGCCGATGCACCCAAAACGAGTCACAGTTTGGTGCAGATTTTGGTCCAGAGGCATAATTGGGCCATTTTTCTTCGAAAATGAGTAAGGAGTAGCCGTTTGACTGTCAATGGCCATCGTTATCGGGCCATGTTGAACGAATTTTTGTTCACAAAAATTGAAGTGGAGGATTTTGGCAACATTTGGTTTCAACAGGACGGCGCTACGTGCCACAGAGCACACTGTTTTTGAAGATCGCATTATCAGCCGCAGAGCTCATGTCGCTTGGTCACCTCGGAGCTGCGATTTGACACCGTTGGACTATTATTTGTGGGGTGCCCTCAAAGATAAGTGTTACGCCGACAAGCCAGAGACAATTGACGCTTTAAAGGACAATATTCGTGAAGCCATTGGTGAAATACAGCTGCACACAATCGATAATGTGCTTACAAATTGGTCCGATCGTGTAGGCTACTGCATGGCCAGCCGAGGCAGCCATTTGAATGAAATTATTTTCCATTATTAACCGGAAGGATTGTTCAATCAAATAAAAAAAGAATTTGAGAAAATATTCAGCAGTTTTTTTTTTGCATTTTCAAAAAAAAAAAAGTTATTTGGCGGACCCTTTATATACTTATAATTATTATAACTTTTAAAGAAAAATTTAAACTGAAATATAAGCACAACCAGTTTTTGTTGGAAAAATATGACTGTTGCACTGCCTTGGGTGGCGAAAAACCAGGCCTATAGAAGTACTTGCAGGTTGTTGTGTTTTGCTCGCGTCTAAAGATATTATTATTGCTGTTTTTTATTTATTTTTTTGGTATTTCTTTGTTGAGGGTATATTGCAGCGCATGGGGGAAAAGTAACGCTTGAGGTTTTATTTAACGCTCAATTTCTCTCGCTATCTAATGTCCACAGCCCGGGCTGTATATGAAATCTATTCTTAAGGATTAAGCTAAAATAAATAATGTATTTCAGGCAGTTTCGGATCTAGGATTCGCCAGAGGGGAGGGACTATGATAGGAAAAAAAAATCCAAAATGAAAAAAAAAAAATACAAATATATCGGTGATTCCATGTCAAATCGGACGTTTTCACATATTTGTAGAAAATTGGTACTTTGCATGTCGATAGTACTAAATTTGCATATATTTTGTCTATATATTAAATTTGCATATATTAAAGCCTGGTTGAAAAAACACAAGTGCGTCCTTGGACAAACGAGAGAAGCGAAGCTTTTTCGCATTTTCATAGATTTGATAATTTAATGGTTTTTGTTTTTCAATAAAATAACTTAAATTAAAAAATTGAAAATAACATAAAGTAATACACATACCTTAATATTCTCACAAGAAAATGTTATTACATTTCATTATTATTTTATTTATATAATTACATGTTACATTCATTGCTCTCAACGCACTTTTGCGCAGTTGTTTACATTTCCTTCGCGCTATGCAAAAAAAAAGAAAAACATGTACCAACAACACTAACGCATTCAGATAAGCATAAAAAAGGAGGCAGTGGGGGGACTGCCGACCGAAGAGGAAACTTAAAGGTATGAAATAACATATCTGTTATGAGTTTCCGAAGTAGAGTATTGCAAGACTTAGAAAACAAATGCTCGCCTTTTTTTATAAATTTTAAATATTGTAGACTTAGTTTATTTGTATTGTATTGTATTTAAAGTTTTATGCTTTCTTTAATATATTGGAGTTACAATTTTGGGTGTTCCTTCCAGTTTTCTATCCAAAAGCAAAGATAGCGGAAGTTAAGGTTATGCCTTGTACTCTAAAATGGCTCCCTGCGATTTTACAGCAAAATAGTTGTGTTCAGTGGTCGAGACCGGTCAAAGATGCCATGCTGTCATAAAGCAAGTGTAGTTATTACAGGGTGTTCAAACTATCGATTACAACTCGGCCAACCTGACATCTTGATCGACCTCGATCAATGAGTCTTAAATCATTTACTTGATAATACATACATTAATTACAGTTTATTAAACGTTAAATGATAAAGGATCAGATACATTTTCATTCACATTCTCTAAGTTTGAAATAAGGGGTTCAGAAAAATTTTCAATACGATGTAGTTTCATCATAAATCAAAAAATGTTGAACATTTAATGGTGCGCAATGTTTAGAAGATATCTTGAAAAGAATCTGCATATCTTTTTGATACCTTAACGAATTAGAAAATGACTGATGCTGATACTTATAGCGATGCCGATGATGATACTGATGACGATGCCAATACCAATACGATGCCAATAGTGATGGGAGAAAAAATTCTAGTCCAGTGAAGTTATCATAAGATTAATCGAAGGGATCAAATAATAATTACAATTAATTGCAGCAAAATTAGCCGATTAATCGAATATCCGATTCATTGAATACTATAAATATACATATTTTAAGCAGTTTTTTTTTATCAATTTCTTTGTGTTACATTTAAAGTTATTTATATACTATTATGTTAAACATCTTATAATTTTAATTTTTTTTTTTCTGATTTGCCATTTTCTGATATTTGCAATTTATATCAATTTCTTTATGAATGAAGGAGTTAAAAAGTTTTTATTTTGTCTTTTTTAGTGAATATGATAACGGCGAGTAAAAAGAAATAGTTTAGGATTCAAAATTATTTTAAAATTTATTGATTTCGTAAAGTTTGGATTGGTTTTAATTTCGGTATTTGGTTTTGGCATAAGTTTTGGTTTTCTAAATAAAACCTTTATTGCGAACAATTTTGAATTTGCAATTTTTTCTAAAATTTACAAAATTCTTATTGAATACTCCAAGAAGCTAAACATATTTAAATTAAACAATTAAATTCGTATTCTTTAAGACACCCTACACGACCGTAACTTTTAACATTTAAAAAAAAAACACTCCAATCGGTGAATTACTTAAGGAGTAATCGGTGTACCGACAGTAAAGAAAATACCCAGCGACGAACTTGACAACGATTAATATCAGTGGAAGTAAAGATAAAGGTAAAGATAACCGTTTTAAAGTTAGTTAATAATTGTCGTAAAAAAGAAAATAATACTTTATTGCGTATGAAAATAAGGCGTTTAATTCATTTATAACTGAATAAAAAAATTATTGTTTCAAAAATTTTATGTAATCAAAAACATTAGTTGTTTAAAATTGTATTCAAAAACAAGGAAGGCGTTTTGTAGTTAAGCGATTCCGTTTTTCCAGAGCAGTTGCCTCCAAACTTCGCCTCTTATAGGAGCCATTGCTTGTACCCTGTGCTTATCTGTTTTATTTTTTACTTTCCTTAAAGATACGCCAAATGTGCTGCTTGTAAAATTGCTTGTGAAAATTGTGAAATTGCATCAATAATTAGTGATGGTTTTCATCCTATTATTTGTTTAATTTTTCGATTATTTATATAACCCAAAGAAAATAATCGAAAGAAATAAACCGATTAATATAACTTTTTCGGTTAATTGTCCTATCACTAACAATGAATATTCTTAAACACCAACCTATGCCAATACCAAGCCAATGTCGATTCTATAATTTTAAGCCGATAATGCTGCCGATTACATACCGAACCTATACCAGCTGATACCGATACCAATGCCGACTAATCAGTGTAAAGTTGATTCAAGAATCTGCTACTGCTACAGTGTTGTAACTTCTAGAAAAAAATGCGAATATTTTCTGGCTTGTAGAAAATATAATGTTAACGTAACTTACACCATAAGTTCTAAGCTATTAAAAAAAGAGCATAAAACAACCTAGTGTGCAAGAAAAACTCTTATTACCATCACGTGACACGCACGGGCTTTCATTTGCTAAAATGGTAAAAACCCTGATCATCCCGTTTTTCTATCGACCTGCAGCTCTCCCCTTGTGAAGGGCACTAAAACTCGTCATAATAATTTGAATAACAATAACAATATATTTGGGTACGTAAATTGCATACTTTATTGAAGAGGGTTTTTGCAGCAGTGCCGCAAAATGTGCAATGTAAGCACGTTGAATTAATTTGTAGCGCTTGTTTCTCAAATTTCGTGAAGCCAGAACAATGAACAAAATACAAAAAAAGAAACAACCCAAAATTTGACCGCATCGCTTTTATCAAAATTATCAAGATTTGTTGGAAGTTGTTGAACTTTTGGAAACGTAATTCTAAGCCGAGATAGCGCGATTAATTTGCTTAGATAAACAAATGAATAGAGATCGCACAAATAGCGCACAAATAGAGCGCTGCCTACTTTTTGGCGTCGGTACTAAGCATTAATTGGCAACGAATTAATCGTAAAGCGAAAGTGCAACTTAATTGCAAAATAGCGCTCGAACGGATGCAAACAGCTCCTTGAATTTTGAATTACGATATTGCTGAGTAGTCCAAATCTTTCCACATTTTGTTTTCTGTTTAGTCTTTTTTAGTTCTTTTTAGTTATTTTTGGTAAAAATATCCACACATAAATATATATATTACTAATTGCATTTCAGGTACTTAAAACTGACATAAGGTGCTTATCAAAACTATGAGACACCAGAAACATTTTATTATACACGCTCGCCAAATTTTGAACGAAATTATTTTACAATGTTGGCATGATTTTGCACATACCAATCAAATTTCGCACAAATATTCTTTAGCATAATGAGTAGTCTACAAATTACTCTATGTGGCAGCTAAGGGTAAAATACAATTAAGCGTATGACACAAATATTTTTGCAGATTATATATAAACATTTTATAGACGGCTAAAGACTTCGAATAACTTCAATACAGCTGCTGGGGAGTATTTTAGCTTAGGTACTCTGCCGAAGCTCCATTCTTTATTTATTGAAATATTAAATATTTATATATTAAATATTTATTGAAATATTTTATTGAAACATTTCTAAACTTAAATTAAGAGAAAACGGACAAAAATTACAACATAACAAAATGATTTCATTCCACTTTGAAACCACTGTGTGCCGTTGCCCTTTAATACATGTTGGCATATTTAAAGAATGCAGTTTAAGGATCTGTGCTTATCATCTATATTTAAAAGTGGCTAAATATATCAGTTGTTAGAGCGGTAAACTGATAACCTGAGCGTCGTATTTTTGTTAAAAATATTTGAATATTTTTTAAATATTAGTTTAAGTATTATATACAAGCGGTTACTGCAATTTAAATCAATACGGAATTTTAACTTATTTATAATGTTTGACGAAGACTATTTCAATAAGGTTTCTTCATATATATGTATAATACATAATAATTTACTAGAATTTAGTCGAAGATTTTTTAACGCAAAGTGGTGAAGTGGTTAAATGGTTTTACTTCTCTTCTGAATGCATTAACTGAATAAATTACTATGTAGATTCACGTATTTGAAAATATTGTTGGAAATTCGGGACAAATTTGATAATACTTAAACTAGTTATTTATACTAGTGAAAACTTCACGTAACACTTTTCAAGTGCGTAACGAGGGACTAAATAAAAATACATGTTTCATTATTATAGCTGCAATATGTAAATCAACGATTCCCAGATTAAATTCCCTAATTAGTGGAAAGACTGATTTTGGTGTTAGTGCGCCAACATGAACTACATGGATCATATGTGTTCTGTTCCGAAGTTAAAAAAAAAAAATATAGAAGCTGTAACATGAATGCTTAGTAATTTTTGATATAAGCCCGAATATGAATCGCCATGAAAAGTACAGCTGTGACATGCATTACAGAGGTCCGTAAAAGCCATTGATGGCCACACTAATATTAATATATTTTCTGTAGTTTTGTGGTTGTGGTAGTTGAGTTTCGCTTTAATTTTTTTTCGGGGCATTACTATGAAGTAGCATCAAGCAGCGTGGAACTTCTAGCATGAAGTCTCAGCGCCAACTGATTGAAATAACTTCTGTCGGCAGTGTTGCCGTTATCACTTCGATCGAAGTTTTTTACTTCACTTTTATGTCAAATACTTCCACTCTTCCTCTCTTGTGAAAATCTGCGAATTTTAATGGTAAGAGCTGTTTTAATTTATAAATTTACCTCTTAATATTAAACATTTTTCCACATTTAAAAGACAATAAACTGTTGTAGTAAATGAATAACTTTTGCTTTTACAGCTTACAGTTCTACTTCACAATTTGTACGCAAATTATGAAAAGAGTGAATTTCAAACATCCAGTTTTAAGAGCAGTACAAATTTTGGAAAAAAGTTCTTTAGGCAATAGTTTGGGTTCCTTTATAAAATGTTTCCCTAATCTTATCAACAAAAAAGATATCGATTGTTTAGGAAGAGAATGACATCATTCGATACTAAATAATTTTTCAGCTTAAAAAAGAATTGACGAGTTTTAGCTTAACGTTTCTAAATTAGAAAATTCCCTATGAGAACTTGTGTACCCAAGACTACGAACATTCGTAGAGGCGTTGCTAGCCACACTATATACTAGTGCAACAACTGAAAGAGTATATCCACAAACCAAACTAATTAAAAATACAACAAGAAAAAGGTTCTAAGTTAACCGTAAATTCATTCGATAATGCTAATAAAAGTCCAGTTTTCAAATGATAATTTTTTTGATTGGACTCTAAAAATATTTTGTCAAAATATAACAAACATTGATGTTAACTACTTAAGCCGAAGAAATAGTTGTGCGTAAAATCAAATAAAATAATGTCATTTATTTTTTATAAACTCTCTCAAACCGAATGTTAACAATATTTTTTATTTAACATTGTTTATTTATACATACATTACTTACTTACTTAGTTGGTCGTAACAACCCGTGTCCGGGTTTCAACCGACCTCATCAGCTCTCGCCAGGCGCCTCTGCTTTGCGCGCGCCTTCTCCAATCGGATACACCAAGTGCGGTTAGGGCTTCCTCAGCCTGGTCCATCCATCGGAGGCATGGTCTCCCTCGTCGTCGTTGACCAGCGACCCTCGCCTCGAGCACCTTTTCGCTGGAGCTTCGTCGTTCATACGATGGACATGACCCAGCCAGCGTAGTCGCTGCACAGTTATACGCCGGACTACGTCAATGTCATCGTAGAGCTCATACAGCTCGTGGTTCATTCGGATGCGATAGTCATCGCCGACTCGAACAGGACCGAAGATTTTGCGAAGAACTTTTCTCTCGAACACCCCCAGAGCGGCTGCGTCAGTTTGCGAAACTACCCATGCCTCAGCGCCATAAAGCAGCACAGGTAGAACGAGCGTCTTGTAGAGTGTTAGTTTTGTCGATCGAGAGAGGGCTCTGGAACTTAGTTGCTTACTGAGCCCGTAGTAGCACCTATTAGCAATTATTGTTCTTCGCTTTATCTCCAGGCTGATTTCGTTTTTGGTATTAATGGCGGTGCCAAGGTAAACGAACTCCTTGACTACTTCAAAGTTATAGCTGCCGGATGAAACGTGGGAGTCTAAACGCCGAGCTCCCTTGTTTGTAGACAGCATATATTTTGTTTTGCCCTCATTTATCGTCAAACCCACTTTGGCTGATTCCTTTTCGATAGCGGCGAAAGCAGCGGTAACATCTCTCTTGGTTCTGCCGACAATATCAATATCATCAGCAAGGAGCTGGACGCCTTTGTAGAAAATGGTGCCATTACGATGCACACCGGCCTTTCGTACGATCCCCTCCATGATGATGTTAAAGAGATCGCAAGACAGTGGATCGCCTTGCCTGAAACCTCTTTCGGTATTGAAGGTTTCGGAGAGGTCATTTTCTACCTTGACGGAGCTGCGTGTGTTGCTCAACGTCATTCTGCAAAGTCTGATCAACTTTGGAGGTATACCGAACTCAGACATTGTTGCGTATAGGCAATCCCTTCTCGGGCTATCGAACGCAGCTTTAAAATCGACAAAGAGATGGTGTGTGTCAATTTGATTTTCGTGGGTTTTCTCCAGGATTTGTCGTAGCGTGAAAATCTGGTCTATGGTGGACTTACCAGGTCGAAAGCCACACTGATAAGGTCCAATCAGTGTTTTTGTAATCGGCTTTAATCTTTCACACAGTACGCTTGAGAGAACCTTATATGCGATGGAAATAAGACTGATACCTCTATAACTTGCGCAGATTGTTGGGACTCCTTTCTTAAGTATAGGGCACAGTACGCTGAGGTTCCAATCGTCGGGCATGCTTTCTTCTAGCCATATTATGCTGATGAGCTGATTCATGCGCCTTAGCAATTCATCGCCGCCGGTTTTAAACAATTCAGCTGACAGGCCATCAGCACCCGCTGCTTTGTTGTTTTTGAGTCGTTGGATTGCAACTCGAACCTCATCATGGCTAGGTGGTGGTACTTCCACTCCGTCATTGTTGATTGGTAGCTCTGAACTGCGCTCTCCATTGGCGGCATTGGTGGAATCGTCGCCAGTAAGTAAGTTGGAGAAGTGCCGTCTCCACAATCTCAGCACACACTGCGTATCCGTATTCAGATCTCCATTTTCGTCTCTACAAGTGGATGCTCCGGGCTTGAAATCTTGGGTTAGACGCTTAACCTGTTGATAGAATTTTCGTGCATCCTTCTTACCCTGGTATACCTCTAGTTCCTCACGCTCACGCTTTTCCTGCTCTCTTTTCTTGCGTCTTACAGAGCATACATACATACATACAGAGAAAAAAAAGTTTAGACCTTCGGCCAAAATGGGTTATCTACGTATTTTTATTATGCAACAAAGGAAATTTAGGCAACCTTCTGTTAAAATGGGTTGCCGTAGATTTTAGACAATATTAATAAAGGAACTTGGGTATCACATCCTTCGGTAAGTTGTACTTATACTAGTAAAGATTTCGTAATGCCTTTGCAACAAGCGCTTGTGTTGTTTTCTTATGATTTGTTTGTTATTATAGTTACCCAAGTCATTTTAGGCAATACGCCGTAGGTATTTTTCTCTGTGTACGTATAAGTGACGAAAATGTACTTTAGTTTTTTCTATGATGATTACAGTCAGAAGAAAGCTCAAACACAAAATGACAGTACAACCTGTACTACTTTAAACAAAGTATCTTTATCAGCTCTTATCACCAGTGTTGGTACATACCTTTTTAAAAAGTCTCTAAGCAGCGGAAACAAGTCCCTACCTTTCCCTACGCTCAAAAACTGTTTTCCCTTCAAAATTCCCTACTACTTTTTATTTTAAATACAAAGAGTATTCAACCCCAAATAATTTTATCGTAACATTAAAGTGTATTTAGCTATATATAAATACATTAAGATGTATAAGTATTAAATTTAATTCACGGAAGAGCTGCTGAAAAAATGCTTGAACCCATAGCCAAATTATTTCTTGTTTAATGTTTAATAAAAAAATATGGATTTTTACTTTTCAATCTAATGAATATCAATTCATGTTTGTAAGTTTTTTGTTGCAATAAAACTTTGTGAACTTATTGCTGGCAATTTTCCACATCCCTTTTTACCGCCCATAAATCAATAAAAATGCTATCTTTAAAACGGGTTTAGATAGCAAAACGGGTTGTATTAGACTAAAATTTGGTATTTAAGGGTGTGTGCGAATTGAACTAAATTGCTACCTAAACTAGATTAAGGTAAAGCAGTTAAGGTTTATAGAGGTTAATTAAGGCTAATTACAAATAGGTTAAAGGTTCAGAAATGTCATTATTCTCTTGTCTTAAGGAATGTCATTAATTTAGGTAGCTCGGAATTTTCGTAAATTCATTTAGGAAACACTGCTTTATCGACACAATTTAGTGTAAGTAGCATTTTAGTTCAATTCGCACACACCCTAAGTTTATATTCTTACTTTCGGCACCTGTACAAAAAATGGGTGTGGCACTTACACTGTCTGTTCAGAAATAATTATAATTCCTGAGATGTAAATTTTTTTGATAATAAATATATTTTTTTCATAACTCAATACGAATATAACTAAAAAATAATTCATAACGTGCGTTACAATAACATATCAATTATTCTTTTTCAATATTTGAGCCATAATAAAAAACATTCAAAACAATACATTTCTTTCAAGCATACAGTGATTGAAATTAAATTTTTACATCTTTGTTTCTTCTTTAAAAACCACAAAAAAGACACTATACTTAAGCCCACTTTTGAGAAGATACGCAAGGATATAAGACTATTCATTTTGTTTATTTACAAACATTTTTCATACTTAAAAATAAAAAAAACAGCAAAATGCATGTTATTATGTAACATAAATGACGGCATAAATTTCCCTACTTTCAGACAATATGAAAAAATCTGTCCTTTTTCTCCCTACGCCTATATTTTTCCCTACACGTACCAACACTGCTTATCACTGATTTGAAGGAGTACCGTTGTTAAGCGTTGAAAAAGACTCATTTCTGCTTAACTGCAATCTTATCAAAACTTAACGACAGTCATTTAAAAGTTCATAAATAGAGAGGTCGTGTCGTTGTCAGTCTGAATGAAAGCATCAATTGTGATTCCAAAAACATGTTGATTAAAATATTACGCGGGACTTTACTATCCAAAGAAGAAAGGGCAAAACTTTAACCTATAATAACTAAAGGCTAAATTTTCACAAACTTAAAAAACAATTGTTTGTATACGTTGTGTATTGCCTCCTACTTAAAAACCCGAAAATATTCGTCAAAAAATACAAAACATTACAAGCATTCATGTAACAACTTCTAAATTTTTTTTTTTGTTTAAAGTTCGAAAAAGAACACAGATGATCCATGTAGTTCATGTTGGCGCACTAACACCAAAATCAGTCTTTCCACTAATTAGGAAATTGAATCTGGAAATCGTTGATTTGCATATTGCAGCCATAATAATGTAACATGGATTTTTATTTATTATTTATTTGGATTTTAAAAAGTGTTATGTGAAGTCTTCACTAGTATAAATAACTAGTTTAAGTATTATCAAATTTGTCCCGAATTTCCAACAATATTTTCAAATACGTGAATCTACATAGTAATTAATTCAGTTAATGCATTCAGAAGAGAAGTATAACCATTTCACTACTTCACCACTTTGTGTTCAAAAATCTTGCACTAAATTCTAGTAAATCCTGTATTATACGTATTTATGAAGAAACCTTATTAAAATTGAGTCTACGTCAAATATTATAAATAAGTTAAAATTCCGTATTTATTTAAATTGTAGTATTTGTATTGTAGTAAATTGTTATATTTAATAAACATTCTAGTATTTTCAACAAAAATACGACGCTCAGGTCATCAGTTTACCGCTCTAACAACTGATATATTTAGCCACTTTTAAAAATAGGTGATAAGCACAGATCCTTAGACTGCATTCTTCAAATATTCCAACATGTATTAAAGGGCAATGGCACACAGTAGTTTGGAGTGGAATGAAATTCAAAGTGGAATGAAATAATTTTTTCATGTTTTAATTTTTGTCCGTTTTCTCTTAATTTAAGTTTAGAAATGTTTCAATAAAATATTTAAAAAAAACTAGTAAAGAATGTAGCTTCGGCAGAGTACCTAGGCTAAAATACTCCCCAGCAGCCGTATTGAAGTATATTCGAAATCTTTAGCCGTTTATTAAATGTTTATGTATAATCTGCGGGAACAGGGGGCGAACCTTCACATGGCAACGTGTCTGACCGCCTCAACCTGGCGAGGCCAGCATTATCCATGTCGAAATCGTCTCAAGTCGACTCAAACCTCCAAGTGGTGTTCCCTGGGCAACGGCAAACTGGCATCCGTCAGTTTGACGGCTAATTTGAGCGGCGGGTCGATCCATAGACCTTAAACATGGAATGTGCGCAGGGTTTGGGTCCCGCCACATTACTACTGCCCAATGAAAACTAAACCAGCCTCGGATAAGAACCCCAATTACGTTGACGACCACCGCAAACGAAAAACGGACAATGATTTACGGATATGCACCTGGAATGTCCGGACCCTTTATAGGGAAGGTGCCATTATCCAACTGGCGGAAGCCCTCAAAACAATACAATCTGACATCACCGCCATCCAGGAAATGCGATGGAAAGGGCAAGGCTGCTCTAAACAAGCACACTGCGATATCTACTACAGCTGCCATGCGGAGAAGCGCGAATTCAGATGTGGATTCGTCGTTAGACGGAAACTACGCCACCTTGTTTCCCGGTTCACACCTGTGAACGAAAGATTGGCCACGATCCGCATCAAGGCAAAATTTTTCTACATAAGCCTTATTTGCGCGCACGCCCCGACGGAGGAAAAGGACGAAGCCGTCAAGGACGCTTTCTACGCTAGTCTTGAGGACGTATATGACCACCTTCCGGTCCATGACGTGAAAATAGTCCTCGGCGATTTTAATGCGAAAGTCGGAAGGGAAGGCATCTTTGGCCCCACTGTCGGTCAGTTCAGTCTTCACGAGACCTCCACAAACAACGGTCTAAGACTGATCGACTTCGCCGCGGCACGAAACATGGTAGTTAGTAGCACCAGATTTAAGCACCTCGACATCCACAAGGCCACCTGGCTGTCCCCGGATCAAAAAACGCGAAACCAAATTGATCATGTTGTAATCGACGGAAGGCATGCCTCTAGTGTTCTAGATGTGCGTACATTTCGGGGGGTCAACATTGACTCCGACCATTATCTTGTTGCAGCCAAGATCCGCATGCGATTATGCAATGCAAAGAACATACGCACAGCAATGCAACGAAAGCTAGATGTCGCTAAGCTGCAATTACAACGGACTGCCGAAGCCTACTCCGCTCAACTCTCGGTTAAGCTCAACCAACCAACCTCTGGACTCGACGACGCCGGCGGACTTTGGGCGCATATATCCCACTCCATGCGCGCTGCCGCTGAAGAAGTCATTGGTTTCCGGCGCCCGCAACCTCGGAACCAATGGTATGATCAGGAGTGTCGCATTGCGACTGCAGTAAAAAACGCCGCTTATAGAAAAACGCTGCAGTCAGCTGCAACGCGAGCCGTGCGAGAAAACTACCGCGAAAAGAGGAAGGAAGAGAGGCGCCTTTTCAGACGCAAGAAAAGAGAGCAGGAAAAGCGTGAGCGTGAGGAACTAGAGGTATACCAGGGCAAGAAGGATGCACGAAAATTCTATCAACAGGTTAAGCGTCTAACCCAAGGTTTCAAGCCCGGAGCATCCACTTGTAGAGACGAAAATGGAGATCTGAATACGGATACACAGTGTGTGCTTAGATTGTGGAGACAGCACTTCTCCAATTTACTTAATGGCGACGATTCCACCAATGCCGCCCATCGAGAGCACAGTGCAGTGCCACCAATCGACGATGACGGAGTGGAAGTATCACCACCTAGCCATGAAGAGGTTCGAGTTGCTATCAAACGACTCAAAAACAATAAAGCAGCGGGTGCTGACGGCCTGTCAGCTGAATTGTTTAAAACCGGCGGCGATGAATTGATAAGGCGCATGCATCAGCTCATCAGCAAAATATGGCTAGCAGAAAGCATGCCCGACGATTGGAACCTCAGTGTACTGTGCCCTATACTTAAGAAAGGAGACCCTACAATCTGCGCAAGTTATAGAGGTATCAGTCTTATTTCCATCGCATATAAGGTTCTCTCAAGCGTACTGTGTGAAAGATTAAAGCCAATTACAAAAACACTGATTGGACCTTATCAGTGTGGCTTTCGACCTGGTAAGTCCACCATAGACCAGATTTTCACGCTACGACAAATCCTGGAGAAAACCCACGAAAATCAAATTGACACACACCATCTCTTTGTCGACTTTAAAGCTGCGTTCGATAGCCCGAGAAGGGATTGCCTATACGCAACAATGTCTGAGTTCGGTATACCTGCAAAGTTGATTAGACTTTGCAGAATGACGTTGAGCAACACACGCAGCTCCGTCAAGGTAGGAAATGACCTCTCCGAAACCTTCAATACCGAAAGAGGTTTCAGGCAAGGCGATCCACTGTCTTGCGATCTCTTCAACATCATCATGGAGGGGATCGTACGAAAGGCCGGTGTGCATCGTAATGGCACCATTTTCTATAAAGGTGTCCAGCTCCTTGCTTACGCTGATGATATTGATATTGTTGGCAGAACCAAGAGAGATGTTACCGCTGCTTTCGCCGCTATCGAAAAGGAATCAGCCAAAGTGGGTTTGACGATAAATGAGGGTAAAACAAAGTATATGCTGTCTACAAACAAGGGAGCTCGGCGTTTAGACTCCCACGTTTCATCCGGCAGCTATAACTTTGAAGTAGTCAAGGAGTTTGTATACCTTGGCACCGCCATTAATACTAACAACGAAATCAGCCTGGAGATAAAGCGAAGAGCAATAATTGCTAATAGGTGCTACTACGGGCTCAGTAAGCAACTAAGTTCCAGAGCCCTCTCTCGATCGACAAAACTAACACTCTACAAGACGCTCGTTCTACCTGTGCTGCTTTATGGCGCTGAGGCATGGGTAGTTTCGCAAACTGACGCAGCCGCTCTGGGGGTGTTCGAGAGAAAAGTTCTTCGCAAAATCTTCGGTCCTGTTCGAGTCGGCGATGACTATCGCATCCGAATGAACCACGAGCTGTATGAGCTCTACGGAGACATTGACGTAGTTCGGCGTATAACTGTGCAGCGACTACGCTGGCTGGGTCATGTCCATCGTATGGACGACGAAGCTCCAGCGAAAAAGGTGCTCGAAGCGAGGGTCGCTGGTCAACGACGACGAGGGAGACCATGCCTCCGATGGATGGACCAGGCTGAGGAAGCCCTAACCGCACTTGGTGTATCCGATTGGAGAAGGCGCGCGCAAAGCAGAGGCGCCTGGCGAGAGCTGATGAGGTCGGTCGAAATCCGGACACGGGTTGTCACGGCCACCTAAGTAAGTAAGTAAGTATAATCTGCAAAAATATTTATTATATTTGTGTCAAACGCTTAATTTTATTTAACCCTTAGCTGCCACATAGAGTAATTTGTAGACTGTTCATTGTGCTAAAGAATTGATGTTCAAAATTTGATTGGTATGTGCAGAATCATGCCAACGATGCAAAATAATTTCTTTCAAAATTAAAATGCAACACCCCCGTTTAATTCTGTCCCATTTTCTAGACTACTGACTGCTCATTATTGCAAAGAATATGGACAGTTTGGAAGAAGTCGGACAAACGGTATAGAAAGAGTTCGATTTAAGTTAACGTGGCACGCCCTGTCCAATTCCGCCCAATTTTTTACACTAATCACTGCTCATTATTCTAAAGAATATATTTGCAAAATTTGGTTTAAGTCGGGCAAAGGGTGTAGAGGGATTTCAATAAGAATTAAATTGGCACGGCCCTTATCCAATCACACCCACTTTTGTAGGCTTAAAACTTCTCGTTACACTAGAGGATATATGTAAAAAATTTGGTTAAAATCGGACAAACGGTGTAGATGGAGCTAGTTGAAAAATTATGTACCACGTCTCGTCTCTAGTACCGCCCAATTTTATAAACTTGAGATTGCTTAAATTACCAAGTATTATATGTGCAAAATTTCTTTGAAGTCAGAAACACGGTGTAACAGAAGTTCAATTAAAAGTAAAATGCCACACCCATTTTTCTAGTCTAAGGACTCCACATTTTACCGAAGAATATGTGTATGGGTTGGATAAACAATGTGGGGGGATTTTGGGTAGATACAGACACGATGTCATGCAGTTTTATGTATTTACGAATATTTTTCTATTTTGATGACGTCACCCAGTATGAGAGGTAGGCGTGGTTTTCATCCGATTTTGCTAAACATCATAGAGAAGGTAAATGTTAAATATCAAAGCTTATATGCAAAATTTCAAGACATTTTTGGAATTTTTGCAAATTTTTAAGCGATTTTATATTTTAAATAAAGCCAATTTGTATTGGAGGTAGGCATGGTTTTCATCCGATTTTGCCAAATAGCATTGTGATGGTAAGCAAAATTCCAAGACATTTTTGTAATTTGAGCAGATTTTTAAAGGATTCAACGGTTAATATAAAGCCACTTTGTATGGGAGTGGTTTTCATCCAAACTTTTTCAAATTTTATAGTCAGGATTTTTATTGAAGATCAAAGCTTACATGCAAAATTTCAAAAATTTTATTAATTTTTGTGAATTTTTAAGAGATTTTACGGTTAAAATAAAGTAACTTTTGTATGGGAGGTAGGCGTGGTTTCCATCCGATTTAGCTCATTCTCGAACTTGATCTCCATTTTTTAGAAAGAAGATTATTTATTGAATTCTATCGCAATAACTTTAAAATTACGGCTGTAATCGTGATTACAGACTAACAGACAGACAGATGGACACACGGAAATCGACTTAGGAGGTGATGCTGATCAAAAATATTTATAGTTTTCGATACCTGCCACGCCTCCTAATTGGCGTTACAAACGGAATGACAAAGTTATATAAAGGGGTATATTCCCCGTACTTAGTACTTGTTGGGTATAAAAATCTAAGAAATCTTCGCAATTTTTGTGGATGCGCAGTGAATGTCTGCAAAATTTTTCCTCTCAAAAACAGTCATGATTTTAAACCGCTTTCCGGTAGTTGTTTGTATTCACTTAGCATTCTTAAATATTTTTTTTTTATAATAAATATTTTGTGTTATTGTTTGCTTTTAAATAATTTCGTTATACCATTTTTTCGCAGCTACCAAAGCTTAGTGGACCAGAACTAAGTTATCGACGGTTTTTAACTAACATTAAAAAAAGTTGACTGCTAATAGCTGCCAACCTGCTTTTAACGAACAAAAGAGTGAATGCATATTTATACCCATATGCTAAATTGCTCACATTACCATAACGAATATGAAATTTTTTCTTTTCTTCTTTCTTTTTCTTATTTTAATTATAAAAAAATTCCTGAATATTATACTATATATAAAATATAATAATATGAGTATAACAAGAAAAAAAAACAAAAACTTGTGTACGAGCTTGTTATTGAACTTGCGACCTGGCAATCGAAAAGCTAAACCGACCGTTTAGCCAACTAGGCTATCTCGAAAACTTTTTGCACATAGTCAATTGTTAAGGCGGTCTTCTCATTGAGCAACTTTTTTTTTTTGAACTTTTTTTTGCATTTATTTATAGCTTGGGTAGTTGTGAATATGCCCCTAAAAGGATTTTTAGAAATTCGAAATACTTTAGAAGATACAGCCTTTTTTGTGAAGCAAGGTCTTCGTCAAAATGAGCTATAAAAAAATTACTTCAAACTTTAAACGCGTTTATCTCGAACCCACGTTTTTCGAACTGGCGGCCATGATATCTCCAGTTCAACTGAACCGATTTTCATGAAACAAAGTGGAATCGACGCAGAATTGTCACCATTCTCGGGTGAACCTCGACCATAATTTTAAAAAATTTTTTACTATTTTTTTTTTACACTAAACTACAAAAAAAAACCCGAAATTGAAATTTTTTTTTTGAATGGCCGCCATTTTGTCAAAAAAAATCACAAAATTAAGCTTGAAGTTCACCCGAGAATTACATCTATACTGATTATAACCCCGTTTTTTTTTTCATTTCAGACGCTCCGGAGACCCGGAATCGTGGCCGCCGTGACGACACCTTTTTTTTTCACCACCAACTTTGAAGTCTCATTACCTTTTGAACAGCCCACGTATCGAGGCAAAAAAATTTTTTTTATTTACTTTAAACCTTTTGTAATACAATAAATAAAAAAAGTTTTCAATTATTCTTTGCGTTTTCAAATAAGAATTTTTTTAAAAAGGGTCCAAAAAACGGGTTTTGAATGAGAAGACCGCCTTAAGACAAATTTCAAAATACTCTTAAGTGTGCTCTAATAGAGCTAATTGCAACTTAAATACAAAATTTCTTCGATCTACGACGAGTCGTTCCTGAGTTTTAGATGATATGCAAATTTTGTATGGGAGTTGGGCGTGACAATCTACTCATATATTTTATATTCTTGAGTTGTTTTGATATCCTTCAATAAAAAAATATATCGTTTTAAATTTTTGTGTTATATGGGAGGTAGGAGTGGTTTTTGGCGATTTCAAAATATTTTTGCATTTGTTATAATAGAGCTAATTCCAACTTACACACCAAATTTCATTAGTCTACGACGACTCCTTCTATTTTATTCCAAACGTTGTATGAGATGAAACCATTGTGCGGTGCACGGTCGGATTTTACCAGAAAATAATCAATTTTTCGACCACTCTTTTTTTATAATATGGTCATGAAGACTTAAAGAGAAATGTTTAATTAAGAAGAATCAAATTAATGCTTTCCTTAAAATTTTAATTTTTTTATTAGAAAAAATTAATAAAAATCATAGGCGGAAAATTCATTTCAATTTTCATGCAACTTGTATTTGTAATTGAGTAAACAAAAATTTGTTGCTAGCAAATTGTCATTATTATAAAAAAAAAATTTTATAAATTACATGAATATTTTAAAAGTGATCAGATAATCAAAATTGGTCCATAAAAATTTTTTTTCTATTATCTATGGAAAATATGAATGAAGCATTGTCTTCCTCAGTCAACTCATTATGATATTATGAAATCTGGAAACTTTCTCTTTAAATATATGTACAAAAAGTTTTAACATGTTTGCAGCCGCCAAACAAAGTTTTTAAAAATTCGGACATAGGTCACAAGAATTTTAATTCAAATTAGCAATATTATATGCAAATAAAAACAATCGTGCATACTTTTTGTGTTTAATTATTTTAATGACAATGCAAGAGTTTAAAATTTTAAATCGAGTTTTGTGCGAGGAGTATTTAAACAATGGACAAGATGTTGAAAAACTTCATAATTACTTTAAAAAAACTATGAATTCTTAACATATGCAGAAATTGCGCTAATAATACAATATCTAAAGAGAACTTTTGTTGAAATGTTTAAAAGTAAATGGCTAAATACATCAAGAAATAAATAGTGATTTCTATTAAAAAATGAAACGTAGCTAAGCAATAAGTAAAATTGCGATTTATATTAAATACATTTTTTGTGCTAAAGTAATTATTATCGAGTGGATTTGAAAACAGTAAACAACAAAATAAAAAAAAAACTAAACAGGCTTGTTCTTAAGTAGGAGACTAAAGAATTCTTTAAGTGGATTGGACTACCAATTTTTCATTGCCTGGTTAGCTTAATATAAGTGTTTTAGCTTCACGATCGGGAATACCTGAGTTCGAGAACCACTCGGAACGTTTTTTAGCAGTTTAATGTTTGCATTTCTGATAAAGTTAGATTGAAATTTTAGGAACTTAAACAGATAGTAGGCGGTGGGCGTGTATTTTTTTTTAAATATACACATATAGCTCAGATTCTTGAGTGAGTTGTTTTAATAAAACTTCAATACGAAAAAAAATTATTGTGTTTTCCATTTTTGTTTCTTATTGTAGGTATATAACCATTGCAAGTCTCCGGGCGGCAGGTCTTTGCAAGGCCCTTGTTATTCGTAAAAAGTGATTAAATTGAAAATAGTTATTTTTGCATCGGAAAAAAATCGTACAGAGATCATACTGTTGGCTTTAATGGGAAAAAATATACCAATTTAAAGGACTCATGTATAATCTCAAAAGCTTTTGTGTGAGCTAAATAAATTTATAAAATTAAAAGATGAGAGTTTATAAATAAATTGAGTATTATTTGCTACTTAAAACTTTGATAAATGAAATAAAAGACACACTGTTGAAATAATAAAACAAAATTTAATAATCAAAGATTAATATTTAAGATCAAAATATAGTTTTTTTAGTTTCAATACGAAAAAATTTATACAATTCACTTCCATGAATGTATATATATGTGCAATGGTGTAACTATTAAAATATTGTTGCCTTGACAACATACTCAAAGTGGTCGAAGTCAGTATATTTTTTGCAGTGAAAAATCTTTCTAGTCTTTAAATAACCTAGTAACTTACAAATAAAAATTAAACTAGTCAAAAAAAAAAAAAAATATGAAGGTTTAATTAGTTAAATCATACTACCTTACAAATTACTAATTAATTGCCACGCTGGGAATTCCATTTTGCTTCAGCAAAAATTGGAGATGTTTTTACAAAGCCCTTTCCGATTTTCTTAAATTGGCACAAATTATCCTCAAGGAATTACAAAAACACATTTTAAAGGAAAAAAATCTATCTTATGTAGATTTCAAGATATAGGCACATAAACAATTAAAACATGAAACATTTTTCGATTTTCGCGGACCTAAAATTATAGACTTCCGAGCTCCTGCTTAACATAGGGACATGATTAATGTAAAATTTTAAAGAGGAGGACTTAGACTTAATTCAAAAATATTTTGAAAGTTATATTTTACAAAAGGATAACAAGGACAAAAAATTTCCTTTATCCTTTGATTGTAAAGACATGCCCTCTTCCATTTTCTTTCTTTTTTTTATATATATTACTAGCAGGACCCAGCAGCCTTGCCACGGACGTTTTCTTTTATCAATAAAGATGCTAACCAGTATTGCTGAAAGTACTATAATTTCAGTACATATACAACTCGTAACATATGTCTTCCATACAATCCAAATTTTTATTGTGCTACTTATAACAAACATGTGGCGGCTTGTGCGTGGCTTGTGTGCTATAGAACCTAGGTTTGAGTCCTGACACATAAAGTTTTTTCAACTGAACTAATTTTTCTGTTCGGCCGTCACCTTTCTGCAGGCAATGGAAAAACTCAGAGTAAAAACTGCCATGAAAATCTTTTTGAGAACATGAGCTGTTCGGAGTCGGCAAAAAGCTTATAGGTCTACTTCTTGATCACTTGTGTTAAAATTTTTCACAACATGCACACCACAATTGTTCATAAGAAGCATAAGAACAACACATCGGTCAAAGTCCTTTAAAGGGCTGAAATGGCCTTTTTTTTATAAAAAAACATTCGTACTACCCAAATTTTAAATGTACTATTTGATCATGAAATGTACTATTTTATAAACTCGGATTTATTTGTTTACTAAATTTTTACGCGTTTTTTTAAATTTACACAAAATAACTAATGACACTCCAATACTTGCTTTCAAAACAACTTTCTTGAGCATACACTATAAAATATTTATCAAAATCCAGGAAATTTTCCTTATTTTAGGGAAAATATGGGAACAAAATTGCACTAAAGTCGTCATATCCTATATTAAAAGATGGCACTTTCCTTAGTTTGTATCCTAAAACTGAAGATATTTCCTTAAGGGGGGAAACCTAAGTAAAGTTTTGAAAAATTTTTTTTAGATTAAAAGATGAATATACTAAGAGATAGAATCCAGCAAAAGTGTCTAAATGCCCAAATTTTCCATTCTGCGCGACGCTTTTCAGGTATGTTGAGAAAAACCGAGCGTGATAAAAACTTTAAACGCGTTTCATCCAAGGAGGGTAGATTCTGCCCTCCTTGTTGGCGGTTAGGTGGCGGCGCATTGATTGTTACTTGTTTTTTTTTTTTGTTAATTTGCTGCTATTAAATGCAAGATTTTCTTTTTTACCTAAAAAAAATTTTATGTAGGTGATTACAAATATTAAAAAATATTAAATATAAAAATCCTTTCATATTTTCATGCAAATACCTGAATCTTGCAAATATCTAATTGGCATATTGAAATAAAGGCATGCAATATACCAGCAAGCCAGGCAAAAAAATGTGGTAAAAAAAAATTTATTTATTCCAATTTTTTTTTAAGAAATAAACAAATTCCATTAAGTGGAGATAATTAAAAACTTTGAAAAAATAACATTTCGTATTTGCATACTTCAACTTGAATAAGTATGAAATGAAATGAAATAAATCTTTGCAAGCAAAAGCAGCAAAAAAATGTAACATTGTACATACTGAAAAAATTCAATTATGAAATTTATTTGAAAATTTCATAAATTGAATTATATAAAAAATTTCCTTTTTGACCTAAAATAATTAGAAACAAAGAAATTCGGAAAAAAGCATTTATTTTCATGCATATCCTGAAAATAGTATCTAATATCTGAAATATCTCCATGTTATTGAAATAAATCCATGCAAGCCCGTCCAGCCAAAAATGTAAACCAGTAAACCAGTTTGGTTGGTGTACATCAAACCAGTCAAACCAGTATAGAAAATAATAATGCAAAATGTAAACATTGTGCAGAATTTATTATAAAAAAAAGTCAAACCAGTTTCAGCCAGTTTATAGAATATAGGCAGAAATGTTTTCGCATATCACATTTCGAAAACACTTCCCCAAGAGTCTTATTTTCATGCTGGATTTTCAGCGAGTAAAATTGAGTGAGCGAATTGGGTTCTCTTCCTTTAATATATATACAGGGTATCCCTTATTCGAAGCGCCCATCTGGCAATACTGTAACTTTCCGCAGTGATGCCAAATCGACTAATGACATACCGCGTTTGAAGCGTCATTCCAAGCAAATGTTTACAATGGAACAGTACACGCCACGCGAACGCTCTAAAATTGTTGAAATTTACATTCAACAAAACAAGTCAATAGTGAAAACTCAACGTGCTTTCAAAAAAATAAATAAAGTGAAAAGTGCGCCTTCCAAGAAAACAATTTATCGTTTGTATGAAAGATTTACAACTGGTAATACTCTTGGTAACCCAAAGAGGCGAAATAAAAAGCGACCAAGGCGATCGGATGAGAATATTGCAGCCGTACGAGCCAGTATTGAGCAGTCACCAACAACTTCCCAAAATCGCCGTTATCAGCAGCTCGGCATTCCCCGATCCACTTTACAACGCATTTTACGTGTTGATTTGAATTTGTTTCCGTACAAAATTCAATTGGTAACCAAATTGTTGCCTACCGATAAGCCACGTCGATTGGAATGGGCCCAAAGAGTCATCGAAATGGCTGAAGAAGTCGAGCAATTTTGGCATAAAATTATCATGAGCGATGAAGCTCATTTTCAGTTGAACGGAACGGTAAACAAACAAAATTGCCGTATTTATGCCACTGAAAATCCACAAGAGATTCAAGAGGTACCTCTTCACGATGCAAAAGTCACTGTTTGGTGCGGCGTTTGTGCTAAAATGCTCATTGGGCCGTTCTTTTTCGAAGATGATAATGGCCACAGAGTTACTGTCAATCAGGAGCGTTATCGCGATATGATAAACAATTTTTTCATGCCAATCGTTCGTCGAAAGCGTATCAGGCACTACTGGTTTCAACAAGACGGCGCGCCACCACACACAAGCCGCACTACAATCGATTTTTTGAAGCAATTGTTCCCTGGCCGTTTGATGTCAAAAAATGGTGATTTCGATTGGCCGCCAAGGTCACCAGATTTAACGCCTCCAGACTTCTTTTTGTGGGGTTATTTGAAATCAAAGGTTTACGTTAACAAGCCAAAGACCCTAGAAGAGCTGAAAACCAACATCCGTCAAGAAATAACCGCCATTCCCATCGAAATGTTGAAGAAAACCATGGAAAATGCTGCAAAACGGGCACAATATGTCGTAGAGGCCAATGGCGACCATTTACGAGATATCATATTCAAGAAATGACGTAAGCAAATCTACTTGAACCCAATTAAATGATATTCATGACGAACAGACAAAAAATTGTGGTTTCTTTGATTTATTTAAAAATAAAATGGGCGCTTCGAATATGGGCAACCCTGTACTCTTTGCCCTTATTTTATGTAAACAAAAATGTTTTTACTCTCTTGAAAAAATGACAGCCAGGGTTGGGTTTTCGCCCCAAAAAAAGTATCTTTCAGTGTTCTGCTGTGTTTTTTCAAAATTACTTTTTCCACATGCTTGTGGTTATGTTAAAAAAATCAACATAACCACATGAAAATAATTTATGGAAATTTGTTTCAATGTTTATAGCGTCATTTATCTCAAATGACTTTGTGTCTTAGTATGGGATATTTTTCATTTCGAACTAGTGTTAAATAATTTAAAATAAAAAAGCCTTCAACATGTAGAATATTTAAGGCGTCGTATGTGTTCGGCAGTGAGCTAGTGCAAAAGTACGCAGTGCTGTTGAATTTCCGTATTGAAAAATAAAACAACTTTATTCTAACAATGACCAATTTCAGAATGAAAATGAAACTCATGTTCAAATTAAAAATACCATTTTTGATTCAAAAATTTCAAAATTAACCCTACTTTTGTCACTGTTGAATTTTAATTTAACGTTGTTATTTTTAATTTTATATTGTTTTTTTTGGTATTTTCTCTGCGTTGTGTGAACAAAACTAGCTATCTTTTGTCAAAAGAGGAAAAAAAATATGTTTGATTTTCTGTAATATAAATGTAGAAATAACAATAATCATCCTTTTGGTTAAGCAAACGATTTCAAAACTCTGTATCACAGATTTAAAAACATATTTTAATAAATTTTACCTCTAAGCTGACTATTGTTTATTACTTATTTTAGCTCAAAACTCAAAAACATAATGAAAATATTCATACAAATTCTTTGCAAAATGTGTTTTGCATACACAAATCAAATTTTTTTAATATTGTTTTACATCAAAAATGCATCCATTACACTTTTAAAAGCCCATAATATATGTTTTGTTCAAAACAAACGGGTAGTAGAAAACGTAGTAGTCAAATGTATATTTAATATTTTGTACTACGAAAAAGTATAATATTCATGCAACTGCGGAATAGTTATGTCATTAAAAAATTGCTCTTTTGCTCTCCTCTTTAAATAAGGGTATACATCAGGGATGATATTGGCTTTACTGCAAAAGGGCCAAAATTTTAACATGCAATAACAATAGAGTTCAGCTACTACAGTTATATCGCACTTCCTCAGCATTAACCCATCTAAAGCCACTACCCAGTAATCATTGAAAATATCAATGTTATGGATACCCGTGACCACAAACAAGTTAATGTGGGAAAAATTTACCCATCAATAAACGGGTTGGGCTCAGGGACAACACAAGACGTAACAACTAACCATGCGTATACATAGATCTATTTACACAACTAATTTTAATCTACGTTTTAGTTGACCTTTTGACAAATTAACATCAAAAACGCTACAATTGTTAACAAAGGAACTCATGCGACTGAAAGGAGCAGTAGCCATATAATTTGTTCTACTAAATGGCAAATAAATTAAGTTGTTCGCGTTTCTACTGCTTCTACGGTTAGTGTTAAAATCTATGTGAGAAAGAAGTTCTGGAGAATCGAATACACATGTTATGAGCTGGTGTAAATATACGATATCTGCCGATTTCCTTCGATCACCTAAAGACTGCATTTTTAATAGTTTTAAACGATCCTCATAATTAGGAAGGTCTAATATGTCAGTTCCACTTAAGCCCCTTAGAGCAAACTGAACAAAACGTTTTTGGATTCTTTCTATTCGATCAACATGCACATTGTAACTTGGGGACCATACTTGACTAGCATACTCTAAGTGAGGACGCACGATTGCATAATACAACGTTGTAGTTGTAATCATGCTATTAAATTCTTTGGCCCAGCGTTTTACAAAACCAAGCATTGAAGATGCTTTTTTACAAATATTATCAATATGAATGTTAAACGACAGCTTAGAATCCATCCATATACCTAGGTCTTTGACGGTGTCTACACGACTCAAGGCAGTATCTTTAATCTTATAATCAAAAATAAAATTTTTCCTTTTTCGCGAGAAGGTAATCGTTCTGTATATTTTCATATCATCGGCATAAATAAGCAGATGAGAGTGTTCAATGACGTGAGTTACATCATTGATAGCTAAAATAAACAGAAGAGGACCAAGGTGACTACCCTGAGGAACACCTGATCCAGCAATAAATTCAGAAGACAATGCGCCTCGGAAACGTATTTGATAAGATCGCTCCACCAAATACGATTTAATCCAGTTCACAAAATATTGTGGAAATCCCATTAACTCAAGTTTAAATAAGATTAGATTGTGTGGTAGCTTATCAAATGCCTTACTAAAGTCAGTGTAAACACAATCGACCTGGTTACCAGAATCAATATAATTTAAGCAGAATGTTGTAAAATCGAGAAGATTAGACACAGTGGATCTGCCATTCACAAAACCATGCTGACGAGTTGTTATGACTTCCCCACAGTGAATTTTCATCCGATCATACACCATCCGCTCAAAAAGTTTTGGAATCGATGAGAGCTTAGCGATAGGCCTATAGTTACTGACATCGTTCCTGCAACCCTTTTTAAAAATACGACTTATAAATGATTTTTTCCAAAAAAGTGGAAAATAACTTTCGTTAATAGATTTATTGAATAATAAAGAAAGTGGTTGACTCAAAACGGAACCGCATTGTGTTAACACTGCGGCAGGAAAACCGTCAGGGCCAGCACCAAACTCCTCATCGATCGATCTAATATACATTAAAATATCCTCTGCCTGGCGCCTGGCGGGCGGCTTGAGGCACCCTTTTAGGCTTATTTCTTGGCTTGAACTCAGTAACAAGAATATTATCGGCCCACAAATTAGAGTTAAGAACAGTTGTAAAATCATCGGCTGCAACTGTTAAAATGAAAGAAGCATGGGAAGGCTTATTACCAATTTTTTTGCATGGACAGAATGCATTTGAGTTCACTAACTTGGATTGCCTGACAAACGTCAATATATTTTCTATTGATGTGTCGGGCTGAAGACGTGAAATGAAAACATTTCTGGTCCTGGAAACTGCTCTTAAAGTCAAATGACTGTTAGGCGTAGTTGAAATCGTATTTGGATTTCAATTAGTCAATGGAGGAATAGAAGATGGTGTATAAGAAATCACCGTATTATTATTTTCTGATGGCATTGCTGAGGGCTGCTCTGCCTTGGAAGGTCTGGAGGACGTCTTCCGACGCTTATTTTTGTTTTTGTTTTTCCTCTTTCTTTTAGAGCTTTTAGGGTCTTTTTCTGATGAAACTGACAAAATTCCGGAAGAAGCAGTCATGGACGAAGGAACCGAAATGTTATCCTGAACAGTAATTTCATCAGAAACGCTGGTAGTGGGTGCGGCACTAACTTCGCTAAAAAATGAAACAATTTCTCTGAAGTTATTATTTAATAAGTTAAGGCTTTCCCCAAAAAGCTTAACTTTAGAATAGAGTTCATCCGGGGAAAGGGCCCTGCACGAAGCATAATACCAGATCGGACTGAAATTAAATCGTCAAGGCACGATTTAGAAATACCAGCACAAGAAGCGTGGAACATTCGCTCACATGGGTCAGAACAGCTGAACATAGGGTACAGAATATTCTGGCTTTTGCATTGCTCGTTCAGAGAACAAGCAGCAATATTATGAATGGAGAAATAATCCATTGGAAAAAATTTCAATCACTTTGTGAGCGTTTTTAAATGTAAAATATGCTTTCAGGGTTGGCACAGTAAAATGCAGCGTACACAAAGTGTTAAGCACAATAACAACACTAGAGACTCTCACTGCACAACAGATAAGCAAACACCGCACAAAGAGGAATAGAAAAAATTAGGCATACAAACACTAGATTGTGTGAAGTACAACAAAAACTGTTCTTTATTAATAACATAAATTATGTTAGCACTAAAAGAACACTAAACAAAATAAATTTTTTTTTTTTTCTTTTAAAAACACATAAATACAATTCTTAATAGTTTTTAATACAAACGATTTAACAAAATTTTAAATTTTTCACTATAATAATTACTATTACAACACACACTAAAAAAAACAACACCGATACCGACAAGTAGACGAGATCAACTCAAATGCATCCATTCATATAAAATAGGTGATTCAATACTAGTGATTCATATAAAAATAAGGCCAATCTGTCAATAAAAGGGCTTTTTAAAGAATTAATAGGTACCAATTATGCATTTTATAATAAAAAGCAAACAATAATAATTATATTTTGGCTTTTAAAATTTTGAGCAAATAATTATTTCTGCTTTTAATTTGTTAAGGCAAAAATAAAAAGCAAAATCTAACCGAAATTTTTTTGAGCTCTAAATAACTGGTAAGTTTTGATTTTTATTTTTTAAGGCAAAAATAAAAAGCAAACTGTGGATCTAAGGTTACGACTGAACCAAAGTTTTACTAATTTTAACTAATTTTAAGGCAGGAAATGCACGCTCCACGCATGATGATGATGATGATAATGACTCATTTAGAACTGTAATTTAAATGATTAAATGAAATCACTTCCATCTTAAATGAAAAATTTTAGGGGAAAGTGATATAGTTTAAGGTTTTTCTTTCAAAAAGATTTTATTTCACGCTTTGTTTGTAAAAGTTAAAAAGACGCCAAAAATAATCTATAGATAAAGTGTTTCTACATGAAAATTTTTAACAAAAACATTATTCTGATAAGTCAATCCTAAATTTGATAAATAAAAATTGTAAAGCTTTTCCACAAAAACCACACACCAGATATTTCCATCTTTAAATAGTCGTAGAATGTCAGAAATGAATAAGCAATTTAATGCAGACTCTCTCTCTGCAAGAAGTCTAATTAATGAAGCGGGACTAGGGATCACTCTTTTCATCTAAACTCAACTAGGAAAATAAACTAAACTTGTTGAAATTACTAAAAAGTATGCTCTTGACAATGACTGTATATAACAAAACTTGTTTTACTGAGAACATTTTTAAAGGTGATAGGAAATATCGCCTTTACATAAAATACAAACAATAAAAATTAACATAAGAAATGAAATGCAAAATCACCCAACATTTTTCATCAAAAATTGGGGTGAATGAAATAAAAAATGAATGGGAAATTCAAAAGAAAAATCACCGAAAAAATTGGACAATTTTGCACATTTTTTAACGAAATTTCGCTTTTTGCTGAGGGGTTTTTTTATACAAAAATCACCAACTTTTTTGGATGCAATTTCGCTTTCTGTTTTTAACTGATACTTCACATTGACTTCTAGTGAAATGGTAATTATAGCTCTTTTTTATTTTTATCACTCGATCATCATTTTTTAAAAAATTTCAAATAATTAACTAAAATCGGTCGAGGACTATCCGTCACCTCTCTCCCCCGCGGTTGTCTTACCTTTTCATGATCGCTAAAAGATAATTTTTTTCTTTCTCCAGATATTTCTATTTACGAAATAAATCAAAGATAGCTTCCAGAAATTAAAAACGAAAAAAAATTACAAAAAACCAGAAATTTTCCATACAAAATCGGGCTTAATTCTTCAAAAAACAATGACCGAAATTTTTACCAATAATGACATTTTTTTCGGGTGTTTGTACCAATAAAATGATGATCTTTTTTGCAAATACTTGAAAAGGAAAAGGTACGAAAAATATGCTTGGAGTTTAGGACCGAAAAAAAATCGGGCATTTTTGCCAAATTAAAAATAAAAAAACGCCAGAAGTTTTGTTTACCGAAAAGTTAAGAAATATCAAATTCGTTACGATAAAATGGTTCGCCCTTGTACGGAAGGTAAAAAACATTATTCCTTAAAAGAGCAAATCATTTTATCATAAAAAAACACCATTTGGACCTTATCCGTACATAATGTTCATGACCCCTTGTTCATGAATTACATCAAAAAACAAATAAAATTAATGAAATCTTTGCAGATATTTTTTCAGGGGAATATTAATCTACAACTCGAATCTGTTCTTTTATACTTTGATAATCTTATATTGAATCTTGATCACGGAAATTATACCCGAAAAATTATACCCTTAGTGACGGCGGATATTGGTTGTTTCATTTTATTTTTGTCAAGCACAACAACGCCGCTGAATTGCATTTTGGAACATTTATCCAAAAAATTTTGAACATTTTTTCGTTTTTATTGTGTAAAATTTTTTTTTCTTTTCGTTTGGGGGATTTTCATTTTATTTTTTCGGCGATTTTTCTTTGGCATAATGAAATCATATACATTAACCAATAAACTTTTCTTTTAAAAAATTCAAATTTTTTTTTCGGTAGAATTTTCCAAAAGGGCTTAAAATGAATAAAAAGGGCCTCGGGGCTTTTGAAATGAAAAAGGGCCCAAAAAAGTACTAAAAGCCCCAAAATATCATCCCTGGTATACATTCTTATTCTTGTGAGAAGACGTCAAATATCTGGATAACCTTAAAATAATTGAATCATGGATTAATATATGTTAAGTCACTTGAGAGAAAAGCACTCTTTGTTTGCTGAAAGTAGATGCTAGCTAAAAATTGTGTGATTTAGGTTTTTTGTTTTTTTGATATCCTTTCATCCATTTTGACAGTTCGACCGAGCTTCTCTCAAGTGACTTAACCTATATTAATCAACCTTGTTCACCACCTTCAGTTGAAGATCAGTGAAGACCACCTTCAGTGTGTTTAGTGCAGGAGTGCATAAAAGGCCGCTCATGGGCGGATAGCTTTCACATGAACAGGATAGCTTTCAATTAAAAAAGCTTTTTAGTCGAGCTGAGAACTTATTACACTGAATAAAATAATACGATCAGTTTCTATGCGATCTGAATGCTGTGAAGTTGTAGCCGCTCGCTTCTGCGTTGCCTGATTGAACACGAGAGCATAACACACCAGCATTGCAACAATGTAAAAATTTTACATAACTGGTAAATTTTTTTTTTTGATGTGAAAACGTGAAATTTAATTCCATTTGTGTAAATTTTCGCAGTGATGAAAATATGGAAAAATATGAGATCGTCAAGTGGTTCAAAAATTTCACTTAATTCTTTGGAATTTTTAAGCCATTTGTTATTCAATATACAAATAACAATATAAAAATACTTAGAGGTACATTGAATTAATAAATAGTGGAAATAATTCGCACTTAGTTTGGTCGGCGAAATAATATTTGTAAGAGCATACATCTAGATTGACTTTAATTTACAAAAAGTTAAACAGCTATGTTTCAAACAACGCTCATTTTTTTTATTATTTGATATTTCGTGCTTTTTTAACAAAGTAAACATAGCTCAGAAAAGTGATAAGTGAAAATTATTAACCCTCTGTTACTCACGCGGGGCTTACCACATACTCCAGGATTTAAATTGTCTACACAATTTCTTTTCCTAGTTAAATTTGGATAACACCAGTTCGAATAAATGAATGATTTTTTGGAAAAACCTAGTTTTATTTTGTTAAACAAGCTCCTATGCTTTGGGTTGTTTAAAAAAAAAATATTCAAGAGAAAAACAAGTCGTATTCCTTAAAATTTAAATGGGGTGTCTGAAACAACCCGCGAGTGACGGCGTCCAATAAAAAAGGTGCGCGAGTAAGCGAGGGTTCAATTTTCAGAAAAGATTATTTTGTTTTAAAATATCAATACATTTCAGTTAAAAGAAGAGTTTCTGAAAATTTAAATATTTTCACTTTTGTGCGCCTAACCATTGAAACATTGGAACATTGGGCAACCTTAAAGATGTTAAAAATTCAAAATTACATTTTAAAATACTTTTCGTTTAGTAAAAATTAATTTTCGTATAAGTTCCCATATTTCATTTGTAAAAGGCATGTCATATGAAAGATAGTTGAAAATGGAATTTTGAATTTTTATTGCTTTAAGAACAAAACAAACTTTTGTGTCATTTTTTGATTAATTAATATAACGATAAATTCACATTTTAAGGGTTGTCCCTTTTAATTTGGTCACTCACTGTATGTTTCTTAGCTTTAACATTGAAAGTTTTTACGCTTTAAGAACTATTAACTATTTATTTATATCAATGTAACTAAGCTACTTTTATGATTATTGTTAATTTTTGTACAAAAAATAAAAATTTATACAATATTGATCTCAAGCAACCTCAATATGTGAGGTTGAAATTATACTTTTAATTGAATATGAACGTTGGATACTTTAAAACGTGTATTAAATAATTAATTTTTTGATTGATCATATGTGATAAAACTTTTGTTTTGGATGTGAAAATTTTTTCTTATATGTACATTTTTTTTTTTGGCTTTTGGTAAAAAAAAAATGTACGGCTGTGGCAACTCTGATACTTATTGCGTTTGTTCGTTCATTTGAAACGATTAGTCGTTGTACAAAATTCATGCTGTTAAGTAGCGGCCGCTCTATTCTGCGTTGCCTAAAATTGCGAACGTAGTGAACGCTTATTGCTTAGCCGAGCCAAAAAACACATTAGAACAATATAAGGTCTGTTTACGTACTCGATTGTAATAACTTGCAATGTGCTAGAACGTGTTTCCGTACTTTTTCTAGCTTGAAGAACAAGCATAAAATCGCTCTCTCTAGCTCGAAAGTTGCTCGAAGTGTGCTAGAAGAAATTTGTTCCAGCTGCATAAGAACAAGCATCGAGAAGAACAATCTAATGTCAATTTGTCATTTGTTGTTTGCTTATGTCGTGCGATAAAAAATAAATTTACAAATTTTTATATATCAATAAACATCAAAACATATAAATAAATATAAAATATCAATTTAATTTTGGCGCTGTTTACCTTTCTAACATGTTAAAATTGGCGCTGTTTATGTTTGATAGGAATTTGCTGATTTTGTGCTTGAAACTAGCTAGAAGTTGTTTCCGTACTTTTGGCAATATTCTCAAATTTAATTTTACTCTCCTACATTAAACTTTACTCGACTTTTACTCGATAATGTGTACGGAAACAGACCTATAGAAACCAAGTCATGCATCTCTTTTGCTCCAATGTGTTTTTCGCAAACTTATAGAACAAGACAAGCTATCATTCTCACATTATGCTGTGATCGTACGAATGAACAAACTCGTACTTTTCGTTCAGTGAAAACTCTAAAAACATAAGCTTTGCAATACAATCACAAAAATGTTAATAGTGATGTTCACAATCAGGTGGAAATACGAGTAGTCTTGCATCATAGCATTTGCAAAATGGTAGAGAATATTTTTACTCTATACTAACAATATATACAGAGATGCATTTACTACGCTTGTGTAAATATGCAACACTAAGAACCCATAGTTTATATTTACTATACATATGCAGTACTGAACTGTAAGCTAACAGCTGATTGTCAAAAAAATAATGTCGCTAAAAACAAAGATATGGAAAATAAGTAAATAAAAAAAACGAATTAAACGAAGAAACACAATAGAAAATTCATTAGATTCAGTGAGTAATCAGCTGTTTATTTCATTCTTTGCAACAAGTATTGCAAAGTAAACCGAAAAAGACAGCTCACGATTGATGGCAAATTTTTACAATTGCATAAATTTGCAATGTCAAATACTCAAGATTGTAAATGCATTTGCATTATTCTTATAGTATCTTATAGTTTCTGTGAAAAAGATTTGGTGTTTGAACTCTTCAAATTGTTTTGTTAATGTGAAACGTTATATTCGCTTAAATTTACTAAAGTTTAAAATAAAAATTTACTGACAATGAGTCGATATTGGTTATTTTCTTCAATCACATCATAAATAAAAAACTACGAATTTTTAAAATGAATCGCAGAGACATTTGCCCGAATATGAAATAAATTGAGCGCCATCTTGGCGCATAAATCACGCATAAAATAAAAGTATGAATTTTGAAATTTTTCTTGGTTTTTTTTGGAGCTAGCTCACATATCAGACGATATATCGAGTAAGAGTTTTAGAGTTGCACAAGATGCTATTATAAAGGTTTAAGCATTATTTTCCAATTTATTTCCAAAAAATATGACAAAACTTGTATTTTTTTTTGCCAAAATTAAAATCTTTAACTGATTTTATCACCTTGCAAAAATAGTAACAAATTTAATAATAATATAAAAAAATTTACATTTTGAAGAAGTAAATGAGTTATTGATGTAGAAAATCTTTGGATAAATACCGGAGCTATGAGCAATTGAGTGATGGTATCAAAATTCGATTTTTACTTTGCTTTCATTGAAGTTACATTAAAATTAAATAATGTATCTTCTTCTTCGGAAGAGGAATCGTGATTATTATTATAGTCATATGTTCCTGTTTTGGTCTTAAATCTTAAGAGATCACGCGTTATTGGGAAATCGTGGCAGCATTTTTAGCACCTTTTTAGGCACCTTTTGAGGCTCCTTTCGAGGCGACTGCTAATGGTAAGCACAGTGAGTCCACTTCATTTTCGAATAACTCTGCCGCCATAGCAATTAGAAATTAATTATCGTTTTGTTAGTTTGAGTTGCCAAAACAACAATAAAAACATTTAAAATGCTTTATTGAAACCATGAAATGTTTAAAATTAAGTTATAATTTTTGGAGCCAAAAAGAGCTGTTTCAAATTCAAAAGAGTTAAAAAAAGAGCTAGGGGCTAAAAGCAAATTTTTGGGTCAATTTAAAAAATTAAGTGAAAATATAGCCCCAAAAGCACCAAAATGGCAATACTGTATACAACTATTTCAAAATTATTGGCATATTTTGAAAGAGATGGAGCAAATCCTTATGTATGGTAAAATCTTAAAATATTCCTCTCCTGATGAATCAGTTTTTTTACGCTATGACAAGTTATTTTTTATTGCGATATGAAAAAATAAGAACGATATATTGTTATGTAGGAATAGAAAATATTTATATTTAAATTATTATATATTACTTAAATTATAATTGTAAGAAACAAAAATGAATAGAAATTTGTATTAAATTAACTTAAAATATAATTGTAAGAAACAAAAATGTATAGAAATTTGTATATACATAAAATATTCACCAATTTGTTCAGTCAATTTTGAATGGCAAAAAAAAATAATTTTAAAAAATTCAGCATTTAAAGGTTTTGTGGCAAATTTAAATTTCGTTGCGAGCACTGACACTATTCTGGCATGACGAGAAATATTTTTATTCCATTTCACAATAATGCTCAATTGCTTGTCAAATCGTACAGAATAAAGAACAAACAAAGAATTCCACTCATATTTACCCTTTTATAGTGATGAAAAAAATGCATTTAACATAGATGAACGATATTAGATCAGCCTTGATTTTTTCGTATTTTTTATTTTTCAATGACCATGAGCAACATGTGCATTAGATACAGTCAAATCAAACTTTGCGCCTGATTCTCCGTGTCTCCCCTCCCCTTCCCCCTCATAAAAAAGGTGCTTGCATAAAAATAGTAAAATGCCAAGAAAAGACCATACTTTTCATAAACTGGATGAGCTGCAGTTAAAAACGTGTTTTTCGGGCCCACAAAGTAAATGTGAATTTAATAATTTTCATACATGTATTAAAGCTACACGAAAATTACAACAAAATTCTATTTCCATTTAAAATTGGTCGCTGAATCCGATTCCGTACTCAGATTCGGCATGTTTGAGGTCACCAGGAGCAAATAAACATGAATATCGATGATTTTTTCCACTCAGTTATTATTTCAAATCTCTCAATCTGGTAGATAATGATGTTCTTTTCAAAACTAAAACAGGTGTGAAGCCTGCTTAGTGTAGATAATACTTAAATTATATATTCCTATTCCATTCCTGAAAAATTGAGATGTTCAATTATCAATTAAAATTCCTGTAATAGAATTGACGATTTTTTCCAATTCCATTCCTGAGGAATACAAACGTTCAATTACCAATTACAATTTATGTTATGGAATTGACGATTATTTTCCATTCCATTCGTGAGGAATTGAGATGGCCAATTACAAATTCCTAGTTGCAAGAAATTGGAATTGAGGCGAAATTAATTCCAAACGGAATCATTACAACCCTCCGAACAGCCTTCCGATCAAATAGTTATTTTCGTTCGACATTTAATAATCGTTAATTTATTTTAATCTGGGATTCCTTTATTCTTTTATTAGTTTTGATAATAACCGCGAGTTGAAAATTATGAATATTGGTGACATTGCTCACAGTGACTGCACAATCTACTACTAAAGCTACTACTAACCGATATAAAAATGTTCTTAATAATTTATGCAGATATACTATTACAACAAGTTCACAAAAATGTGCATTCATATAATAAATCATATTTCCCTTTAATATGGTTTGATTTGCAAAATTTTTGCAAATACTATATAGATTAAACAGGCCTTATAAGTAAAGTGTTTAATTTTGAAAACAATATCATTGTCTAGAAGATTAAGAGATTTGAAATAATAACTGAGTGAAAAAAATCAACGATATCCGCGTTTATTTGCTCCTGGTGACCGCAAACTTAACTTTCAGCCATATTTGGGTACGGAATCGGATTCAGCGGCCAATTTTACATTGAGATAGAATTTTGTTTGTAATTTTCGTGTAGCTTTAATGCCAGTATGAAAATTAATAAATTCACATTAACTTTAAAGGCCCGAAAAACACGTTTTTATCTAAGTTTATGAAAAGTATGGTCTTTTTTGGCGTTTTACTATTTTTATGCAAGCACCTTTCATATTACGGAGGAGAGGGCCACGGAGAATCTGAAGCACTTTAGTAAGAACCATATAAATGTGAATGTATCTAATATGCACACAACTTTTGCACCTTTCATATTAGCACCTTTCATATTACGGAGTAGAGGGCCACGGAGAATCTGAAGCACTTTAGTAAGAACCATATAAATGTGAATGTATCTAATATGCACACAACTCAATGATTTATGAAATGTTAACGAGAGGAAAAAGATTTCGAAAAACTATTCGCTCTGGTTATGAAACACAAACCAAAATCCGCCATCTGTTATGTCATAGCAATAATGTTAAAATGGCATAATACTTTTTATATTTTTTGCCACCCAAAATCAACTTGAGCTAAAAAAATACGCAGACGATATAATATATCTGCGTATTAACGTAGATACGTTTTGAAGTAACAAAAAAACACAGGTGCGTCGTTGGACACACGAGAGAAGCGAAGCTTTTTCGCAGTTACATAGATTTGATAGCTTAATAATCTTTTTCTTTTTAATAAATTAACTTTTAAATTCAAAAATTTAAAATAACATAAAATTTATTACATATATACAGAAAACATTCCCTGTAGGAAAATCAACTAATTTGAAATAGTTGATAAAGTAGTTTTTTGTCAACCACAACTAGTTGAAATTCTAACTTTTTTCAATAGAACGAACTAATATATTTTGTATGGTGATGTCCGCTAAATAAGTCAATTTACTTTCGTCTGCATATATTTTCAACTACTTGTTAAATTAGTTATATTTAAATTATTTTTTAATTACTTTAAAATAACCAATTGAAAACTATTACTGATGGCCTAAATTTAATAATATTTGATGAACTAACATGGTTAAATATATATAAACTTGTAATCTAATAAAAATTTGCAATTAAAACATGTCAAAATCAGAGTAGTTGCCGCCTTAATATAATTCACAAAGTAGTTCATATACTGGTTTATTTTAAGTTAGTTTTTTAATTAGTTGTTTTTAAAAACAAGTTAGTTTTTTCCTTTAGGGTATTTACTGCTTATTTTCTATTGTTGAATGTCAAATTTCCACGCCAATTACATATACGGGCATATAATGCCACCGACTCTCCATTTTAACTCTCCACACATGGTTGTGAACTTGGCTGCACTGAACAAATTGTTTCCCTTAACAGCTTACTGCGTAGCGAAAAATCTGTCGAAAATTTTTCAGATTTCACTCCAAGCAAATCACAGAACGAGGATTAAAAAACTTCGCTTCAAAAATATATATTAAAGAACGCACACGAAACAAAATTTAACAAACATTTTAGATACCTTGCCGATTTCATGTATGCGTTTGTTAATTCCATATTTATTGATATCATCTATTTTTTTTGACGCTTAAAGCATAGAGTGTAATTGTTTAGATAGAGATTGCATCAACTCTGCTAACAGTGTTAACAGAGTTAGTTCACTTAAAAACATGTAGAAAAAAAACTCTGTTAACCTCTGTTAACACATACCAGACATTGATGCAGAGTTGATGCAATCTCTACATAATAATTTGTACTCTATGCCAACAACACCACAAACGCATTCACAATACAAACACACCGATGCTGGAGACGCCTTGTGGCAAATAAAAGCAAATTTTTGTAGCATAGCAAATACACAATCCTCTACCTATTAATAGATGGTGACGGTCTACTGCAGTATAGCTTCTGTTATAACTAAGATTAAATTAACAACCTTTTCCCACAGGTCTTTGTGGCCTAGTGGGTAGTGTGCTGGGTTATCGTTATAAAGGGCACGGGTTCGATCCCCACGGGAACCAAAACATATTTTTAGTATTTAATATTAAAGTATTAAATTTTATTGTTGTAATAAGTACTAGCAACAAAGAAATCATCAAAATTCCAAGAAAAAATCTATCGAAAATTTTTCAGATTTTACTCTAAGCAAATCACAGAACGATGAGTAAAAAGCTTCGCTTCAAAAAAGATTTTTGCTGAAATATTTTATTTTTTACTGTGAACAAAACTGTGAACTAAAAAACGGCAAAACCAAACGACGACAAGATGTTTTGTAGGAAAGAGTAAGGGTATCAACACATTAGTTATTTTGTGTAATTTTAAACAATTGCGTGAAAACTAAGCAAAAAAATAAATCCGAATTTTTAAAATTGAGCAAATAGTAGTACACTTAAAATTTGTATATTTAAAATACTATTGTAGTACTTTCAGTAGCACTGGTTAGAGCACTTTATTGATAAGAGAAAACGTTCCTGGCGACGCCACTGTGGGCTGCTAGTAGATATGACCTGCTCAGAGCACAAGTGGCGTAAGTCCACTTCTGGTAGTTTTGAGAAAATGGAATATTTAGAAAAATTCTTGTTAGAAATTATAAGTACAAAGAATTCAGTTGTGCTTATAAGATAGGTCAAGAGCATAAATAGTGCTATTGATATTATAAAAAAAAAAAACTTAAAAAGAAATAAAGCTGACTTTAATAACTTACTTAAATAAAAAATAAAAAATATTATTAATATTTTGCATACCAGTAAAAAAATGTGGACTTATGTGGACACTTGTCCTCTGAACATTTTTTAAAATTTTTCCTATCCACTGTAGAAAACTAATGTGAAATATTTTTAAGAATGTTTTGATGAGGAATAATAGTCCAGAAGTCGGACAAAACCACCCCTTAGGGACTATCTTCATTATTAAAGGAGATATAAGATAAATGGAATTACATCTTACACTAATATTCACTAATAGTGAAATATGTTTAAGAATGTTTTGATGAGGAATGACTGCATGAAGTTCCAGAAATCGGAAAAAGACATCCGTATGTGCTTTTCTGAATAATTGAGCTGGCCAGAAAGCAACTATTCTTATAAAAGTTTCACAGTTGAAATAAAACACAGTTGTACTACAAGCCGCGAATGAACGTTTTTAAAAGTTCTAGTAATTTTTCTATAATCTTCCTCACATTTACCGGCATAACCACATTAGTTGCATTCCCGTTGTAGTTGATTTGGAGCGCGGCTCTAATATATTCACAATGCAAAAACAAAAATTAGAACCAGCTCTTTTCCTGGCTCTATTTCTGATCTTAAAATGCTGCCAAGTTTAAAGCATTTTTTTTCAAAACGAACATAGTTGACTCGGAACTACTCGCAACCGTATTTTGACACTCATCGCCAGTGATGCCAAATTGTAATAAAGTTGAATTAAGACTGTTCCACTGAGATTTGATCTGATCCAGTGCCACGGGAATGCAGCTATTTTCTCCCTGTCTCAAATATTGCGCCGTTTAAGAGTTCCAAATAAATAGGGTATATGGGAGGTGGCATGTCCGTGATCGAATCACGTGTGATCAAGTATTTGCCATTTGATGAGTTTGCACTAATGTGGGTTTTATGTAGTGCCCGACCGAATATTCGGTTTAGTCCAATTTCGGTTCTTTTTGTCAATTTCGGCTATTCGGCTTCAATATGGCAGAAACCGAAACTTTTGGTTATATACACGGTCAAAAATCTTGGACTAAATTTTAGTACATCCTGTACTGTATATATGACGACACCGAAATTGTATTAAAATTTAAGCCATGCCAAATACTAAAACTAAGTTTTATTTTATTTATTTATATATTGGCCAAACAAGGCAATTTACTTATTCTAACTTAATTTAAATTTATTTTGTTTTATTTTTATTTTATTTCTTCTTTGAAATAAAATGTTTGAAGATGTGCGAATCGAAGTGGGCGTAATCCGCCCACCTAAATGACATGATTTCACGAACACGTCAAAAAGAAGGGGCAGAATGAAAATTAAAAGTAAGAGTAAAATGTACTTACATACTAGAAAGAGGAGAAGAAAAGAAAGAAGATAAAAGGCTGGGTTAACTAGGAAGAGAGAGAGAGACTTGGATATTACTTATATCCAACAAATTTAGAGAGGTCACGCTTAAATGTGGTATACATACGAGTAACTATAAACAGGTAATTTAACTTAAGCCTGAATTAATTTTGGTAAACGAGGATCTTATACAGGGTTTGCTTGAAAGAGGATTTGGACATGGAAGGAGAGAAGTACACGGAAACGTTATTGAATTCTCTACAGCATAGATTGATGGGTTCATTGTTTGCGTATGTAGTTTGGTGCTGATATTCAGTTAACAGCCGTGTATGCCTAATACGTCTTATTGGTTTGTTGAGGCATATTATACTAGAAATATATTCGCTGTCAATAGCATCATTAATAACATCGAGTGTGAAACATGAGCCCAATAATGATCTTCTTGATGATAATGGCATCAAGTTTAAAAGGCTGAGTCTGTATTCATATGAAGGAAGGCTATTATAATCACGGGGGTTGTACATGTCTCTCAACGTGCATAGTAAGAATTGCTTTTGAATATACTCGATTCTTTTGCTATGGGAATCGAAAGACGGACTCCAAATTATGCAGGCATATTCAAGTATTGGCCTCACTAACGCACAGTATAAGGATGTAGTGACCCAAATGTTCTTGAAATTATTTGCTCGCCTTTTTATGAAACCAAGCTGTTTGCTGGCTCTGGACAAAATTTTGTCATAGTGCAAATTAAAGCGCATCTTGCAATCCACGACTACTCCAAAATCCACTACATGATTGACTCTTTTAAGCTCGGTACTATTGAGGTGGTAGGTATGTAGTGCCATGTTGTTCTTACGAGAAAAATTATAATATTGCATTTATTGACATTAAGATGCAGTTTATTTTGGATACACCATTGCTCCACAGACAATAGTTTTGAATGTAAGAATTTACGCCTATCTCTGATTTGATTGCATAGTACATTTTTAAAACATCTGCATACATAAGGAGGGATATCGTTCAGGACTTCTGGCATGTCTGATATAAATATGTTAAAAAGAAGAGGACCAAAGTGGCTGCCTTGCGGAACTCCTGAGGAGACTGCAATTTTTTTTGACAGAATTCCTTGGAATTTAACATACTGGGATCTGCCGTCGAGATATGATTTTAGCCAACTTGGTATGGGTCCCGTAATACCGGATTTTTCTAATTTATGTTAGCATGCTGTGATCAACTCTATCAAAGGCGTTACTGAAATCTGTATAAACAGCATCTATTTGGTGCTCTTTTTCCATATTTATTAAAACATACGATACCATTGTCATGAGATTGGATGTTGTAGATCGTCCCTTACGGAAGCCTTGTTAGCTTATCACAAATAATTTTTCAAAAAGTTTTGGAATGGCTGATAAAATTGCTATGCCTCTATAATTTTCAACAGACCTTTTATCACCACTCTTGTAAATTGTTGTTAGATGGTATGATTTCCAATATAAAGGAAATGTCCTACAAGACAGCGATTCGTTAAAAATTATGTATAATGGCAGAAGTTGTTGGTCTAAACATCGCACCAGGAAGCTTGTAGAAATAAGGTCCGGTTCAGGTCCCTTAAATAAATCCAATTCTTTTATGGCATTAGAAATCTCTTCCTGCGTTAAATTTATACTATCCACCACAATATTTGAGCTGGGAGAAGAGGCTTCAAATTGGGTAGTAGATTGACAAAAGACCTCCTTAAAATGATCCGCATATATGTTGTTGATTTCATGAGGGTTGGACGAATTGACAATACCTTTAAACATAGACGATGGATAGCCGCTAGATTTACGCTTCAAGTTAACAAAGTCAAAGAATTTTTCCGGTTCCTGGATGATTTTTCACCGATAAGGTTAGTGTACAACTTGTACGCTTCTTCTGACTTGATAGAGAACTCTTTTGATAGCTCGTCATACCTTAGCTTGAGTACATCGCTTACATTATCAGTGTTTTTGAGAAGTTTATGGATGTTATTTTTTTGATTCCTCAAAAGTCTGAGATTTCTATCTAGCCATGGCTCTGAAAGCTTATTCTTTTCTTAATTTTTGGCACATAACTTTCGATAGCTGTAAAAATGTGCTGATAAAATCTAGAGACAGCGCTATCTACGTTTAAGTTGGAAAGAATATAGTTCCAGTTTAGAGCATTAAGATAACATTTTATGCTTTCGTAATTGACGTTGAGATAATCGTACGCAATGGAGTTATTATAAGATTGGGTAAAGGTAACTTCATTAGAAGGGAAAGCAACCGTTAAGGCTGTATGGTGAACAAACCTAGCTAACAAATTTTCTGCATCACTGCATGGACTAAGATTTATTTCCTCATATGCGTTAGGAAAGACTAGGTTGAACCATCTCCCATTTTGACTTTGTACAGAAGAAACTTGGTGCAGGTCGCTGCCATAAAAGGTTAACAGAAAGAAGATAGTTGTCATTTTCATCGGTGACAAACGATATATTTGGACGGTTAAAGTCACCAAGAATAACAACCTTATCTTCCTCTTTTCCCGCATGGGTTTAAATTGCAATACCCGATGTGGATTAAAAACCTGATTACAAGTTGTATTCGATTTTAAACCATAGCGTGGTTTTGTTTACACAATTTATTTCTTGTTTTCTGTTATAGTATAATTTTTAAACTCCTATTGTAGGTTTCGAACTCACGTCATCATTGAAATGAATGTAGTAAACGTTGCGTGTGCGTTGTAATCAATTAACAAAAGTTTCACAAAAATTGTATTATAGAGCTTTGTTAACCGAAAAAGGAACTCTGAATCATAAGACTTTTGAATCTTAACAATCTGAAAATTAAGACGAAAAGTATTGAAATATAATACAGCATGGTTTAAAATGTAATACATGTTGTATTAAATCTAATATCATGACTATTTTAATTCAAAATCTATTCCAACTGTATTAGTTTTTGAAACCGATTTTATAACTTTTTAGTTATTTTGTATTCAATTTTTAACCTTGGGTACTAAAGTTCAAATTTTATTCCAACTTAATTAAATTTGAGTACACCTTTGACCTAGTAAAAAATGGTTTAAAAATACATTATTCCAACCATTGCTTTAAAAATTACTTCAAGATTTTTATCCGTGTATATAAAAAATAGAATATTTTTTTATATTTTATCTTATATGTATGAATTGTTCTTTTCTATTTTCTTTTAATAAAAAAAAAAAAATTATTTGTTAGGAACTTAAATTTTTACATTAAAAATCAGTTTCGGCCGAATATTATAAACAGGCCGATTATTCGGTTTTGGTCAAACAATTGTATGATAAGATATACAAATTATCTTATTTTAAGCTATTTTCATCATTGCTTCAATATAAAAAAGTCATAACCCAATTACCATTTTGGCGAGGGGTGATTCGTTAACGAATCGCTTGTGAATCGTTTTTTTTAAAGTTTTCGAATAGTTTCATACCGACTTCATCAGAGGTTGACTTGCTGCTAAAAGAAAGCACCGATTGAAATCATGACTTTCTTAAACTCCATTTAAGATATTTTGAAACAAAAAAACAATTTTTCTCCAACTTTTCAATATACAAATTTTTTTAAAAAAGTATTTTTTACTAACTTTCTATTGCTTATACGTCATTTATGCGAATATTTGTTTTTTAAATTTTATGTTTTTTTTTTTTAATTTTAAGTTAAAAAAACAAATATAAATTTTCAGAAATTTTTATATGAAAAAAGTTTTGTGAAATATTTTTTCTTCTGTTATTTCGTGGTTATTCTTTATATATATAATTTCCACTTATAATTTCTTGAAGATTTTCATATGAATAAGTTCTCGTTAACAAATTGCTTTTTGTGTTTTTGGCGACTCGTTAACGAATTGCTTTTTATAGTTTTGGTGACTCGTTTACGAATGGTTTTTTCGGTTTTGACGAATGTATAACAAAGCCGAAAAAAGATGGTCAAAAAATGATAAAAAATAATAATTGTAAAGCCAAATCTTTAAAAAAAATACCTATATAAAAAAAAACAGAAAAAAAATATTTATTTTTTTGCACCAAGTTGGGGTTCGAACCCATGTCCGCGAATGCTGGCTTTTATTATCAAGCAAATTAAGCAAGATATATTCACCATCTGAAATAGCCAAGTGGGTAAGGTGCCGGACTAGCATTCAGATGACTTGGTTTCAATTCTTGACGTGATAAGCTTGAAATAAGTTTTTATTTTTTTTATTTTTTATATGATTTATATAATACGTTATCGAATTGCTTATTTTAGTTTTGGAAACTCGTTAAAGAATTGCTTTTTATAGTTTCGGCGACTCGTTAACAAATTGCTTTTTTCGGTTTTGACGATTCATTAATGAAAGAGGAGTTCTTCCCGCTCGCGATATTATATATGAATCGCTACTAATAATTGCTAATGAATGAAATGTACGAGAATGCGATTCGTAAACGATAACATTAGTGAATCATTTTGTTTGTTGGGAATTTACACATGCAAGCCGGCAAGGCACATACTTTGACAATTTCCTTTAGAAATTAGCTGTCCGTAAAAGTGTGGACTTACGCCACTTGTGCTCTGAAAAAATTATATAATTTATCAGAACAATAACAAATTATTGCATTTCATTCAGAGATTACGTACGCTGGGAGTTTCTAACCCGTACTCGTAATAGCTTACATTTTTTCTTCACTTCTATGTAATTAACTCAATTTTCCTAAAAAATGGATCTACGCCACTTGTGCTCTGAGCAGCTCATATATAAAACTGCAAAGGGCCTCCCAAATGATACTACATGTCGGATGGATATGTAATTCAATGGTCCCACACGGTCGCACACGTTGATTGGACTTTATTTTTTTATAGTTTTCAAAGAGTTAACACTGATCGCAGTAGATATTTTATAGCGTAAAGACGACGAATGCATTAATTGTAGCAATAATTTTTGTACTCTTTATGTTTTATTATCTAAGTCTCCGGGAGACTTTTTTAAATATCGAGAAACTATTTCCAAAATTCAACATTTCTTATGTTAATCATTTTTCGCGGGAGATGTGCTTCTCTGAAAAATTTTTATCGAATGAGAACTATGAGAACACACAAACTATACTACATGTCGGATGGACCGACAAAAAAGTGAAAAATTTTTGTCTTTCATCGGACATGTCCATCCGACTTGATTTTTTGCACACAAACGATACTACATGTGTGATGACATGACAGGTTCATTCGGCATGTAGTATATTTTGGGAGGCCCTTAACAGAAAAAATCTGTGCATGAAATATTTTTTGAAATTTTTTTTGCGCTGGACATTTCTAATGACGCTGAGTCCAAAAATCCAAATTTTGAGACGTTTGCCTGTCTATCTGTCTATTTGTATGTCTGTCTCTCTGTCTATTTGTCGGGCGCTCTGACTGTCTGTCAAAGCATCAATCGAAAACCTTTGAATGAATTCAAATAAAACTTGACATATAGGCTCCTTATGTCCCTGGTCAAAATAAAAGATACTTTTTATCCATTAAAAAAGGATTCCTACAAAATAATGGCTTATTTGCAAAAGCCTGAAAAGAAAAATCTATAAAAGAAATGTATATCAAAACATATACATTTAAATCTATTTTAAACGAATCCTAAACGGTTGGACCGACTTTGATGAAGTTTCTGTGTGTGTGTTTGAGTGAATCCTTGGATGGCAGAGATGCACTATTAAGCCCCGTAGGTGGCGCTGCGATTGGGTTCCAGAAATTTTTTTCTTATAGTTTGTCTCCGAAACCGCTCATCAGATTTGCAAGACAATTTGTATAAAGGGGTTCTCGAGTATGGTGAGTTTTTATGATGTACCTTTTCTATTCTATCTCGAGCACCAGAGGGCGGTGTAATATAAATACTTTAAGAAACCTCGAAAAACTCCTAAGCCGTTCAACCGATTTTGGGTTTCCACTCCAAAAGCTGTCAGAGGTATACTACTAGCTGAAAAACTATATAATTATTATTATTATTATTATTAATTATCATTAATTACAATTAAAATTATAACTAACTTAGTGACAAGATGCCAGGGCTATCGGCTTATGAAAAACTATAAAACACCGTAAGAATAACAAAAAAAAAATAAAAATCCCATTTTAAATTAAATATAAAAGTATTTTGCATGCAAAAATTGTGTAGGCAGTTTTTGCAAAATTCGTTTAAAAAAGTAAGCATTGATTTTCCAACATGCTATTTTGAGAATGCATGTTGCATTGAGCCAACAGTTTTTGTGTAGGACTAACGGTTCTGAAGATATCGTTTTTTTACTACATTTCAAAAATGTTAAAAAAAAAAATGAAATGGCCATTTCAGCCCTTGAAAGCACTTTGACCGAGCTTCTTATGATCAATCGTGTTGTGCGTGTTTTGAAATGTTTGAACACAAATTATCGAGAACTGGACTTAAAAGCTTTATGCCGACTCCGAACGGCTTGCGTTCTCAGGAAGCTTTTTATTCTCTGAGGTTTGCCATTGCATGCAGAGAGGTGACGGCCGAACAGAAAAATTAATTCAATTGAAAAAACATTCTGTTTCAGATGGGATTTGAACCTGCAGTCTATCGCGTACAAGTCACGCACCTCACCTAGTATGCCACGGCCGCCATAAAAATCTTTTACTTTACTTTAATCATACGTTTAAAGTTTTTACTTTAAAATTTTACTCACACATTCCCGACATTATATGGAATAATATATAAACAAAATACATTTCTCTAAATTTAGAAACAAGAGGCCTACCTTAAAGACATTATAAATTGCCACCCAGAAGAATTTTTTTTTATTACTCGCATTATATTCACTTCATTTATCTCATTTCCTGCATTCGTTACAAAATCCCTTTGCAATATAATATCGGATTAATGAACTTAAATGAGAAGATGGTTGTTTTTTTTTTTTTTTGGACACTTAGCTATTTAAAACTCAAAACAATTATTTTTATCGCTTAAAATTATGAAATCCACCCACTTTTCAGTCAATTATATGAATGGCAACACTTGATCATTGAAAGCTATCTATTATCAATAAACAGATAATTCTCAAGCTGAGGCATACTTCATCAATCAAAACAACAACAAAAGTATCAACAATGTAATGACTGCAACAACAATTTGAAGTCAAACAGAACTTACTGTGATGAGTAAGGGGGTAAGCGACAATTGCTGATGGACACAGTGTTAACATAACAAGAAAAAGAGCACGTTCGTTTTACACTTGGCAAAAATATCGAAGCGATTTTATGCAACGAAAAAGTTATGAATGTAAGTTTCAGGAGAATAAATCCAAGCCAAATTTAGATCATATGAGAAAAACCACTGTTAAACTTGATGAGAAATGTCTAAATTTTAACTATATGCTTAAGAAGGAATACTAGATTCCACTGGCAAAAAGGTTTTCTGTTTAAGGCCCAGTTTTAACTTTTTTAGAAAAATTTCACTGTGAAAAACATCTTAAGAACGTGTAAAAAAAATTTCAAAATAAATTTCGAAGCCGTTTAAGAGAAATCGATATTTTTATGAGTAATGAACGCTCATAAAGTTAAGTAAACAAAAACTTGAAACGAGTTTTGCTCGAAATGACATTTTTTTAAAACGGCTTGCACTCGAAAAGTATTCGTCCGATTAACTCAAGTGTTGTTTTATTTTTTTTTTGAAATTAAATACTATGAGTGAAACGACAAAATCATCTAAAAAATCTTTTTTTTTGCTGTTTATTTAATTCTTAAGGCTCGATTACGTTCACGAAAAATTGGTTTTTTTATTTATTCTTAATTTTAATTATTTTAAGGGATCTGACACTCAAAAGGCAAAACTGTTCTAAAAACAACCTTTTTGGATTTTTTTGTTTTTCGCTCCCTGGAGGGGAGATATTATGCAAGCCGCAAGAGACCTTCGTTCCCGAATTCATCAAAATTTTCATATAAGACTTAATTAGAAAAGAAAAAAAAAAGTTAAGTTAAAAATCAGGGATAAGTGGACAAATAAAAATAAACAGTTTCGAGATTTGTTAATCTCGTCGCCATTAAGTACGAAGGTTAACTCATAACATAAACGTTCATTAAGTACCGTTGAAAAATTCGAGTAGACACTGTGAAAATCACAAAATTAGGAGCGGCACAAATCGACAAGGTCTCACTTTCAAACCATGACAGTCCGTTATCAAAAGGAGCGCCTACATCCTAGCGCAGAAGTCCACACACATCAAGGGCAATGGACACTGTTACTTCTTCTTTAAGCAAACAGCATTCCAATAATATAAAATTGTTGTAAAAGCACTAAGATAATTAGAAATTTAACCGACAAGCAAATCGTTAGAAAAATTTTCCATTTCGATTTTTGTGCTTTTTACCAATCTCAAAAATTACGTTTTTCTGGTAATGTATTCAGTTCTTGCCATATAACTCCCAGGTCAGAAGGTTAATTTCTCAAATTATTGATTAAATACATTGACAATGCTTTGACAAACAAACCACAAAAATAATTTTGCAATTATCTTCATTATCAAAGATTTTACAGAGTCGCATGTACAAATTTTTTAAAATCGTTAATTTTCTTCATGCCTAAGATGCCAATGACATTTTTCACTTAGAGCGAGCTTGTACCCGCTACAGATGAGATAAATCAGTGATTCTTTTTTCTATTTTGGAAGAAGAGCGCAATATATTCCATTAAATTGACAGTCTCCATCTAGATTTAAGGGAATTTTTTAAGCCTTGAAATTGTACTCTTTTTATAGAAAAGTTGCTTTTCTATAACAAAAAAAAAAAAAAAAAATAATAAAAAAACTTGTTTATTAGTTTTGGCAATTTTGAATGTGAAAAATAGGCACAGTGGCGTTTTTGGCATAAAATAAAATCATAAGATCACATAGGTGGATAAAGCACCGAATTTAATGATTTCCCCAAACCGAATTGGATTTTCTTATTTTTGAGGAAATATTCTTTGCATTAAAATGCATCCGATGCAATAAAATACTTAAAACGGATTTGTTTTTCCATTGGCATTGTTGACATGAATGAAACGATAGATGGCGCCCCAGCTGCCATTCGTCCCGAGACACGGCCTTACTGGCTCGACCCTATGGCCGGTCCTGGCAAGGCCTCACCCACTCTGAAAGCATTATGGTGATAATTGACACAGGTGAGCGGAAGACACACATTTCTTAATAGCGTAACCTACAGAGTGTAACCTACCTAGCGTAACCTACAGAAATTTTTAAATATTATTTTTTAGGGCAGTTTCACTTTGTTAATTTTAAAATGCAGAAATGTTTCAAATGGTTAAGTCTCATCGGACCAGAGCTGGATTAAAAAGTTTTCATTACTTTTCAATTCCAATTCCTTGGCATTAGGAATTGGTAATTGGTCCTCTCAATACCTCAGGAATGGAATTGGAAAAAATTCGTCAATTTCATACCAGGAATTGTAATTGATAATTGAACATCTCAATTCCTCAGGAATGGAATTGAAAAAAAGTCGTCAATTCCATTCCAGGAATTGTAATTGGTAATTGAACATCTCAATTCCTCAGGAATGGAATTGGAAAAAAATCCTCAACTTCATTATAGAAATTGTAATTGGTAATTGAATTTTTCGTGGCGACCGAGGCGTAGAGGCTAGAGTGTGTGACTTTTACGCCAGAGAGCCCAGGTTCGAATCCTCCATCTGACACTGAAAATTTTTTCAATTGAATTAATTTTTCTGTTCGGCCGTCACTTCTCTGCAGACAATGGCAAGCCTCAGAGAGTAAAAGCTGTCATGAAAAGCTTCTTGAGAACATAAGCCGTTCGGAGTCGGAATAAAACATGTAGGTACAGTTCTCGAACATTTGTGTGCAAACATTTCACATCACACACAACACAATTGATCATAAGAAGCTCGGTCAAAGTCCTTTCAAGGGTTGAGATTGCCATTTCGTTTTTGTTTTAATTGAATTTTTCAATTCTTCAGGAATGGAATTTAAAAAACGGTCAATTAGATTACGGAATAGTAATTAGTATTTGAACATCTCAATTCCTCTGATGAGAAGAGAGAAAACTGTGAGCTTTTTTGCTAATGAATGCAGTGGCCGAATCAAAAACTCAATTGTTGCCACAACGCAACAAAATTAATTTGCAAATAGCTATACTTTGCCATGGAAAAAACGAAGGAGACTTAGCACTAAGGGTTTCAGTCCAGGGATTCCCGATCCCGAACTCCCGGGATGCCGGAGGCTTTTTGCAATCCTGAATCTAGGGACTAGATCACCTCAAATCCGGGATTTTACAAAATGAAAGTGAATGAATGAAAATGAAGAAGAAAATCGAATTGTTAGAAATTATCCAAAGACTAACTACAACACCACTAGAATGTGATTTGGATGTTACGGAAGTACTTATTACAGAAGAAGTAGAAATCGAAAGATTAGAAGAAAAGTTGAACCTGGCAATAGAAAAACTCAACAGCTCGGATAAGGCATTTAGTTGTTCCAAAACTGAGAGACATTTTAAATAAAGAAGTTGACTTTTTTGTATCTGGCGGTTCTCGAAGGCAACGGTGTAATATTTACATATGGTATTATTTTAAAAATTAATCTTGAACATGTCTTAAGATAACACATACTTACAAATTAACAGGAATAAGTTTTTTTGTTAAAAAAAAACGAAAAGGCCATTTCAGCCCTTGAAAGGACTTTGACTGAGCTTCTTTTGATCAATTGTATTGTGTGTGTTGTGGAATAATCGAGAACTGGACCTACATGTTTTATGACGACTCCAAACGGCTTATTTCCTCAAGAAGCTTTTTATGGTAGTTTTTACTCTCTGAGGTTTGTCATTGGTTGAAGAGAGTTGACGGCCGAAAAGAAAAATTAATTCAATTGAAAAACTTTCTGTGTCAGGTGGGATTCGAATCGGGATTCTCTGGCGTATAGGCCACACACTCTACCCACTGCACCATGGCCGCATTTCTTTAATACTTGAGTTAAGACTTACGTGCTAAATTAAGGTTACATTGCACGTTTGGAAAAAAAGGACTCAGTTTAAAACATTTGTTGCGAAAACACTATTATACATAGAGAACTCAAGTTTTTATATACATATTGTTCTTTGTATTATTAATGTTAAAAAAAATCGAGTCTCTATGTATTATAGTCTTTCCACAACATATGTTTCAAATTGAGTTCTTTTTTTCAAATGTACAATGCCACCCTAAAAATGTGTTTTACTATTAAAAATCGTAGCATAAAGCAATTTCAAAATAGGTATCAAAATTAACTTTAGATGTAAGTTTTATAAAAAAGACTGACAATAAAAACGCAATGTTCTTTTTAAAATATAGCTTTATTGGAATTTCCTTTTTGTATTTAAAGCGAAAAAATGTTATTTAAAAAAAAAATGTTTTAACTAGAAATACAACGGATATCCGGCAACTATCCGGTTTGCCGGATATCTAGCTAAAATTTACTATTCGGCCGGATGCAGGATAGTCAGTCAATATCCTGTATATAGCCGGCCGGATAGTTTCTTAAAATTCTTTTATTTAAATAAATCTTTGTTAAGTAAATACCAATTAATTAGTATCTAATAACGGCGTCTTTTATTTAAAAGGAAAAAAGTAACAAAAAATCTACAAGGTATCTTCCAAAAACCATAGATTATATTTTTAGTATTCACTTTAATGTTAAATTCAAATATAAACTAAAAACTTAGAGCAACGTTCAATTAGTAAAATGATTGAAACTAATAATCAAAATTGAAAAGAGCGTTCGAAGACAATATGCGATTTTTTTATTGACAACATGACAAATATACAAATTCACAAATAACATAATCAAAACAATCAGCTGTTTTAATATGAAGGTTTCCAGTATTGCCAGGTTAAAGTATTTAACTCTTTCAAAGCTTGGAACCATGACACAATCATATGATAGGCTCAGCTTGGAGAGGAACTAGAAAACAGGGAGCTAGATGTCAATGTTACTATTGCATTAGCTTTTGAGCAGCTACGAGTATTTTAAATTACCTACCCTATGATTGTGTCATGGTTTGAACAATTTTTGGGAAGAGAACTTACGCTGAACAGATATGAGTAAAAAGTATTTAGATTTTATTATTTTAGCAATTATTTTTATTATGTAAAAGGTATTTTCTACTTTATTTACCATAAGCAAATGGCAGCCTCAATCCGTATATTGTAGCCTGTCGAATTAGAAATATATTTAATTTGGTGATAACGTGGCAATGTACCTACTATCCAGCCATCGGATATTTGACCATCCGGCCTTGCAGCTCGCCGGATATCTGATATACTGCCAAATCTCCATCCGTTGCATCTCTAGTTTTAACAAGGTAAATCTTTATATAAATAGGCCAAGGTAAAACAGTTAAGTGTCTTTTCTCCTGTGTTTCTCAATCGATTTTGATGCTAGCTGGAACACCCGGCGTCGCTGGGGGATGATGTGGCGATAAGGTCGAATTTGGACCACTGGCGTACTCTAGTAAATATAAATCCCGAAAAATCCCGGGATTCCAATTTTAAAAATCCTGAATCCTGGAATTTTTGAAAATGCTCCAGGATTGAAAGTCTTACTCAGCACATAGACAAAGCCGGCCCTTGTATTCTTGTATTAAATGTATTTTTCATAATTACCTTTGTTTGTTGATTAATTCAACGAAGCTTAAAATATATATTTGACCATTTTTAAACTGAATGTTTCTGCGGATAATTGTTGTGGGTTGTGAGAAACAAAAAAATGTGTAAGTCAATCACTACAGCTTCTAGGAAGCTGCTAGAAAACAACATGTCAAGGTAAGTAAAATCTTAAATAAGAATAACCTTTAAGTTACCATGTATCTAACAGAAGCGATGAAACAGTGACTGAAACAGAACAAACGATCTCCTGAAAAATTTAAAAAATGAGGGTTACGATATTTTGCCGCTTCAGCGACGATATATGTAAACATTATAAATGATGAAGATTAATATACCTTATAAAATCTTGTTTAGTGATGTGATGAAATATATTAGTAATATAATATATATTACTTGTTTCCCTAATTCGGTAATAAACCTTATTACTGACAGCGTAAGTAATAACATCTAGTAATATTACTTTTTTTGCTAGTTACTTATAACATATTACTATGTTATAATTTTTTTGAGTTTGCTCCTTTAGAATCGATTTTATACAGCGAGTGAAATCAAGTGTTGAACAAAAACTCAAGCGTAACGTTTTCTGTCAAAACAAAATACACACAGCAGCATTGTGCTATTACATAAAATTGAATTGCAAATTTTTGTAAAACTCCAAAAGTACTGGGCAGATTTTTATAAAATAAGTTTTAGAATATTATATTTGTGCTACAGCACATTTTCCTTTCGGAATTTTAACAGTACGTTTATTTAATAAAAATGTAAGGATGTGTATGAAATCATCCACGATGCCACGCATTGCTTGGTCGTTTTATTTTCACCAGTTTGTGTTTGCGGGAGTTTCAATAAACTCCATGTTGCTCTCTACTCTATGCTTAACTAGAACAGCGCAACAAAAAAATTGTGTGTGTTCGAATATGTGCGCATTTGCATCGTAGCCGTTGCTGATACGAATATCTTGTATTAAAGTGCGCTTTTATAATAATTGATAATAATATAAAAGCTTGATTAATTATAAATCCAATAACTTTTATTTCATTGAAATATTAATCTTTCTAAAGCATTAATCCTTTAAAAACAGCACAAAATCGTTGTTTTTCATGATATTTTGCTTGAACTGAGTTTTTCGCAAGTAAGAACGAGCAAAACATGGTTATCTTGGTGTTATTTTATTGCTATGACATAACGGGACATTTAATGCGAAATATGTACGCATAGTGTAGCGTGTAGCGTTTAAACGCCAAAATAAAAAATATCTTGTGATAGATAATTTTGTTTTTATATTAAGGACCTACTATTCTTACCTTTGAAGCAACGATTTCATAGAAACTTTCTATGTTTCTCTTGAATTGTTAAATAGCCCAGCTATTCTTATCATAGCATTAAAATAAAAATCGATCACTTTTAGGCATCACAAAAAATTTGGTTTTTTTGATAAAAAATTATTTCAGCTTTTTTTAAAATACACATTATTTAAGAAAATATAAGACCTTATTGCTCATTCACGGAGCAATACCTTTTAATTGTAACCCTATTTATGAAAATCGTGTCTATAGTATAGATTTGATAGTCATCACAAAAAATGCGCTTGCGTAATAATAATATAGACATAGGTTTGAAAAATTTAAGGAAATTTTTAATTGTTTCATCATACAGATGAAGGCTTGCGCTCAATACAGTTTTGAAAAAAAAGAAGTTAATTTAGATTTAGTTTCTGGTAGAACATTGGGAACGACTAGATATGGTACAAGCATTGATACGATGTTTTCACGTTACTGTTAACGAAATTCATCAATTTACCTCATAACGAATTTATGTAATATATGTAAAAAATATATTTTAAAATTTAAACAGTATACAATCCTTTTAGTAATATAAGAGATGCTTTTATTCACCTCCTTTACACTTTATAAACATCTCAAATTCCAAAGTAATCGATCTAGAGGAGTAAACACCAGTAGCGAGTCGGAGCTGACACGTACATTCATGGGCGTAGCCAGGGGATAGCCCAGCGGGCCCCGGCCGCACCCTAAATCTTTGATCCAATATTTTTTTGTTGTGGAGTCTCCGTCATGTGTTAAACCTTCCGTTAGACGCAGCTGATCTAATTGATACAAGCGACGAATTTTTTGCTTCAACTTTAGTACTTGCCACCTTGTTCAAAAAGAAAGGTTCATTTATTGAAAAAATTAAAGTACAAGTTTATTCATCCAAATCAATATTGTCGCCTTCAAAGAAGTCCCCGTCGGTTGCAACGCACTTATGCCAGCGCTTGACCCAGTCACGGAAACCTTTCTGGAACACGGTTTTTGGTATGGCCTTCAGAGCGTTTACCGATTTTTCCATGACCTCTTCTTTGCTGGTGAAACGAGTTCCTCGAAGCGGTTTTTTGACTTGATCGAACAGGAAAAATCACACGGACCCAGGTCAGGTGAATTTGCAGGCTGCTGGATGGTTATCGTGTTGTTTTTGGTCAAAAAATCACGAATAAGATGAGCATTGTGCGATGGTGCATTATCGTGGTGCAACATCCATAATTTGTTTTGCCACAACTGCTGTCTTTTTTGGCGAATTTCTTCACGTAAACGTCTCATTACACCCAAATAATTCTGTTTATTCACCGTTTGACCATCTGGCAAAAATTCATGGTGAACTACACCATTGTAGTCCATGAAAACAGTGAGCAACGCCTTCTTTTTTGACTGAAAACGACGTGGTTTCTTCGGTCTCGGTTCGTCTGGCGACCGCCATTCACTCGCCTGATGCCTGGCTTGCGTGTCATACTCGTATACCCATGTCTCATCACTAGTAATGATGGATTCGATGAATGATTCGTCGATAGAAACTCGGTCTCTTTTTTACATGAAATTGAGTTTATTCGGTACCAACTTCGCAGCGACACATCTCAAGCCCAATTCATTCTTCAAAATGTTCTGAACGGATCCAATTGAAATGCCAACGTCCTCTGCTATCTCTCTAATCGTCAATTTGCGATTTTTTATCAACATTTCTTTGATTTTTTCAACGTTTTCTTCGATAGTCGAACACGATGGCCGCCCGGTACGAGCGTCGTCTTCTACTTCGTCTTGGCCACTCACAAATCGGTTAAACCACTTGCTTGCCTTCTGATACGATAGAGCAGAGTCACCATAACATTTCACCAACATTTTACGCGTATCGGCGCAGTTGAAATCATTTTTCACACAAAATTTGATACAAACTCGTTGCACAATTTTTTCTTCCATCATCCTCATCTACAATCAAGTATGCTTTAGTTTAAAAGTTTTTTCCTGTTTTTTACTGAATGATGTCGTCGCACACATTACAAAATCAAGGTAGTAGTGACAGCCCGCTATTTTTTCATAAGTGGCGATCATAGATTTTTATTTGCATGCACCTTCTTATTATTCTTTTAAATTTTTTCGTTCCATATTTTATATTATTTAGGACAAGCTATATTCGCCGAACGAACTGTCCCTACTACCTAGATAATTGTATCATGGTCGCACATGTTGGATTGCTTGAACGTTCAAAAACTGTACCGGTAATTGTTGGATAGCATGCAGGGCTCGGAATTGAAAATTTTGCAAATGGCAGTTAATTTAAAAAAATCCCCGTAAAACGAATTTTTGCGCAGTAGTCTTTTTTTATTAAAATTTCCAACTAATAACATAATATACATACAAATATATATATTTGTTTTTATAACTGATGTTTTTTACTGATTTAAAATATATTTTCCGTCGACAAATTTAATTTTTTTTTTTTAAATTTTGACAATGCAAAGGGTGGTAAAAAAGTACATATATGTTTTTATTTTGTCTGGAATTAAACTGGCTGCAAACATTAAACTATTTACAGTATTGATGTTAAGTTTATTTCTAAACTTATTTTTTATTGAATTCATTTCTGAATTCACTATCTATCTGCTGTAACACTGCTGTGGGGTACAACACATAAATTTAACATGTAATCTGCCAAATTTTTAAACATGAATTTTTTTAACATAATTGTTTTATCCATAATGAAATGCTAAAAATGTACAACATCTTGTTTGTTGTTGATATCAAAATTAATGAGTAATCTCCACTCATCAGCATTAACGCATTAACGAGCATTAACGTTATGTAACGTAGCGTAAGAAATTGCCAGTGCTTTCTGTTTGTAAAAGAAATAAGCATAAAATGTTTGTTGAGAATAAATCGCAGTAGATTTGAAAAAACGCAGTGACGCAGTCGATCATTAAATTTTGCTAAAAAGCGCTGTAGATCTACTGCAATTGCAGTAAAGTCCGAACCCTGATAGCATTTTAAATCGTTTAAGAGGTGCTATTGATTTTTGAATATCTTATTAAATTTTTATTTCTTCCATTTTCAGTTTGTTTGATGAAGTTGTGGATACTTGTTGCCTAGTGTGATTTTATTTTTAATCCAAATATGAAACAATATTTTCGCTATATTTTCAGACATAAAAATGTATACACAAATGTGCTATGAAAGAGTAAATGAATTATAAGTTTTGGATACACCATTTACACATGTTTATTTTAATTTTGCAGCGATAATCGGCAGCAACACATAACCGTCTATTAATGCCTTAATTAACACATTTACCCTGTTCACAGTTTGAATACGCAGGTATGTTATATTTACGATTTGTTAGTCTTACGTCAACTAACGCAAGCGTATTTTGCTTTTTGTTGTTTTCCATGCAAACGGCAATACGCAGACACGCGTAAATGAAAGTAGCCCTTGGACGTGTTTTGGACATCTTTTTTTTTTTTTGTTTTTCATGTTTTTCAAAAACAAAATTTGAAGCTCTAATATAATCAATTTTTATAAAAATTGTTAGCTGCTTTTCATATATTGACAATTTGATTGACAAATTATGTTTTTTAAGCTTTAAATTTTGTTTTGAAATCAAAAACTTACAACAAACAAACGATATGTGACTACCGAGTTGCTCACAGTTTCAAAATTAACAAATGCTATAAATACGCGTTGTTAATATACGTTTAAGCTGTGAATAGCCTAATTATTTATATGTATATTTCAGGTCTTTGGAAACCAGCCCACCCTATAGAAAAGTCTGGCTACGACCATGCGCACACTTCTTTTTTAATCAATAGGTTCCTTAAATTTATGTTTCGTATCTCATAATTATTCTATGCTGTTCAAAATCTATTGTTTCTTTAAAGTTTTAGTTTATTTATCACTTTTGCATCGTAAGTAAAAATCAAAGAAATTAAATTTCCAATTAATTCAAATTTCATATTCTTACCTTCATTTTCAAGTTGTTTATAAACGAAGAAATAAATTGAGTGATGGCTTGTTTGAAATTCTGCTACTTTTATAGGATATGATAACATATCTTTAATTAAATTCGTAAATGCATTCCCCTTCATAAACCTCTTCATTTCGTTTCACGAAGAAGCACAATAATGATGTGCAAGACACAAGAAGCAATAGTTAAACCGTAGGACTTAAAGTTCAAATTTTATTCCAACTTTATTAAATTTAAGTACAGCTTTGACTAAAAAAATTTCTAGTATTTTAAAAAGTATTAATTCTTATAAAAATTGGTTTAAAAAATACATTATTCCAACCACTGCTTTAAAAATTACTCCATGATATTTAACCGTTTACCTTTCTCATTCGTTTGGCATATAATGAACAACCTGTGTGAGGAAAATAAATCCAGAATCTATTTTAAATCGAAGAAATAACATGTTTTTGTTTCGTGTGCTTTTGTTCTGTATATCAAACCATATACAGATTGTTATGATACGAATTTCTTTAATCGTTCTGACAAATGCAAGCAAAATACATATTCAATTTTTGAATCTTGTAAACATGCTGGGGGACAGGGTGCGAGCCTTCACATGGCAACGTGTCTGACGGCCTCAACCTGGCGAGGCCAGCATTATCCATGTCGAAATCGTTTCAAGTCGACTCAAACCTCCACGTGGTGTTCCCTGGGCAACGGCAAACTGGCATCAGTCAGTTTGACGGCTAATTTGAGCGGCGGGTCGCTCCATATACCTTAAACATGGAATGTGCGCAGGGTTTGGGTCCCGCCACATTACTACTGCCCAATGAAAACTAAACCAGCCTCGGATAAGAACTCCAATTACGTTGACGACCACCGCAAACGAAAAAGGGACAATGATTTACGGATATGCTCCTGGAATGTCCGGACCCTTTATAGGGAAGGTGCCATTATCCAACTGGCGGAAGCCCTCAAAACAATAAAATCTGACATCACCGCCATCCAGGAAATGCGATGGAAAGGGCAAAGCTGCTCTAAACAAGCACACTGTGATATCTACTACAGCTGCCATGCGGAGAAGCGCGAATTCGGATGTGGATTCGTCGTTAGCCGGAAACTACGCCACCTTGTTTCCCGGTTCACACCTGTCAACGAAAGATTGGCCACGACCCGCATCAAGGCAACATTTTTCTTCATCAGCCTTATTTGCGCGTACGCCCTGACGGAAGAAAAGAACGAAGTAGTGAAGGACGCTTTTTACGCTAGTCTTGTGGACGTATACGACCACCTTCCGGTCCATGACGTGAAAATAGTCCTCGGCGATTTTAATGCTAAAGTCGGAAGGGAAGGCATCTTTGGCCCCACTGTCGGTCAGTTCAGTCTTCATGAGACATCCACGAACAACGGTCTAAGACTGATCGACTTCGCTGTGGCGCGAAACATGGTTTGTAGCACCAGATTTAAGCACCTCGACATCCACAAGGCCACCTGGCTGTCCCCGGATCAAAAAACGCGAAACCAAATTGATCATGTTGTAATCGACGGAAGGCATGCCTCTAGTGTTCTAGATGTGCGTACATTTCCGGGGATCAACATTGACTCCGACCATTATCTTGTTGCAGCCAAGATCCGCATGCGATTATGCAATGCGAAAAACATACGCAAAGGAATGCAACGAAAGCTAGATGTCGCTAAGCTGCAATTACAACGGACTGCCGAAGCCTACTCCGCTCAACTCTCGGTAAAGCTTAACCAACCAACCTCTGGACCCGACGACGCTGGCGGACTTTGGGCGCATATATCCCACTCCATGCGCGCTGCCGCTAAAGAAGTCATTGGTTTCCGGCGCACACAACCTCGGAACCAATGGTTCGATTAGGAGTGTCGCATCGCGACAGCAGTAAAAAACGCCGCATACAGAAAAACGCTGCAGTCACCTGCAACGCGCGCCGTGCGGGAAAACTACCGTAAAAAGTGGAAGGAAGGGCGGTGCCTTTTCAGACTTGTAGAGATGAAAATGGAGATCCTAATACGGATACACAGTGTGTGCTGAGATTGTGGAGGCAGCACTTCTCCAATTTACTTACTTGCGACGATTACACGAATGCCGCCCATGGAGAGCGCAGTTCAGAGCTACCAATCAAAGATGACGGAGTGGAATTACCCCCACCTAGCCATGAATAGGTTCGAGTTGCTATCCAACGACTCAAAAACAATAAAGCAGCGGGTGCTGACGGCCTGTCAGCTGAATTGTTTAAAACCGGTGGCGATGAATTGATAAGGCGCATGCATCAGCTCATCAGCAAAGCAGAAAGCATGCCCGACGATTGGTACCTCAGCGTACTGTGCCCTTTACTTAAGAAAGGAGACCCAACAATCTGCGCAATTTATAGAGGTATCAGTCTTATTTCCATCGCATATAAGGTTCTCTCAATCGTACTGTGTGAAAGATTAAAGCCGATTACAAAAACACTGATTGGACCTTATCAGTGTGGCTTTCGAACTGGTAAGTCCTCCATAGACCAGATTTTCACGCTACGACAAATCCTGGAGAAAACCTACGAAAATCAAATTGACACACACCATCTCTTTGTCGATTTTAAAGCTGCGTTCGATAGCCCGAGAAGGGATTGCCTATACGCAACAATGTCTGAGGTCGGTATGCCTGCAAAGTTGATTAGACTTTGCAGAATGACGTTGAGCAACACACGCAGCTCCGTCAATGTAGAAAATGACCTCTCCGAAACCTTCAATACCGAAAGAGGTTTCAGGCAAGGCAATCCACTGTCTTGTGATCTCTTCAACATCATCATGGAGGGGATTGTACGAAAGGCCGGTGTGCATCGTAATGGCACCATTTTCTATAAAGGTGTCCAGCTCCTTGCGCACGCCGATGATATTGATATTGTCGGCAGAACCAAGAGAGATGTTACTGCCTCTATCGAAAAGGAATCAGCCAAAGTGGGTTTGACGATAAATGAGGGTAAAACAAAATATATGCTGTCTACAAACAAGGGAGCGCGGCGTTTAGACTCCCACGTTTCATCCGGCAGCTATATCTTTGAAGTAGTCAAGGAGTTCGTTTACCTTGGCACCGCCATTAATACCAACAACGAAATCAGTCTGGAGATAAAGCCAAGAACAATAATTGGTAATAGGTGCTACTACGGGCTCAGTGTGCAACTAAGTTAAAGAGCCCTCTCTCGATCGAAAAACTAACACTCTACAAGACGCTCGTTCTACCTGTGCTGCTTTATGGCGCTGAGGCATGGGTAGTTTCGCAAACTGACGCAGCCGCTCTGGGGGTGTTCGAGAGAAAAGTTCTACGCAAAATCTTCGGTCCTGTTCGAGTCGGCGATGACTATCGCATCCGAATGAACCACTACGCTGGCTGGGTCATGTCCATCGTATGGACGACGAAGCTCCAACGAAAAAAGTGCTCGAGGCGAGGGTCGCTGGTCAACGACGACGAGGGAGACCATGCCTCCGATGGATGGACCAGGCTCAGGAAGCCCTATTCGCACTTGGTGTATCCGATTGGAGAAGGTGCGCGCAGAGCAGAGGTGCCTGGCGAGAGATGATGATGTCGGCCGAAGCCCGGAAACTGGTTGTTACGGCCATCTAAGTAAGTAAGTAAGTAGGCATGCTGGATTTATGCATTTAAAAAGAACAACAACCGAGTTTTACGACGGAGCTTATCACCTCCTTGTAAACAAAGTTTGTGTCTCTCTTTCCTTTGAGTGTATCGGCACCGCTGGTAGTTACATTGACAGTATTTTCTGGAATATGTATTGCAGCACCACAAAACAATTCAAAAGCCAAACGACAAGCTAGAATTTTGATGACGTTGGGATTATTCACTCGATTTTCGACGTTCGGTAGAAACAATAGGGCTGTTCACAATCAGGTGCAAATGGTCTGGCATCATAGCATTTCCAAAATGGTAGAGTATATTTTTAATCTACACTAACAATATATACAGAGATGCATTTACTACATTTGTGTAAATATGCAACACTTAAATCCCAAAGTTTATATTTACTATACATATGCAATACTGAACTCTAAGCTAACAGCTGATTGTCAAAAAAATAAAGTCAAAAAATAAAAATAAAAAACAAAGATATGGAAAATATGTAAATAAAAAAACGAATTGAGCGGGAGAAGCCTAATTAAAAATGCATTCAAGAGTCAGTGAGCTATCAGCAGTTAATTTTATTCTTTGCAACAAGTATTGCAATGTTTTGGCTAATGTTTTGACGAGTGTATACAAAAACTTGCGCCTACCATCGTTTTTATCGAGACGATCGATTTTATTTATAAGACGATCGACTTCCTTGCAAATGACAGAAGCAGCTAGTCTCATGGCATCTAATATATTGCAGAAGACAGCAAAGGTCCATTGTCTGGTTGGCCATAAAATGTGTAACCATTTGGTCCATGCAATCAACGCCTGCTTTATTCGCATAGCAAAACAAAACAATACCCCCACAATATTTTGAATAATGCACCGTTGAAAGAAAATTCACAGCTTTTTTTTCGGCACATATCTACAAAGTGAAACGAGGTTTTCATGAAAGCCAAAAAGAGATGAAAGCACAGGGTGTGTATGATTCTTCTTCATTTCTTCAGGTAAACATATTTTATTCGTCCGAATGGTGCCAACGTATGCGAGACCAATTTGAGATTGGCGCTTGGCTCCTTCCACTGTTGTAAAAAAATTGTCAGCCACAATTGTTCGTTCGTTGTTATTTTACCGGTTTGCTAGTTCACGTTCTTCTGCATCATTGTGTATAATTGGCATTGCAATAGATATTTTGTCTTTGAATCACATGCCCACCAACTTTTGATGCCGTATTTCGCTGGTTTCGATGGAATAAATTGGGTGTATTTAGTTCTGCCGCGATATGGAAACAGATGCTCATCAACAGTTATATTTTCATGCGGTGCATAGTTTTTTGCAAGGTTTTCATTCATAAAGTTCCATATGTCTCGAATAGGAGCAGCTTTATCGAGTCTTTGGCGAAATTCACGTGTTCGACCATTATCAAAACGGATATATCGTATTAATGAAATAAACCGTCTATACGACATGGTTGCTCGAAAAATTGGCAGAGCATCTGAATGCCACAAAAGAGATGCATCTTGCATATTTTTGTGTGAAACACCAGCAGCGAAAAGTATGCCAATAAATGCATCAAGCACAGTGCTGGTCAAATCAATCCAAACTCTTGGAGTTGAATCAGGATTTGCTTGATTCCATTTTAGAGTCGCATCTCTTGCATATCGATTCGTTTCTGTGATGATGATGATGTATGAAATATTGGGCGAAAAAATTCCTTGAATACCTCAATTGGAATAGTATTTTGTTACTTGGGTCCTGCTTTGAAACGCATAATGTTAAGCTGACGCGTACGAGTAGCTAAAGGCTCATTTTTCTTCCATTCTGTACCGTCTTTACCGTAGAAAGAGCACTATTACACTAGAGAATTACCACTATTTCGTTGAGAAGCTTACTGAGTTTCAGTCACATTGTCATCAAACACTTCTTTTTCATCACTATTAAGTTTTCAATATCCGATATCTTCTGGTAAAAAAGTCGGATCACTTTCGTCACCATCGATATCGTTTGGACTAGCGTCTTCGTCTTCATCACTATTTCCATTGTGCATACCATTTATCAAAGCGTTTGTTTGCTGAGTATAAAAATCGGTACTGATACTTCTGTCATGTAGTCGCGTATTATAAATAAATTGCACTTTATCACCCATTATAACCAGCACAAGCAATAAAAACAAACAATATTTAGAGCGACAAATGTATTTCGTTAGCGACGTGTTTTGCAATCAAGTTTTAGTAGTCAACTGAAGCTCAAAATATAAAAAAAATAGCAGCAATTGGAGAAGAAATTAAGAGGTGGCAAAAAAAGGGGATTTCAAAAATAAAAGGGGGATATGAATCTATGAACTAAATGTTTCTTGACTATGTATTAAGTAAAAAAGTAGATTAACAATGTTAATAATGAAAAAAAAAGAACAAACATATAAGTAAATGGAGAATATAAAGAATTTAAAGAAAATAAAAAAAAAAAATTGGGAAAGTTTAAGGTTCAATTTCATAAAAAAAAAATGTATAAGTTATTTTACTTAAAACTCGTTTCTATTAGATAATGTGCACCAGAATTGGTGCATATCATCGGGGTGCTGATTGTTCGTGATTGTGCGAGTACAAAATTGTGTGGGTTGGAGTGTAACACGTGGACGTCATTACGTTTTACTACAATTGCAAATTATTAAATAGCTTTTTGAAAAATCAGTTAAATTTGCGATATAAAATCACAACTGAAAAAGTTATGCGGAGCTAAAGTCGAAATTAATGATTTTTTTTAACAAATATTTTCCACCCCCAAAAATAATTTTGAAAGCATTGAATTTTGTGTTGTTTTTTTGGAAAAGGGCACAAAGCCGCACTCTGTTACGAAAAGTGGCAATAAAAAAAAACAAAATGGCCATCTCAGCCCTTTAAAGGACTTTGACCGAGTTTCTTATGATCAATTTTGTTGTGTGTGATGTGAGATGTGTGCACACAAATGATCGAGAACTGGACCTACATGTTTTAAGCCGACTTCGAACGGCTTATGTTCTCAAGAAGCTTTTAATGGCAGTTTTTACTCTCTGAGGTTTGCCATTGTCTGCAGAGAGGTGACAGCCGAACAGAAAAATTAATTCAATTGAAAAAACTTTCTGTGTCAGATGGAAAATTCGAACCAGGGTTCTCTGGCGTAAGAGTCACACACTCTACTCACTTCACCACGGCCACCATGAAAACTGGCAAATAAACAAATTTGAAAAAGTCGTCTCTTATGGGCAGGCATCCGAAAAAGGGTAATTTTTGCCACTTTAGTCGGCCAACGGTATCGCTGAGACCGAGTTCTTCCCGAACGTTCCAGCTTTTCTACACTTACGTTGGAGATCTATAACGGACCGAAAATAATAAAAAAATTAATGAAAATTTATTATTTTGTACCATTATCATTAATAATTATATATAGATTAATGAACCGTCTTCGCCTTATACAACCAATGCTTAGTCTTGGATCGAAGAATTGGTGGGAAACCATATGTGAGTTATAGTTTTGAATTGAAACAATGTGAACAGTAGAACTTGGCAGGTACACAAACATATGTAATGTCAACCAGCTTAATTTGTATACAACATAAAGCTTCATATTTCGTGCAATATCCCAACACGGGCATATAGTTTATGATTTTTTTAAATTTTGTGCAGAAAACTTAAACATTTCGTGTAGCTTTGGGATTTTAATTGCGAGATGTGAACATCGTACAATTTTTCGCTACGCGCAGGTAGCTTATGATTTTCTAAAATTTCGTACAGAAAACCTAAAAACCTAAACTTTAAACTTCTTAGTTCCAACACAAATAGATGTTAACCAAAATATCATATGTCAATTTGGTGGCCTTAGGTGAAACCGCATGTGAGATCTTAAGTAACTGCCCTGTTCTAAATTTCGAGTCGGAATAGCTCAAAATTCTGAGTTCAAATCCTATCGGATTTAATATGGTGATCTGCATTTCGATCGGAAATGGGATGCTCGAAACAAAATGAAATTAATTCGAATATGTCAAAATCAGCAGTTTTATTGGAGTGTGGGAACCACGCGTACGAAAAAGTAAAACTGAGGACTCTGCGCGATCACAGCAATCCTTTGGATTTCCTTTTTTTTTTGATTCAGTGAATATAGCAAATTGTAAGGTTTACTTCAGACCATTTGATGATGTTTCCTTTAAATTTATTGGAGGAAATTTAATTTATTTATTCATTTATAGAGGAATATAAATAATTCTAAAACATTCACTGTAACACAAAAAACATATTTACAAATTTCACGCAAATTGGATCAACGGCATAGGAGTTTTTAGCGATTTTTTAAGAATTTAATACTACAGCGCCCTCTGGTGTTTGAGATACAGCAAAATTGATAACGTAAAAACATCTTCCGTTCTCGAAAAAATTCGTAAATACAAATTTGCATGCAAATCGAATGAGCGGTTTAGAAGCTGTTCACAATTTTTTAGAGATTTGTACAACAGCTATCTTTGGAGTTTGAGATAGAGGAATATAGATAAGTCCAATATACTCACCGTACCCGAGAACCGCCATTTACAAATTTTCACAAAACTTGAATGAGCGGTATAGGAGTTTTTCGCAATTTTTTTTTAGATTTGTTCTACAGCTCTCTCTGGAGTTCGAGATAAAGCAAAACAAATTATTCCATTATACGTACCGTACCCAAAAATCTCCATTTACAAATCTTAATGCAACCTATGACCTTCACGTTAATGCAAGCAATAAATTGACAAAATTTTATAGCAATCAGGTGGACGGTATTGGAGTGCATTAATAAATATATTCAATAATTATGTGTCCCTTTGTTTGACACCACGCTCTTTGCCCAATCGTCCCAGTTTTCCGGTAGCAAGACATCACTAAATAGTAACTCCATTCTGAGCTTCAATCACAATGTCATCACAATGTTCTGTTATTTTTACTTCCAAAGCTAATCGATACCAAAAATTTGGCTTATATGGGCGGAGTCACACCCCTTTTTTCAATGCCCGTCCAAGTTTTCTATTAGAAACACATCACCAAGTAGCAACTCCATTGTGAGTTTCAATGTTCTGCGATTTTTACTTCCAACGCCTTCGATATCAAAAATTTGGCTTATAATGGCGGAACCACACCTCTTTGTTCAATGCTCTTCCAAGTTTTCTACTAGAAAGACATCACCAAGTGGTAACTCCATCTTAGGTTTCAATGTTCTGTGATTTTTACATCTAAAGTTATTCGATATCAAAAATTTGGCTTATATGGGCGGAGTCACTTCCCTTTGTTCGATGCCCTTCCAAGTTTTCTATTAGAAACACATCACCAAGGGGCAACTCCATCCTGAGTTTCAATGTTCTGTGGCTTTTATTTCCACGATAAACTGATTTTTATGGGCGAAAGGGGATCCAATATTTTTGGAATATCTCTACTAAAACCCGTGCCAAGACTGCCCAAACACACCCTCAAAATTTGAACAACACCATTGGAACGGTTCAGATGTGATGGAGTAACATACCGACACCATTAAATTTTTATATATATAGATACCTATCAGTTGTTTTCGTTTTTATCGTTTGCTATTTTTTTTTTTGTTTATCCTTAGCAAGATTAAGAGCACCCGCACACTACATACTTTTTTATGGAAGTGCGCACACTTGCCAATTGAATCGAGCCCAACTAAAAAATCAAATGGGAGGTCAAATTTCCACTTGTTTTCAAAGTCTGTCAACTATCTGCAGACTGCCAAGTGGATATGGCGTGCTATGGGTGTGTGCACACTAGTCGATCAAATAGTTGGCCAACCATAATTTTAGCTGTTATATCTGATCGAAAGAATATAAGTACAAAGACTGACATAGCAAAATGTTTGTATTCAGTTAGTCTACAAATGACTGGTGTAGTTATTTCAATAATGTCACTACAACAAACAGTATGAACGCTATGGCTCAAAAAGGCAATAAACTCGATTTTTTGCGATTTCAAAATATCTTGGCGGTTGGTCGGTATACGTTAAAACAAAGTCGGGGAAGAAAGTGTTGGGTATTAATAGACTCAATACATTCAAGAAATAAAACGTGAATCATCTAAATTACGTCACTTGGATAGTTTTGCAATTAAAAATTAAGAACTAAAAAAAATTCGGATTTTGGTCCTTTCCCGATTTTTTCTTCAAAAATATATATCTGGTAACCAGATGTCCAAGATATCTGGCTGATATATTAAAATGTTTGTATTTGAGTAATCTATAAATAATTTTTGTATTGCAATATTGTCACTACAATAGTACGAACGCTATGACACAAAAAGTAAAAAAAATTGAATTTTTTGCGTTTACAAATGACCTCGAGGGCGGGTGGGGTGGTAAGAAAAAAAAAGTTGTCAAAAATTGTTTTTTTCATTCATTCGCAACTTTTTATCGCTAATCAACTTTGATGAGAAACAAAAAGTGTGAGAGTGTTATGCCCTATTATATAATCATTTAGAAAAATTTGCAAGTATTTTCTTTTTAGAATTGCGAAACAATAGCATAAAGATTATAAAAAAATCAATTGCTCGAACATGAAACACAACTATGTGCCTTCCGGCTTATAATTATTATTTATTATTATTATTATTATTTATTATTATTTTTATTTATTATTATTATTATTAATTATTATTATTTATTTGAAAAATTTGCTCAGCACAAATGCTGTCTTCTTTCTATTAATGATAAAGAATTTTATATATTTAAACCGGTTAATATAAATTATGATGATACTTGTATTTAATTTTTTTAAGTAAAATACACTTTTCGGTCATCTCACCCCAATGTGTATTGTACCGAACAAGATAAAAACAAATGAATTGATGACACAAACTGACAACAATAACTGCTTCAACAACTTCGTTGTATCATTGCTCCTTTTCTGAAAGACCAAGTGCGGAGAAGTTGTCAGATCCGTGATTTTTTAGTTATGCACCGAGCTCTGTCCATGATGATTTATATTTTGTATATTTTTTGCTTAAAAAGAAAACCAACGAATAACTCTACCGACGCAGTTACAGAACCAAACTGAAAATGTTTCATCAATGATAAGGGAAGAAGATTGCCAGCTAAATGACAACATGAAATAGTACTAATAAAACATAAAACTAAAAAAGTATCGCGACACCAGGATGTGCTGGACGTCAAGGATTGCCGCAAGCAAAATTCCATGCACAACTTTCACAACGACATTCACTGACAGAAGAATGGTTAAATTGTAAGCAAAGATGAGTTTTTTTATACCTTTTTATGCGGTCTGACTTGGCTCAATATACAAAAAAACAGCATCTCACTCCAGTTCATCGTACGTTTAGTAAAGTTAAACAATTCGCTTAGTTAATTGCTTAACAATCTAGCGGAAGACAAACAATGATGAGATAATGGTCGTTTTAATTCGCTATAATATTTAAGAGGTCTGCATACATTTTTTTTATTTCAATTTTTATTTTTTACATTTTTTAATTCTTAAAACGTTAATCTAAACGAAGCTCATACGAATATCAAGTAAATTAGGACTTCTTTTGAATTTTTCACTAAACAAGGTCTTAAAATCTAGTTTTAAAAGTATTTGACACCAACTAAAAACGGTTTGAATCGATATTTTTTTATATTAATATATATTTATTATAAGAACTCAACATAACACACACATTCCCATAGCCAGGATTTCCATGGTGGGTTTTGATAAAAAAAAAATATATAAGTACCAGTTAAAAATGTAAAACAACGATATGAGAATTTTTTCTAGAAAAATTGTTTACTTTTAAAATTATTCTTTAACTTGATAAAAATAATTATTTAAAAAACGGTAATACAGAATATATTTATCTCTTAATTAATACTAGTATCGCATGTAGCCGAAATTCGGCCATGTCAAAATCGGTTTGTTTTTTTTTTTTGCTGAACAATTATAAATGTCTTCCCATGTGTTATAAGCAGCAACAGTTTTCTTGACGCTGACGCGGTGGCAAATTTATTTTGTTAAGAGAGATAGAAAGCACCAACAACAATAATGATGCACAGCTCTTTTGAATTACCTGCTACTCTCTCACATTCTACTCCTGCTCATGCATGCTACAGCAACGATGTTTAATAGAGCTGTGCCGCTATATATTTTGTCGTTGCTTTCTCATTGTCCTATTGGAAAAAAGGGTTTTTACATTTGCTTAGTTTTGCCTATCTTAATCATAATATATTCGAATAAAAATTATATTGTGTACATCTACTCGAAAATACGTTTCCATCAATATGCTTTATGTGAACATGTTGAAGTTAACACAGGTAAAAAGGAATCACAAACTTTTTGTTTGCGTATTGATATATGTTCAGATTACAATTTTTTAACCTCATACATTTTATACACCTAAGGCATTTTGTTAAAAGCGAAATAAAAATAAACAAAAAAAAATTTTAATTTTTTGAATCAGTTCACCGGTTGAAGTTCCGAATCAAGAAAACACATATATAGGGCATTTCACTTGAATGGGAAAACCGAAAATGTATCCATTACATTTTGCTTCTTTTTAAATATCTTGCATCTACATTTGTTGCTAGCTTATGCACAAGATTTTGGCCCTGTGTGAAGCCTAATTCGGGTTACGTAAAGTCGTACAAGCCCAAAGGTTAATATATGACTTTATTTGAAAATGATTTAGTGGATTCAAATTATATACAAAAACGAAAAATTTTAAAACAGTTAAGAACTCAAATTTTTTTAAATTAGATATTTAGTATTCGAGGTATAGAATTTCCTAGAGAGATAGCTGTCAAACCAGTTGTCAAAGTAATCACATGTGTTTGACATATAAGGACTTACACCGGTACAACATTTACAAACCCTGGAAATATATTCAGGGCCCCCCATCTTCAGAGATAATATAATATAGGCATAATAATATAATATAGGCATATAATTTCCAGCGATATTTTGGCTATCCAAATTTTTCGTTCAAGGCGTACTACCTAGCGAAAAAAATTTCGCTGCATGTTCACTGTCAAAAAACTCAATGCAATTCTTATGGGAACTTTGTTTTCATTTTTACAGCATACTGAGCTTATAGTGATAAATACCTCGCCCGTTATTTGCGAAATAAGACCGGCTATGCAGGAAAAAGTGGAAAAAATTGGATAGTCAGGATAGTCTTTACAAGACGTAGTCGCTGCTGCCATATGCCCAAGATTGTTCAAACACTTAGTGCCATAAATTTCGCGAACTTATTAATCCAAAATTTTGACAATTTCATAAACTTGATTTATTTATTTTATTTGAAAAAAGTTTTATACCTTTAAAAAACGATTCTTTTAGTTCTCAGAATTTGAAGTTCAATCAAATATACTAGTTAAATTTCCTATTGAAAATTTCACTCCAGTACTACAAAATCAGCTGATTCCTCATAAGACCCACTGTTTAACTATTTGAACACTTCTGTTACCTTAAGAAATAGTCACACTTGTGATCTTAAGGCCACGAAATGGCCAAGCCTGTATGGATATGGCCATATATGGATATGTTGTAAGAATTAAGTTTTTATTATTAATTTTTTAATTTGGAATCAGTATTAATGAATTTTAAACTTTTATTAATTATTAATTTATATAAATTTTTATTGATAATTAATTTCCAGTTTTTTGAGTGTTAGTTAATAATTACAAAAAAATCACTCGACATCATTTTGAACATTTTCGTCAAAGCTCTCGCCATCTGTAATCTCCACCACAACATAGTCTTCGTCAGAAATGGCTCGAAAAGTATTCATTGCAATTTAATTCCAATTCCTTGGTCACCTAAATTCCTCTCAAATGGAATTCTAAAAAATCGTCAATTCCATTACAGGATTTGTAATTGGTAATTGAATGTTTATATTTATTATTATTATTTATTATTTATTATTATTATTTATTATTATTATTTATTTATTATTATTTTATTATTATTATTAATAACTTAATAATAATAATAATTATTAAGTTAAGTGTCAAGAAAGTAAGATGTAAATAAGTTTTGTTCAACTGTCGTAAAGTTTGTGTAAAATTTGTAAAGTTTGTGTTTGACTAAAAAGATGTATGTTAAGTTCAAACTGTTTTAATTTGTAATATTTATCCTGAAGATGATTGCCGACGGCAGTCGAAATATTGACAATAAATTTTTATAATTAAAACTTGGAGATTTTAATATAAATTTTGGACCTAGAGCCCGCAAAGCCAATTTCTAATTTGTACAACAGGTCGGGAAAATAACATATAAAAATATAAATATTTTATATGAAAATATTGTGTAAGCAGGTTTTGAAAAATTCGTTTAAAATAGCAAGCTGGAGTAATGATTCTCCAACATACGATTTTGAGAATGCATTAAGACGGTCTTCTCATTCAAAACCCGTTTTTTGGACCCTTTTTAAAAAAATTCTTATTTGAAAACGCAAAGAATAATTGAAAACTTTTTTTATTTATTGTATTACAAAAGGTTCAAAGTAAATAAAAAAATTTTTTTGCCTCGATACGTGGGCTGTTCAAAAAGTAATGAGACTTCAAAGTTGGTGGTGAAAAAAAAAGGTGTCGTCACGGCGGCCACGATTTCGGGTCTCCGGAGCGTCTGAAATTAAAAAAAAAACGGGGTTATAATCAGTATAGATGTAATTCTCGGGTGAACCTCAAACTTAATTTTGTGATTTTTTTTGACAAAATGGCGGCCATTCAAAAAAAAAATTTCAATTTCGGGTTTTTTTTTTGTAGTTTAGTGTAAAAAAAAAATAGTAAAAAATTTTTTAAAATTATGGTCGAGGTTCACCCGAGAATGGTGACAATTCTGCGTCGATTCCATTTTGTTTCATGAAAATCGGTTCAGTTGAACTGGAGATATCATGGCCGCCAGTTAGAAAAACGTGGGTTCGAGATAAACGCGTTTAAAGTTTGAAGTAATTTAAAACACTTCGATGGTGCGTGCGCCTGAGTTGATGTGTTTGGGCGAAAGTGACCAAAGAACAGAATTGTAGGACTCATTGGAATTCTGAGTTTCAGATCCAAGGCATCTTTCAAGCAAATTATCTGCCGACAGCGCTTCGTAAGCTGGTTTTATTACCTCCATCACCAAATCAAATAGCTCATTTTGACGAAGACCTTGCTTCACAAAAAAGGCTGTATCGTCTAAAGTATTTCGAATTTCTAAAAATCCTTTCAGGGGCATATTCACAACTACCCAAGCTATAAATAAATGCAAAAAAAAAGTAAAAAAAAAAAAAGTTGCTCAATGAGAAGACCGCCTTAAGAATGAATGTCTCAATACGACGATATTTTCAAAACGCCAAAAATAGGTGGTATAATAGTGTTGGTGAAAATGTACACCACAAAGAAGATCAGTTCAAGATCTTTAAAATATGTGGTCAACATTTTATATTGCCTTAGATATTTTGTTATAATACATGCCCGAAGGACAATTTTTCGATTTTTTATTTTTTTAATTTTCACTGTGTATAACGTGAAAAAAGCAAATATTTTTAAAGTACTATCGACGAGCAAATTTAAAAAAAAAATGGGAATCGCCAAATCAGTTGTTCGAAATAACCGTCCGATGTGACATGGAATCACTGATATATAAATTTAAGGTGCTTTTACAAAATCCTGTACTTGGAAGCTAGGCTTCGCACGGGAGTAATATTTTATACACAAATTTGAAAGCTATAAAGGCAAATGCACCTTTTAAAATCAAAATGTGACTTTTATAAAAAAATTTCTCAGTTGAATAAATTTTTATAAAAAGAAGTAAACAGTCAATTTTATAAGAAATTTCATTATTAGCTCAACCATGGATTCATGGATTTAAGATATTTTCAAAAGAAAAATTAAACATATTATAAATTTAATATTTTTACGATTTTTTAAATTTTATATTATAAAAAATCATTTTAGAAACGTTAAAGCTACAATTTTTTTATTAATAACATTCTAAAAAAACAAAAGAATTACCAATAGCAATTACTGTATATTACTGTATAATTAATATTTAGACTTTAGGTGTTTTTACGACTACCGTACTTCGGAAACGAGACCTCACGCAGCGCCAAATTTTTTTACACATGTTGGGAGTTCTCTGTACACAAAAAGAGGTATAATGTCATGTTTACACCCATGGCTGAATTATAAGATAGGGCCGGCTCAGAGAGGAATGAAGAAGAAAGCAGAATAAAGCGGGCTAGATGTCAAAATCAACTGTTCATCTCGAGTTTCTGTCTGCTCACGTTTCGCAGTTGTGTTTAGGTTAAAATTTGTACAGGATTTTTTTTGCAATTTTAAGACCTCTTTCACATTTTATAGTTTTTATTACACTATTTTTATAATATTTTCACCGAATTATCACAAATTTAACACACGTGACCGAACTATTTGCAACGCGGAAAGATAGAATTCGTTTGCAATTTCTACGAAATTCGTTGTTTTGACAACTAACCAACGTTTTTATTATCCACTCTCATAATTTTTTTAATTTCATAGAATATGTCTTTTCTAGAATAAACCTCTTTTCAAACTTTAAAAAAAATCCATTCCGACAATTATTTTCTCAAGTGAGTAGGGAGCTTGCAAATTGTATAAAAAAATTTCAAACTAAAATTCTACAATTTATATAATTATATTCGTTCGAGGTATAATATATCATGTGGTTCTTTCTAATATCAGAGACTATTTGAATATTGAAAGCCATAATCGATATTGGTACTTAAATGTACAAACTTTTTATAGTAAACTCAAATAAATATAATGTCTGTGACCTTTATGAGCAAAGTTACCACGCAGCTTTTCAGGGCTCAATCGAATTATTTTAAATTTGTATTAAAAATTAAAACTTTTGCGTCTTCAAGTAAATTTACATCATTATTTAAATTTTTTTAAAAAGGGAAATATCAAATTATACTTGTAATAGTCTCATTTCTCATGTGTATTGTTTTTTTTTTGGATTGTTAAAAAAATCGGTAATGTTTTTATTTTATAGTTTAAGCTCATTTATTTTGTAAATCAAATCAACAGAAACAAATTATGTTTCTGCCGTTTTGATTGATCATCTTCTCCCATGACTGTGATAGCTTCATTATTCCGCGCAGGCTTCCACTTTCCTCTGCAGAGACCCTCTCAAGGTGCTGTTTGATAAGGCCCTCATTATCAAAGGTTTTACCACCAATGAGTCTTGCAGGGAGTGGAAAATAGGGTAGTCCGAGTACCGGGTATAAGGACCGGACTATAGGGGGGATGGGTCAACACATTCTATCCGAACTCGAGCAATTTTTGGGGTGCCACCAAACTCGTAGAAGGCCTGGCATTATCGTGGTGGAAGAGAACCCCCTTTCAATTGACCAGCTCAGGACGTTTCTGTCGAATGGCATAGCTCAATTTCTGTAGTTATCCACAGAAAACTTCAGAATTTATAGTTCTATCCTGTGGGAGAAGCTCGTAGTAAACAGTCCCCTTGAATTAGAATTCAACCAGATTGAATTGCAGAACCTTCTTTTTCTCTCTTGGACCAGCTTCTTTTTCTGTTGACAATATTATTAACAAATTCACTTTTCGTTACAAGTTATCAGAAACTTAAGAAATAGCTCGTTTTTCAGGTTTCATGAGCCTATCGCAACTGACAACTCGATAAGCTTTGTAAATTTCTTTAACCAGACATTAAATTTTTTGATAAAACCAGCGGACGTTAAATAATTGTGAACCTTTCCAACAGACAAATTTGGCGCACTCGCAATTTATCTGATTGTCAAATGCTTGTTTGTCTCCACTAGTGTCTTGATTTGGTCGTCGTCAATCGAGGGCCAAACAGAACGAGGAGAAAAACTTTAAATCACGGAAACGGGCAAACCACTTCTGAAATTTTTTTTTCTTTAATCACTTCTTATCACTTCTTTAATCATTTCTTCTCCATAAAGTTCCACTAATTTGCCTTCCGTTCTATCTTGCAACTGAAAAAATAGCAACTGACTTAAGTTCTCCATTTTTAAAACTATCTTAAAATATGACATCCACAGAAAAGCACGAGAAACTGAATTAATTTATTTGTTTTTGTTTTTGATGTAAGTAAACTTGTCTTGTAAGCTGAGTAATGTGACCAAACATTTCAGAGCAAAAAACAGTGCACAAAACCTGATTTCGGCATTAAAAAGTAGTACAAAAGATGTACATTAAAGAAAAAGCAGTACAAAAAAAGAAGTACACTCTTAAAAACAAAAAATCAAATATGAATACTAGGGTGTCCGAAAAAAGTTGAAGTTGTTTTTTTTATGTGGTACAGACCTAAATTTTTGTACGATAATTAAATAACTGTAAAAAAAATTTGGTATACCTAGGACCACGTGAACCAATGCAGACTTGCATCGGTTCATGTCAGTACTTGGTTATATGGGAAAAAATGTTCAATTTTTCAAAAAACCCAAATAACTTTAGTATAAGTGTTAATTTTGAAAAAGCTGGTCTGCACCTCGTTTTTTATTCAATTTATCTTTAAAATAAGCTATGAAAAGCTAATGAAAATTGGACGAAAACTATTAGAGTTGTGGTTTTTTACTTTTCGAAAAAAGCTCCTTTTTGTTCTTGTATTAAAAAAATCTAAAAAATCCAATTTTGAAAAAATTTCAACGAAATCTTGTGGATATGTTTCCTTAAACTATACCAAATGTAGATGCAAAAAATTGTGTAATTATGTTGAATAACCTGGTCGTTACGAATTTTTGCTGGAAGTGTTCCTTTTTGAAAATTTCGTGTTTGAGTATTTTCATGAAAAAACTCACAAAAATCCAAAAATCCAAAATTTGGAAACAACAGCACAGATCATTTAAATATAGTCTTGACCTATGTATTGCAAGAAATTTAAGAAACCGAAATTCGGGGAAAATGTTATATCTGTTGAAACTTGAGATTTTTTTCAAAAATTAAAGTTTCCATTTCTAGCATTTCGATCACAAGAAAGTAGATTTTTTGAAAAGTAAAACAAATCATAACTCTGATTATTCTCTAGCTTATTTAAAGAAAAATTGAATAGAAAACAAGCTGCGTACCAGCTTTTTCGAAATTTACACTTATTCAAAAGTTATTTGGGTTTTTTGAAAAACTTTTTCCCCTTATATTCAAGTACCGGCATGTACCGATACAAGACGGCACGGGTTCCCGTGTTCATAAGTTCACCAAATTTTATTATATAAAAAACAAAATAAAAGAAATTACGCTGTTAAACAGAAATTTATTGATCAAAACACTTAAATTAAATAATATTACGTGAGATCAAATACACACAATTAAAAACTTTAAAAAATAGAAATTATAAATTATAGCAAAAATGTAACTTCAAACCGTTTAATTAAAAAAAACCTATATGTATCGCATACAAGTTTTTGTATTTAAAAATATATACTCGTAAAAATATTTCTTTGCGAAAAATATAACTTAGACCTTTTTCAGTATTAGTCTTTAAATTAATGCAACATAGGTACAAATTAATTGAATAATTTAAAAATGTTTAAATGTAAAAATTTATTCTGTGTCATCGCTTTCTTATTTTGTACACTCATATTCGATTTTTTTGAATTTATATTTTCCTGAGCTAGTAATTTGCCTCAAAATTGTTGGTCGAGCTTTTAAAAAATAAAGAAACAACATCGATACAATTGTACTCTAAGTTTTACTAAATGGTTGCAGTACATTACAAACGGATGGCTAACAATTGTGATTCTTCAACTGTCCATGCTTTATTTATAACATAAACATACGCTCGAATACAGCTGAAGTTCCAGCAAGACAAAGAGCGTACTATAATTACAAGGAAGGAGTGGCAACCAGGGATAATTATATCATGGGTAAATTCAGTGCATGGAAGTACTTCAGTATGAATGTGTTTATGATGTCGCAGAGTCCCCGTACACAGAGTCTAACTCATCTTTCATTTGCGTAGACATATTGCCTTTCAAAAATAAATTTTTAATGACAGCTCGATACTCGATTTGTGTGTGTCGGCCGTGGCACAGTGGGTAAAGTGTGTGGCCCATACGCCAGAGAACCCTTGAACTCTTCAGAGAACCCTTTAGTTTTCGTTCGATAGTCGATTTTTTCCATTTTCACAAAAACACTCACATCGACTCAATCAAACGATTGTCAAATATTGTTATTTGACATACAGCGCATACAAAATGCATGAAATTTTAGTGAGCACCTGTCAAAAGCTGCACAACTATATTCCCTAGCTCTTCTTGATGAGTGCTGCCATCTTCTCGTTAAGGTCGGAAACTTTTCAGACCATGCTCGTATATTATTTTGTCTCCCCATAGTTAATTTTTCAATTGAATAGTATATCATCATATTGATCAAAAGGAAACCAAAAAATTACCGAGGAAATAAATAATTTTTGTGATCTTGAGTTAACCTTTTTTTCAAAAGCAGTTTCTGACATCGAAAAACGTACCTTTTTTCTTAAAAGAAGATTTTTCTTGAACTCGACCACTTGTTGTGGAACATCAATAGTAGAATATTATTGCCTTCTACTTTAACCACAGCATTAAAATAAGTTGCCTATAAAATATTAGATATATTTTGAATACTTATTAAAAAATTATAAAGCTATCTGATCCTTGACAAACAGAAACCAAAGTTTGCAAAATAGGTTGGTGAAAAAAACTCTTACACCAACTATATAGTTTCCTGAGTTATTTTTTTAATAATAATAATAAAAAAAGCAGTACAAATGCATGTACTACGTAGTACGCAGTGCAATGGGTGAAAAAACAGTACTGTACTGTCAACAGCAGTATGATTGGTCACATTAAGTATACGTCAACAGATCTTTGACGATTACAGTGATGCCTACCAAAAAAATATACACTTTCTTCTTGAGCATCCAAAAATATCTTCTTTAATACTTTCTGGACCCTATGAAGGGGGGAACCTTAAGCCTTAAACGCCCAAAACCCCCTTGGCTACGGGTTTGACAGACAATGAAAAAAACTTTTTCTAAATAGATAAGTTATCACATACAAAATAGTATAAGAAATTTACATAAAAAATCTTGGAAAGATTTATCTATTACTTTTTGAATTTTAAAAGTTTCGAATTTACAAAACTATGAAAAAAATGAATTTTCACCAGAGCTAAAATATTCAATTTATTATATTTATTTATTTATAAATCAATATATATTTATTAAAATTTATTGCTTCAAATCAATAGCCGCGTTTTTTCCAACATCCGAATCGGATTTGGATTACGACTTAGAGTGCAAAAAATTAGAGTCACAGCTGGATGGTGTTGTGAACATATGAAGAGCTGGATTTTGTTTTGCATGCATATCGGATTTGGATGTTGAAAAAAACGCAGCTAATATTTGGAAAAAATATTATGCTTTGAATTGGAATAGATGTTTACCCTGTTTGTTAGAATAATAACATCTCTGCTACCGAAGAGTTTTTTAGAAAAATTCTTTTGCGTATCGCGAAATTGAAATCATTCAAGTTGAATAAAATACATATCTTTGTTGTTTGTACAGACTATAGTTCAATTCGAACTTAAAAATTGCTGAAGCAACAAGCATGGTATATTTAACACTAGCAGGACCCAGTGGTCCGCGGCTTCGCCACGGACGTTTTCTTTTATCAATAAATACGAAACCAGTGCTGGCAAAAGTATTACAATATTAGTACATACACTACTCTTATGTCTTCCGTACTACCTAAATTTTATTTGTGAACTACTATTAGTGAACAGTCTTAATTAATCTAAAATTTCAAATGTTCCACTATTTGGTCAATATGAAAAACTCGGATTTAGTTGTGTATTTAATTTTTACGTACATACACAAAAAGAAAAAACCTTGAACAGAACTATTCTTGCCTCCATACTGACAAATAATTTATCATCTCAGCCTAGGAATTCCTTCTAACCTTAGGAATAGTCAATATGAGAAACTTTGTTCGTATACCCGAGAAACAATTTGTGTCCGTTGCAAAGAACTCAGGCACAAAAGCCCCGAGTATCGGACACAATTTTATTTTCTAAAAGTTACGAGCAGAAACGAAAATCTGCGAAGTTTATGAAAACAACGAAATCCAGCAAACAGAACTCCAGGAAAAATTCATACATGTATCCAACTGATGATATAATAATAAGGTAGGGTAAGGAGATACACGACACCGACCTCTTATGCCAAAATTATAAAATATAGTGCTGCCGTATCTTAAAAATATCCACGAAAAATCAATGCTTGTTCTGTGTGTTTTTTATGATTTACTTAGCTGTGTTGTCATGTTATAACTTGGTAAATATCGATGTTTGACAATTTGTCGAAAATTCGTATGTTGTACCACATTTGACAGGCGATCATTTTGATAAAATATCGCTTTGTGTAATTCTTTTCAGCCAATTCTATTCATTTTTTTTTTTTGACGTACTACATTAATATTGATATTTCGAAATTCGCTTCGAAAGCGGAGATACAATATGTAGCCACTGGAATATAGGAAAGTACATTATTTTATTATAAGAAAAGTTCTGAAGTTTTTTTTTTTGTTGGGATTTTTCATTCGCCATTAGGCCATTTATTTTATTCGCTATAAATTCTTTCTCTGATACAGTAGTGCACTTCAATTTGTTTGATTTGTGAATATATTAAGTAAATACATATTTATAGTTAATTTAAAAATTTTTAATAATATCAAAAAGAAGATCTGCCAAAGAACGTGTTACAAAGAAAATTTAAGTTACTTTAAGTTCCAACAGATTAAATAAAAAGAATAAAAATGTAAAATGTAAAAACAAATTTTTGATTTATGTTCAGCAGTTTAACAGTCTGTCTAATGGCAGTAAAGAAATTATGTATTTCATTTAAAGTGGACATTAGAATTAAAATTATATATAAAAATTAAGAACACAAAAAGCTATACAAAACCCAATTGGCAATTTTAATTTACTGAACAAAGCTTTAAACAGCGATTTATTTCCACACACTTTCCCTAAATTATCCTATTTTTTCTACAAATAATTCCCTTTCTTATTATTTGTCCCACATTAATCGATAATACAGAAAAGTGGCAATGCTAAAATACATTTTGACATTCGAGGTCGGTGTGGTGAATCTCCTTACCCTACCTTATAATTGTATCATGGTCAAGTTCAACCTGAACACGACTAAAGGCACAGTACAGGCACAGGAAGGCATACATACAAGTTTAATATTTCTTGCCGAACGAACACGACTACACCGTGATGGTGAATTACCGACAACAGTACAGTACAGGCACAGTGCATGGTATAATGATTTACAAGGTAGGAGTGACAGTTCTGTTGGCGATTTGGAGTTGTCAAAAATACATCGAAAAAGAGAAAACGAAGAAGCAGCAAAACAGATGAAAAGCTAAACTTTGTATTGATTTGACAACTCCCGATCGCCGCTCGTGAAAAAAAGGTAGTTTTCAAGGCTACCTTGTAAATTATTGTATCATGGCACAGTGCAGGCACAGGAACGCAAACATACAAGTTTCATATTTTTTGCCGAACGAACACGATTACACCGTGATGGTGAATTAACGACAACAGTACAGGCACAGGAATGCATACATACAACTTTAATATTTTTGCTCTCCTCTTATCGAATTTAAATATACAGTTTTATATTGAAATTGTTGTTATTCTACAAACGTAAGGACGCATGCGCAATGGAATTCACTATGCGCTCGGCCTTACAGTCATTTGGAATCATGCGCCTAGCAGTAAGGTGTTCGTGGAAGAAAAAAAAAGCAGACTTCTTAAAGGTCTTTTGACAAAGCATCAGTGCGATTTTTCTTAGAAGTGGTGCTTAGTAGATTCACCAACTGCGCTACTAAGAAGTTCTTGAAAATAAAAATCCAGTTGCGCAGTTTTGGGGAATCTACAAAGCACCATTTCCAAGAAAAAGCACACTGATGCTTTGTCAGAAGACGTTTAGGAAGTCAGATAAAGTGGAGGAAAAGTATTTCTAAAAACTTTTCGTGGTCAGGACAATCTGGTCTGAGTAAAGGTAAATACCGTACCAAACAAATAATGCGCAGTTCACATTTTTCAGATGTTGGTATTATTGGTTAATAAAATTTCTTTTCATAATTTCAGCAATCGAGAAACTTGTGTTTTCAGGCGGAAAGTGTTTACAACGGAAAGTGTTGTAAGCTTTAGAGCAAAAAATGAAAATGTTGTGACTCATCAATCTATAAAAAAAGCCATTTAAGGGTTTTTGAAAAGGTCGTGAATAAGATATAATCGTCTTAATAAAAATAAAAACCATTATTTGGAAAAATACCCATGCGCTTTCTTCTTATTTTCCAGTTATAGGTCAGTCTAGCAACGATACTATTTTGGTTCAGGGTAATTTAATTATATTCAGCGATCTGTAAGTAAAACATCGGGCAATTTTCAGTGAAAACATCAAGAACTTTTCGCACCCCATATTTTTCAATAATTGTATATTTTCGATAATTTGAATTGGCTATAGTCGGGCACATTTAGTTTTAATGTGCACGACCATAGTCCACTAAAAGTAACGAGAATACAGAATAGTTTCACTGATTGGTGTGCCAAAAGTACTCGATGTTTTAACTAGAATTTGTCTTATATTTTGCTCACATTTCCCTGAAATTAACCGAAATAGTATAGTAACTGGCCTGAGTCTAAACTGTAATGTACCCTAAAAGTATCCGATATTTTAACTAAAATTTGCTTGATATTTAACTCACATTTTCCTGAAAATTTACCGAAATAGTATCGTAACTGGCCTAAGTATCAACTGTAATGTTCCCGAAAAGTACCCGAAGTTTTAACTGAAATTTGCCCGATATTTTTCTTACATATCCGTGAAGATTTATTGAAAAGTGACCAAAAAACAACCGACTATATTTGGGCACAATTAACCTACGAGTGCCCGATAGGTCTTCGTTCGAACCAAGGTGCCTGACCAAGGTATTACAGAACTAGGACTTTTTGCGGTGCATGTGTCGGACATTTACCGACACGAGCACCGGATACATATCTGCTACTTTATGGACACAAAATATGAAATTGTTTCTCGGAATATACAAATTCCTTGGTTGAGTTGATACATTTTTTGTCAGTATAGTGTCAACAAAAGTTTCTGTCAAGGTTTTTGCTTTAAGTGTACCGTTACTCTTACAAACAGAACAACTTTCTTGTGCATACTCAGAACCACTCTTTTCTCTTGTCGTCGTTTGACTTTGCCGTTTTTTAGTTTTACTGTCCAAAGTAAAAAAAAAAACAATTCAACTAGTCTTTTTTTGTTAGTACAAAACGTATCTACGTTAATACGTAGTTATATTAGTCCGTTTTTTTTAATCAATTTATTCACTCGATTTTAAATAGCACAAATTCTAAAAAGAACTATGACATTTTAATATTTTTGTTATGGCATAACATATGGCAAATGATTTTTGAAGCGAAGCTTTTTACGGCTCGTTCTGTAATTTGCTTGAGTGAAATCTGGAAAACATTCGAAATGAAATTTATTGAAGAAACTGAGAAGCATATTATAGATCAAACAGGAAGCAAAAAAGACTTAGTTTTGTGGAAAACATTTTCAAAAAGCACGAAAAAAAAATTTATTTTTCCAACATTTTGCTTCATAAGCACCACAAAATTTATCTAAATCAATTTTTTAAAAAATTTTAGTTGTTGGACAGGTTTCTAGCACTAATTTGGCTTTTACAGATTGAAAAATATTAATTAGTCGACGAGTTATAGCCAAAAAACCATATAAACAATATGCTGAAAATCGGCATTTGACTGCAAAGTTCGAAGGTCGATTAAAAAAAATTTGAACTAACATAAACAAACGCCGCGATACAGGTCTTCTAATTCAGCCTATATTTTCACCCCTCACTCTCAGAATCGACCTAATTTTTGCTAACCTGAATTTGTTCCACAGTGTTATAATAATAAGCACATGAAACATTAATTAGCATGACCTGTGAATTGCCCAATTAAAAATATTTTTTTTTGGCCCGCTGGGGAATGAACTCGTACCCACTACTTAAGAGTTATATACGTCATATCCCAGGACACAAAGCTTTGTTAGAAAGAGTTGTTGATTCAATGTTAAGTATAACAGAAGCAATGCTGCAGTAGCTCGTCACAATCTATCAATAGATATCGGATTGTGTATTGGCTATACTACAACAACTAACAAAAATTTGCTTCTACTTGCCACAAGATGTCAGCAGCATCGGTATTTTCCTTAGCGCATTCACATCAACACAAAACAAAACAAAACAAATCACAACGATGCTGGTGACATCTTGTAGCAATTAGAAGCAAATTTGTGTTAGTTTTTGTATGATAACCAATACACAATCCTCATCTCTTAATAGATTATGCTGCTATGCAGCAACATAGCTTCTGTTTTACTTAATATAAATCAACAACCCTACGTAACAAAGGCTTTCGGGGTTCGTAAATAGCGTAATGAACTTTTAAACAGAAGGTTTTAGTAAAGTCTTTAAACCTGTTGATCACGAAATCCTAGCTTAGAAACTAGAAAAATTTGGTATATCAGATACTGTGCTGAAATGACTCAAGAGTTTTCTCTGTGAAAGATTCCAATATGTAAAATAATTTCAGGGTACTCTGTCTAAAAAGATTGTTGTCTCGTCGGGTGTACCTCAAGTCAGCCATCTTCTCCCACTTCTCTTCAACATATTTATTGCAGACATATCTGAAGTTTTGCATGATGTCCCCAATAAAATTATACTATAACATTAGATCAGAAGTGGATTCAGTATTCTTACAGAATAATCTTTTGTCTCTGAAACAGTGGTGTAGTCAAAATAAACTTTCCTTAAATATAAATAAGTGCTACGTTATAAGTTTTGCCGTAAAAACGTAATTACATATAGCAGATACATGCTAAATAAGATGGAACTTAAAAGGGTCAACCACATAGCAGATGTTGGAATAATTCTTGATAGTAAGATGCGCTTTAACCTTCACTACGATCATGTCATATCCAGGGCAAACAAAATGCTAGGATTCATAAAATGACGTGCAAAAGAATTCAAAAACCTTTGGGTAACTAAAACCTTATACTGCACATTAGTGCAACCAATCTTAGAATACTGTTGCATAATTTGGAACCCAGCTTTTGTAGTGCATAGTGAAAGGCTAGAATCTATTCAAAGACAATTCTTGCTTTTTGCATTGAGAGACCTATACGATCCTCGTGACTATACAAATTTACCACCATACGATAGTAGACTTAAAATCCTTAATTTAATGCCGCTGTCATCAAGGAGAATATTACTTTGCTCATGCTTTACATTTGATGTTATTACTGGCAACATTGGTAGCGAATACATCTCGAGCAAGGTACTATTTAATGAACCAATAAGGCCAACAAGGTATACAAAATTGTTAAAAGAATCGCATCACAACACTATTTACGCATCGAACGAGCCCTTGAATAGATGTTGTAAATTATTTAATAATATTAAATAATATTGAACGAGCCCTTGAAGAGATGTTGTAAAATATTTAATAATATCAGCGAGCATTATACACCGCCAATATTGAAATTCAAATTCAAGCATTCCAGTTCCAAATCACTTTTCTCTTCATAACTATCCCCTTATAAAACACCAATTCACATCCTATGCCCAATCGTACATATAAGCGAATCTTCTCCAATTCTTTTTTCACCATTCTGATCCCTCTTCTATTTCCTTGATCTAGCATTTGTAGAAAAATTGTAAATGAAAAATTTTAATGTTAAATAAGTAAAACACGGCATTGTAATATTAACTCTATTCTTCCATATCCAAATGCCTCTTTTTACATTACCGTCTACCACCCATACCTAAACAAAAATGAGTTGTTCTCCCATTTAGCTTTCCATCTTAATAACATTTTAGCATAGTATTGAAAATCAGTACATATTTTTACTATGTGTATAAAATCTGTTAGTATGCAAGCTTAGTATTTTAGTTCCCCCTTCGTTTTTCTCCTTGTCTTTTCTTTTTGACGTGTTTTTGAAAATGTGTCGATTCATGTGGGCGGACTACGCCTACTGAGAATTGCATATCTTCTACACCTAAACAAGGAAAGAGGAGAGAAAAATAAAAAATGAAAAGAAATGGTTTTTAATAATTTGATATTAAATTTTCTTGTTGTGATAGTCGCAAGCAAAAATGGAACATCAACTCTTATATAAGAAAAGAGTGTGGGAATAACGAAATTTAATAAAATTTACTGGTGTAAGTACTAACGTGTGTTTTTCAATTTACTTTATGTTATTTTAAATTTTAAAGTTAATTTATCAAAAAGAAAAAACTATAAAGTTATCAAATCCATGTAACTGCGAAAAAGCTTCGCTTCTCTCGTGTACCCAACTACGCACCTGTGTTTTTTCTTTTGTTTGTTTGCTCAACAGTTTGTTAAAATTTTACGAAAAATACATTTTCTGCGTCAATTTTTCAATTTAATGCAGAAATTACGATTTTAAAACAGTCGTCAGTCGTGTTTTTTTTTTTGCTAGTTTCTTAAAAGCACTCTACCAACGAACTTTTATACCAAACAATTTTAATAAAGTTTATAAATCTTAAATTTTAGGTTTTCTTTTTTAAAAAGAAAAAGAATCAAATTTTCGAAAAACTATTCGCATAAAATTTAAACTTGAAAAAATATTTTAATGCCAACATTTTTCCACATTTTTGTCATCCAACATCGACTGAACAAATTTTCGATTTTTTTCCGAACAAAGTCTAAGACATGAATAAAAATTTGTGCAGATTTGTATTTCTTACCAATTACACTACGCGATAAATTCAAGGTCAATGTCTCAGAATGGAACCCAGCATAAGTAGACGTATGTTGGAACTGAAATCGACGAAAGGTTTAGTGAGGTAAGCTAAGCATTATTTTTATAGACACTTAAAATGTTTGTGGTTCAAGAAAAATTTTTAAAATTATTTTGAGTTTCTATTAAATTTGTACTGGTTGTTACTGGTTCATTCTTTTTTCGGAAAATTTCTTCTAATTGACTTGCTCTACAACTTTGCTGAGCATACTATACAAATCAGGCTTTCATTGAACTAATTTCAAATTTTTATATATTTTTGCACACTTGAAAAACTCTTATAGCGTTAACACTAGAACGTGTAATATAGTTTCCCCGTTTAAGACTACTGTTGTTATTTACTTGACGTAAGTGAAAATTTTTGAGATGTTGTTAGATAACAATGAATAGTTCTGAAACTAAAATGTTCGTCACATTTTTGATGATAGCGATGATTTTGGATACGAACCGCCAACTTAAACCGTTCGTACAATGTAAATTTTTATAAAATTAACAGTTCTAACGCACAACGCCCTATCTTTGGAACTAAAAAAAAAATCTTTGGTGCAATATATACGACAATAACGAAGAATACAAAAATGACGTCAATATGATTCTAGCTATAGTTTGTTTTGAAAAGTAATAGAAAAAGATCAAAACAACTTTGCCGTAGGAAGTATGAACAAATTTTCAACCTCTTACAAGTTACAATCAGAATAAAAATAATAGAATCTCAAAAAAACTTAAAAAAATTTCCAGCTTACTTCACCAAACCCTTTGTGATTTTGAGTATCTTCATATGCCTTGAAGTGTTGCCAGTTTAGGGGTGTTCCCTTCAAATTTAGTAGTTTTTCCCTCATTTAGGGGGAATCTTAGGGGGTAAAAATGTTTAGGGGTAAATTTAGAGGGAGAAAAAAAATGTAGGGGGATAGAAAATTTTAAAAAATGTTAAAGCTTCTCTTGACAACTTTAATGGAAGCGTTACAGAAGAACATTTTGGTAGCTAAAATTCCTTGAAAAAGTTTGCAACTCTGTAATGTAGGATAATTTCGTTAAAATTCGCTGTAAGTATATCGAAATGAATAAAAATGTCAAAAATGAAACAAGTACAAATAGAAGTGAACAAAAGAAATCATAAAGAGAAGTCAAAAAAAGAATTCCATTGAACGAAATTTTTAATTCGATTTTCAAAACGATAATTCTGCAAAACGCCTCCCATCGTATCTACCAAAAATTATGCACAAAAATATTTTAAAAGCTGGGAGAGTGATCCACTGTTTAAAGGTAATATGATTATTGCATGCACGTGCTTAGCCATTAGAGTCAATGACAGGCGGAAAATAATGAAAATTTGTGATTTTAGGTTGATTGCAAAAGCAGGTATTGCAGATGATATACGTGCGTATTGCGTATACTGATCAAAAACCGTGTTAGCTCATAAAAAAAGCATTATGGATCACGCCAAGACCATGGCAGATTATAAGGTAGGGCCGACTCGGAGAGGAATGAAGTAGAAAGCAGAATAAAGCGGACTAGATGTCAAAAATTAGGAACTGCCGTGGTCATTACCAATAGTATAATTACACAATTAGAAAAATACAATTTGAATTGGAAAATTTGATTGGAGGCGGAACTTACGGAGCCAATGCTATGGCGGTTCTGTAAACTGAGTATCAGCTTATTTGACTAAAAAAGTGCCTAATTTAATTACAATTAAATGTTTATGTCATTTATTGCATATTTGTCCTGAAAAATCGTGCGATATTCTGCAAACATTTTGATACATTAGTTCAAGATAGTCATATTTGGTTTTCTAAAAGCACAAAAAGAAACACCAAATACGCAGACTTGTATAAAATTATGAATGAAAATATTCCAAAGAAAATAGCTAAACTATCGGGCACTAGATGGTTAGCATGAGTTAATGGAATCAATATATTTTTAGATCAATGGGAAACTCTCAAGCTAAATTTTGAAAAAGCTAAGTTATCAGAACGTGGGGACCCAGGGCTTAAGGCAGATACACTCTATCAAATGTACCAAGACGTTGGCAACAAATTATACTTATATTTTCTGCGCTTTTCCTTGAACGATGTTATCAAAACAAACGAATATTTTCAGTCCGAATCAGCAGATTCCCTAAAACTTTTGAAAGACCTGAATGACTCTCTATTCTGTTCTCAAAATAATTGTAGTTTCCCAGCAACTGGAAAAAGGTAATAAAAACGAGTTGTGTTCATATCAATTTCGTCGGTATTTAATGCCCGTCAGGTATATACGTCATGTATATATTTTGGGTATGAATTCACATATGTTTCTTCAAATTTGAATTCGGAAAATCAATTGTTGGATATCAAAAAATCGATGTCAGGAATCTCTCATAAAATAAGCTGAAGAAATTCAAAAAAGAGTACCAAGAAACATAGCAATTCTTTAAGAAATTTGTGTTTTTAGTCCTGAAATAGCTTCAAAGGAATTGAAACGGGATGTTACTGACATAGCGCATGCGTTTGGAAAAATCATTGGTGGCAATATTGATGAAGTCGTGCGGGAGTGGAATCTTCTTCATCGGTTAGATATCGAAAACGTACAAATTTCCTCAGACGAATACTGGACAAAAATCATGGAACATACTGATGCCAGCGGAGAGGGCAAATTCCAACATATCTCGAAACTATCAACTGCAATGCTGTCGTTGCATTTTTCCAACGCGGCTGTAGAAAGAGCATTTTCAATCATCAACATAATTAAGAACAAATTACGGAACAAAATGGCAATAGGAACAGCGGATGCTATTATGCGCGAGAGCTGTACACGAGAGCTGTACAACTTTTGAACCATCTGCAAAAATGTTAAAAAATTTTACCCATGAAACCGTATACAAAAGCGAATTTATATACGAAGTTCTGGATGCATTCAAAGACTTTAAAAATGCTTAAGCCCAAGCTTAAAAGATAAAAATTAATTTAAATACGTGCAAAAAAAATCTATTTACATATGCTGTAAGAGATGTGTTATAGAATGCGGCAACATAGATAGATAAATGGGCACCTACATAGCACCTACATACCAAGCTTCACTTTGAAAACATGTACAATTATAGAATTATAATAATTTCGTAAAAGTGGGCATATATATAATCCAACCATGCCCATTTTCAGTACAGTTACCGATAATAAGCATCCGAACTAAATTACCAAATTTAAGCTTAATGTTAAAGTAGGCGTGGCAAATATAACATAGCCTATCACGATTTTGCTTAAATACCTAATAGGATGGTACCTATATCGTCTGAATCGGTTCAATGGCTCTCGCGTGATTGCGGATCATACCTTTAGTGTCACAATGCTTTTATACAATTGTACTAGCAGGACCGTGTTGCCCGCGGCTTCGCCACGGACGTTCCAGCAACCATCCTTTTTTTATGGTAGGTGAAAGGGGGTGCGAAAACAATCTACGGCCAAAATTTCAGCGCAATCGTACCAGAAGTTTTGAAGTCTTAATGATTTCTTAAAAGTGGGCGTAATTATAGTGCCACCACGGCCATTTTTAGGACAGTTGCCAACGGTAAGCATATTTCAGTCCAAATTACAGTCTTATACGACCAAAACCGTCTGAAATATAGTATTTTCATTGATATGTGGGCGTTAAAAGAGGGCACGGAAACCCATTTTTGATACAATTTACGAAAGAAACAATCGATATTTTCGGAAATATTGCATTTTTATTGTTTTGATGGCGGTAAAAGGGGGGTTTGTTTAAGACTAAGGATGCAATAACCTAATCTAGGACGCAAGTAATACACGTTTTAAGTTTGAGCGAAGTCTGTTCAGCCGTTTATATTTTTATAAAAGTCAAACAAACAAACAATAAAAAAAAAACAAATAAACAGAAAATTAATTTTATTAATATAGATTTTGGAAATATTTTTTAAGTAACAGTTGTTATTGTCAGAAGTCATTTTAGTCGTTTCGGTTTTTTGGAATATTTTTTTTTTTTTTTTGTTATGCAAAGTTGAGTCTTTTATCAAAAATTAATATGTTCTTGAAAAAAGAGAATTTTTTTTCATATTTTTTTTTTTGAAGCATTTTTATGCACTTTTGCGTTAAAAAGGTGTTGGGGCTTATTCCACCCTGTGTAACCGGAAAGGGTTCTTCAACTTTGGTGTGTTCAATTTTTTCGAGTACTTTTTTAACCATTTTTAAATGGTATGAAAATAAATTGAATGTTATGCACTTCGGCTAACAAAACAATTTGTAAAAAACACTAAAAATACAATTTACATCTCAATTATATAAAACTTGTATTCGATAACGTGAATTGTTTTGGAAAGCTAAAAAACTTATTAATCTTATTAATTTATTAACTTATAAAAAGTTAATACCTTTTAGATATATTTACGTTTTATTGAATGAATTTAATAATCATTTATAATAACCATTTTAAAAATTAAATCAAATCAATTAAAAAAGTCTTATACGAATGTGAACGAATTTATACACTAAAGCTATGTAGGCCGTAAAATCATGCTAAAAAATCCCGTACACTCAACCCATACCAATGCGAAGCTTCAAAGCGATGTAATTTGCAGCGCACGGCGTTTCACTTAAAGCTTAAATTGTTACCATAAATTTGATGTACTTCTATTTTCCAGCTTTAGGAGACTGTTCCTGTCTTTTGTTCCGGATTTTTAAAGGCTGATTAAAAAAACTACTGCAGATATTTATTAAAACTTTGTTTATTATTTTCATCAAGTATTCAAGAACACAAAAGAAAACTGTTTTTCTAAAATTCATGAACATGTAACCCAACAGGTGGCCTTGCAAATTGACGTCCAAAAAAAATTCATTTTCCGGTGGGACAAATAACTCCATACTGGGCCATCTGACCAAAAAGGTTTGTGGTTAATTTAAAGACCTACCTCTTGGGATCGCCGTGGCCCGATTTTTAAATTTTTGAAAAAAGTTATTGAGCTCAAAGTTGAAAACCCGAAAATTTATGACTTTTTGAATGAATGAAAAAATGCAAATGAAGCCACGACGATCCCAAGAGTAAGGTTTTTAAATTGACCACAAACCTTTTTTTCAGATGAACCAGTATGGATTTATTTGTCCCACCGGAAAAGTATTTTTTTTTTGGACGTCAATTTGCAACGCCACATGTGGGCTTTCATGTATATGAATTAAAAAAAAAAATAATTTTTTTATTCTTGAATACTTGATTAAAATCATAAAAAAAGTTTTTATAAATATCTGCAGTAATTTTTTTATCAGCCTTTAAAAATAGCTCGAAAAACATGCAGACCGGAACAGTCGCCTTAAGAATTCTGTACACAGCAATTCAACATTTTGCATAGACGTTTACGCCCAAAATGACGGCTTTTGTTTGAAACTGTGAGCAGAAAATTAACAATAAGCCCGAAAATATTTTAAAAAATACCTTTTACTACTATTTTTGAGGGTGTTTTATACGATGCAATAGTTGAAAAATCTCAAAAATTTGATTTAAAATTTGTAATTGACAAATAAAGCAAATTTCTGTTTTTTTCGGTGACTTTGAACAGTTTTAAACATTTTTTTTAGTGTCGGAAAAAAAATTTAGATACTTAGTGTCGGAAACACAATTAGGTTAAAATGCTTTAATTTAGCAACTCTGGCTAATATTTTGACTACGATTTTTTTCTCTCAGAATGGTGTCGCAAAAAGGAAGACCTACAATTTCGAATTGTTTCGATTGCCAGCCTGAATAAAATATTAAGCAATTTATAACCAGAAAGCCAAAAAATTTAAATTACTATTTTTCTCACATAATCTACTTAATCAAAAATTTTATTCTGCTAAGTCGACTCCATAATAAAAATGTCTCCTTTTTCAAATTTTTTTAGGGTCACCATGGAAAAAAATTAATATTTTTAGTCTTGCTTTTTGAGCAGCCGTTTTGAGAGAAAAATCGTAGTAAAAAAAAATCAACCGCCAAAATTATTTTTATTTAATTACAATATAATTATAATATTTTTTAGAGGAGTTTTATTTAAATCTGAGGAATTCGGGCTTAAAAAGGTGGCAATATTTTGCTGGACATTCTTACACTGACGTATTTTATTTGTCTTGTTAGTATTGGTGCGGACTCAAATCGCGTACACTAAGCCCTTACAATTTGCAGCACAAAGCGACATAAATCCTCCGACAGCATCACCGTCCGCGAACGACTGAATTATAAGTGAGCTTTGTGTACATGCAGTGTGCCAAATGCTCCGATGTATCGGACTTGTTACGATTTTTGGACTTGAATCCGATGATTCGGATAGCAGTCAGCCACTGCCCTTTGTCGGGACTAGTTCTTCTTCAATGAAGGAGATATATTTTCGAACGAGAGCAGTCAAAAGAGTCTGTTTTTTTAATAGTTGCAAATCTTAACATAAACAAAGCCTCTGGTCCTGATGGCATACCACCAATTGTGCTTAAAACGTGTGCTTCTACACTGGCTCGGCCTTTGCGTAACCTTTTCAACATCTCATACAGAACAGGAGTATTTCCATCTTGTTGGAAGGTCGCAAATGTCCAGCCGATAACTAAAAAGGGCGATGCCACGAATCCTGCAAACTACCGACCCATTGCGATATGCTCTACGCTTTCCAAAGTTATGGAGAGCGTAATAAACTTCCACCTAATGAACTATCTGGAGCACAACGAATTGCTAAGTGACCGTCAATATGGTTTTCGTAGGGCCCGGTCTACTGGTGACCTTATGGCGTTCCTTACAGAAAAATGGAACCAATGCTTTCACCTGTTTAGTGAGAGCAGGGTTGTTGCCCTGGATATTTCAAAGGCGTTTGACCGAGTGTGGCATAAAGCACTCGTCTCTAAGTTAATTGCATACGGTGTCGGTGGTATCGGTGTCGGTGGATCACGTGCTTTCTTAAGGACAGAACTATCCGTGTCGTAATCGATGGCATTTCGTCCAGTGAGTGAGTGAGCGTTGGTTAAGTAAAAACAAAAAAAATCCGATATTTGGCCAAAATTCTTCAAAATGTTACGATTTCAGAAAAAACGGATTCGACATCCGATTTGACATATATTTCTTCAAGAGCATAAAACAAAAAAAAAAAATTGGTGGCAAAATTTTCGTTCACGAATGTCAACATAAGGAATTACTATAGTTTTTGTTCCCTTGCTTTAACAATTTTTCGTTGTGTTTGAACAAAGAACTTTTTACTGTTATGTTTTCGTTAACGCTGATACAGAAAATGGCTGTCGGCCGCATTAAATTTGTTTCTATCTGTGCTATAAAATTCAGCATACTAAATTGTATTAAATTGTGAAACTAAGCTGGCAAAACCACTCGAAATTAGAAAAAATAATAAAAATATTACATATAACACCTAAACAGACGATTGGAGACATTTTTAAGCAGGAAACAAAAAGTTTTGTACTATCGCGGTCGGTCGCATTTTAAGATATGGATAAATTTCTCTTAAAAAAACGTAAGAAATTTATTAAGGGGAGGTTCTAGTAGAAATCGACGTAAAATTTTTGTTTTTATTTCTTGCTTTTTTCGTCCTAAGGATCTTGAGAATATGTAGTCAAACGGATATTTCCCTGTCTAATTTATTTTACGAGTCCTAGCGTATTAGCAGTGTGGCCACGAGCTAGATAAAAAAAAAGCTAAATCAGCAAAAAATAAGTCAAAAAAGGCTAAAATGCTTGAAAAATAATGTTAAAAAAGGCCAGCTTTTTTCATACAACTTAAGTTTTAATTTAATTTTTAATAAATATTTATTTTAAATATATAGGTACAAAATTGAGAAAAAGTGAAAATATTCTTCTAAAAATAAAAGCTTGGGAAATGTTATTATTCTTGTACTAGCAACTAATATTATTCCACCATGTATTGATTATATTTCAGATATATTTAATTCCCATCAGTAACTTCGAAGTCGTGACAAAATTTTTGTATCTTTTTTGTGAACATCGAATATTAAGCAACGAGTTAAGCATTAAATTGTTAAGCAATTTTCATAGCAATTTCGGAAATATTAACGTACATAAGTGCCAATATTATTTAATACCTGGTTTCTTTGCTAACGCTTGCACTTCACTGCCTATATCTTTACAAGCCGAGTTTTCGTTGCAGTTTAAATTTAAATTCACTCCTTTGTCACTTTTTAGTTAGTTTTTTTAAATACCTGTAAGAGCTGGCTGTGCGAATGATCGCCCAAAACAATAACTCCCAAAAACAAAAAATTATTTATCGCCCAGTAAAATGCTTGGTCAATAGTTCATTAGACTCATTTTGGGTAATAGTTCACAATGAACAATCGCCCAAAATTTGTCAAATGCATTATCGCCCAAAAATGAAAATGAACGATTGCTCAGAATTGTATTTTGTTAAAAACTGTTTAAAACATTAATGAAAATATTTCGTACAACTGAAATTATTATTTTCCTTGCACGTAAGAAATTAAGTTTAAAAATTTACGAAAACATTCAAATATTGCAAATGGGAAATTATCATTCTTTAAAAAAGCGTCTAATTTTTTACTTGCAAGAAAATAATAACGACTAAACATTTTCAAATAATTATTTTCCTTTTACGAAATGTTTATATTTTCTTAAAATTTTTCCACATGATTCCTTTCGTACAAAGGTAATAATTATTTTTTTGAAAATCACATGCTTTTTCCTACGATACATTTCCTACAAGGTCGCGGTGATCTTCGAGCCCTTTAGTAAATGATGCATACGAGATAAATCGTCGTTTGATATTTGTCATGCGGATTCTGAGACTCGGATTACTGTCGATCAATACTTTTTGTTCCCTAATGGAACTGCCTGCCTGCTTTGCAAATGGAACGTACTATGCATTTATTACTAAACTGCTCGAGGCATCAAAGAGTACATTCGAAGTTATACAACGTAAAACAATTGCTAATATAAGACAGAAGAACGTGGAGGCGGGAAATGAAGAAACACATTTGAGCATGTCGGGCGACGGTTCGTGAAAAAAACGTGGCTTTTCGTCGTTATTTGGAATTGCAACGCTGATCGCAAAATATTCGCAAAAAGTGTTGGACTTTGTTGTAAGTCGTCATTCTACAAGGCTGTAGCAACTGGTCCAGCAAAAAGGAACTAATGAGTACGATATGTGGTATGAAACTTATGAATAACATTGCAACATAAATCACACTGGAAGTGCTGGTAAGCTGGAGGTAGATTATATGAAGGAAATGTTTTGTCGATCAGAATTGCACGGCGTAAAATATGCTGCATATGTCGGTGACGGTGACACAAAAACTTTCCTCTTCAACTGTGACCCTTACGACGACCTTATTGTTCAGAAGATGGAAGGTATAGGTTACGTCCAGAAGCAAACGGGCACAAGATTGCGCGCGGTCAAGAAACAACATAAAAAAATTGGAGGTAAAGGCGCATGAAAATTGACAGACAAATTAATAAAAGATTTGAATTTGTAATATGGACTTGCCATTAGACGACACCCTGATTAGGCCGAAGAGATGAAAAAATCTGTGTGTGCAACGTTCGATCACAAATGTTCCACTGATGAAGAGCCGAAACATGAAAATTGCCCACCAGGTGAAAACAGTTGGTGTAAGTGGCGTGTTGCAGAAGCCAAAAATAAACTCGCCGATTTCCACCATGAACCTGCTCTTAAAAAACCGGTTCAAGCAATTCGACCCGTATATGAAGCTTTTTCAAGCGGCAATTTACTGCAAAGATGCACAGGTAAAACTTTAAACGCGTTTTTCTCGAAACACTTTTTTTCAGCGCTGCACACGATTCCGCTTCAATGACTTGACCAATTTCGATGTTTAACGGCTCATATTAAAGCTTATTCAATTTAAGGGGCCTTCTGGAAGCGTTTTTTTTTCCAAAAAAATGTATTATCATTATTTTTTTTACCTTAAAGCAAAAGAAATAGGAGGAAAACAGGATTTTCTTCACAGGCCCGCATTTTTAAAAAAAAAAGTTTTAATAAAATCGGAAATCCACAAGGTCCTCCATATTTCATCTAGGTTAATAGTTTTTTTGGTGTTTTCGTTTCAGATTACTTGGCAGGGCTGTAGAGTGTACAGCACACATCGGCTATTGCCGCGCACGGCTTTGACCAGTGAGACCTTTAGCCGCCATTTTGAATTATTTTTTTACGTCTTTTGATGAGAAATTTATCCATATCTTAAAATGCTTAAGTTTTCAGTACCTTGTTGTTGAGACTCCTCTAAACGAGCCTTAGCAGCACAAGAGCCGCTGACCGACCGACCGCGATAGTACAAAACTTTTTGTTTCCTGCCTAAAAATGTCTCCAATCACGTGGTTTTGCTAGTTTAGTTTCACAATTTAATAAAATTTAGTATGTTATTTTTAAATTAAATTCCTTATGTTGACATTCGTGATTGAAAGTTTTGCCACTGTGCTTTTTTTAAATGTTTTATAGCTGCCACCAATTTTTTTTTCGTTTCATGCACATCGGACGTCGTTTCAACGGACGTCGGAGAAGTGTTATCAAGTCTGGAATAAAAATTCCAACTTAAAAAAATTGCAACTTAAAGGAAATTCGGATGTAAGCGATATTTCATCTCTTAAATATGTGCTCTTGTCTGTTATACAATTAAAAAACAATTTAAAATATATTCATTCATATCAGTTTTTTATCGGTATCTTTATTGGCTTTTTTGGGAATTTTTTATGTTTTTTTAGAGCATTAGGTAATTTTTGAAAAGTAATTTTTTTAAGGGCATCAAAATCCGAGCCTTTGGTTAAGTTTCTTTTCATTGAAATCAGTTGGAAATTCGTCGAGTTATTTAATTTTAAATTTTAAACATTGACACTTCCGTTAAAAACAGCACAAAATTATTGTTTTTTATGCTCTTTCGCCTGAACCGAGTTTTCGCAAGTAAGAACAAGCAAAACATAGTTAAATATTTCTTCGGCGAGTGGAGGACTTTTCTTCTCCAAAAGATATAAAAATGCCAATTAATATATGGCTCGCACAGCAAAAAGAAGAGGAAAGAAAGTAGATGTTTATTTAAAAATGTCTTTATTATAGAAGTTTATAATTCTTGTGGGGCGATCTTACCAGTTTTTCGGTATTCCAAGGAATGGCGGCGGCTAGCATCAATAGCATTGATGTTCGCTTTAAAAAACAAAAACTTCGGGTTCTCCTGGAAAAATCAGAGCCCGAGCGCCATATTAAATTGACAAACCAAAAAACAGGGTGCCTAACCGGGTTCGGCGTAAACATTGCCGCCCGCCTTGCAGCATCACTGCAAGAAAGCTCGACTGGTAAAGATCATACAAATTAAAATCCATTTTTATATACAATAATACTAAGAAAAAATTCATATCTATATACAATAAAATTAAGTAAAACGGCGTTACATATGCTTTTGGTGATCCAGGGTGCGTTTAATATTGAAAATTCTGTTGTAAGCTACAGTTTACTTCATACTGAGTACGACAAATAAAAAAAAAAGGAAAGAATAAATACAAAATTGGTGTGATTTTTAGACTTATTTTTAAATAGGGCACGATCCCGACAACACCCAACCAAACATGGTATTTTGCGCGATTGGCTGTCCGACTGCACTTGGAAGGAGTCCCGGTTTCATGATGCTCATAGACATCTACTCCTAATATGACGTGTACTGGCCGTGACTGGTGAAACTTCTCATCTGCCAACATAATATGGGAGTACGCGTCTTGGACTCTAGCATCCAATGTTCGAGTTGGAGTGACGCGTGACAAGCTTCTCTGCACTCGAGCGTTTACCGTGATGGGTTCACTGCGTTCAAACCGGCCACGGATGGTAAGAAAACAAGTTTCCTGTGAGTTGGTGCGAGCCGTTATCAACCCAATGCGACATACCAATGACCCACAGATCACGGACATGTCGCAGCATGGATCAATAAGTGCTCGCACCAAACGCATTCCACCGTTCGGCAAAATTTTGACCATCGCAGTGGGGTTAAGCGGAACCAGCTACTGAGTCAGCATCGGGGGAGCCCTTCTGGTTATTTGCATGCGCGCATCCTCGCTCCTCGCATTCGTCGATTGCGCATACCGCTCTTCATGGGTCTTCGGTTTCTTCCCTTGCCGCCTTCGGTGTCGTCGACTTCGTTCTGGCATAGCCAAGCGTGGTCTGGGCTCAAAACTTAATGCTGGACGGAATGGATGCTCAAGCGAACGCTCTATTCTCACGGTTGGCGTAGACGGACTAGGTCTGAGCTCAACCGCAGTGTCAATCTCCAGTACCTCTGACAGGGTCGATGGCGTAGACGGACGAGGTCTGGGCTCATCGCTATCTTCTTCGGAAGTAGGGTGATCCTCGACACGACGTGGTCTAGACGGGCGAGGTCTGGGCTCAGATCGGTCAGGACCATCACTCACCGTAAGCGGCGTAGACGGGCTTGGTCGAGCTCGGTCACGGGAGTTGCCATGGAGCAGACTGTGGTGCTTCTCGCTACAATGTTTGCAGCGTACCTCACTGACACATCGATTCAGGGTATGCTGAGACGACAAGCAATTCGAGCAATAACGTAAAAGTAACACCAAACGTAGCTTTTCTTCGAGGCTCTTAGGGCGGAATTGGTTGCAGAATCGGAGAGGGTGCGCTCCGTAAAAGTAAAAGTAACACCAAACGCAGCTTTTCTTCGAGGCTCTTGGGGCGGAATTGGTTGCAGAATCGGAAAGGGTGCGCTCCTTCACACAAGCGACAGGCAATGGACTTAACCACTTTCTGGGTTTGGCTATGGTTGCTGTAAAAACGTGGCATTCTGACGAGTTATCTGGAAAAAGCTTAGTAGGTAGAATGTTTTGATTTTAGATTAGCATGCGGGAAGGACAACAAGTTTTACAATCGGACGAGTGATCACACCACGAGCTGTTTTAATATCAGCCACTCGCACCTTGCTATCCTATCCCCAATACGTTTTGATGATTCTACCTAATCGCCACTCATTAGGGGGAAACCTTCTTCACGTACTACAACAAGATCATCTATTTCTAAGTTTTTTTGGGGATTTTTCCATTTAAATCTCTTGTGTAATTCTTTCAAATATTCTGTTTTCCACCGGGAGCAGAAAAGCTGATGAAGAGCTTTGAGTTTTTTCCATCTGTTGATGATAGATATGGGGTTCTCAGGTATGTCTGGCTCAGGTCTGCCTAATAAGGGCCCACCAACCAGAAAGTCAGGCGTTAAAGCAGCTAGATCATCTGGATTTTCAGACATAGGACTTATAGGCCTTGAATTTAGACAGGCCTCAATTCGAGACAACAAAGTAGAGAATTCTTCGAAATTGAATCTAAGTGTGCCAGCGATTTTTCTCAAATGGGTCTTGAAACTTTTGACCCCAGCTTCCCATAAACCACCCATATGAGGTGCTCCAGCAGGAATAAAATACCACAAAACACCTTGGTGTGCGTGCGTTGCAGTGACTGCACCTCGGGCTGCCTCAACGAATTCTCTAAACTCTCGTTTAAGCACTTTAGAGGCTCCAACAAAATTCGTACCATTGTCGGAGTAAATGCCTGAGGGGCATCCTCGACGGGCCACAAATCGTGCAAAGGCTGCCATGAAAGTTGCGGTTGACAAATCACTTGTCACTTCACGGTGTACGGCTTTTGTGGCAAAGCACACAAAAACACACACATAGCCTTTGGTTATGAGGCATTCTTAATTAATAAGGACCGGCAAAGTCTACCCCAGTGGTGGCAAATAGTCGGGAAAGTGTCGTTTGAGAGGAGGGTAATGCTGCCATAATTTGCGTGCATTCTTTCTTTCTATGAATCACACACGCTTTGCAATTGTGAATAGAAGTTTTTATAAGGGTTTTCACCTTTAAAATCCAAAACTCCATCCTGATTAAGCGCAATACTAATTGATTACCACCATGTAAGGAAATCAGATGTGTGAATAAAATTAATAGTTTGGAGATTTGGCACTTATATGGCAATATAATGGGGTGTTTTTCATTATATGAGAGGAAGTTGAGGAGGCTAAACGCCCACCTACCCTCAAAATACCTGAGGCGTCCAAAAAGGGGTTCAGAGTCAATATGGGACTCTTGGAACTTATAGGGTGCTTAGTTTCAATGTCACGATAATCATTAGAAAAGTGAACCTTTTGACAGAGAACGATTAATCTTGTTTTAACAAAACTAATTTCATCTCTCGTCACTTGCGTGGTTTTATAGCTGAATTCTTTCTTAAATATTGGATGCGTTCGCTGATAAAACCTAAATACAAACGACAGAACTCGCAAGGCTCGAGAGAGTGACAAAAACCTATCGAGAATGTCCTCATAATTATTGAAATAAGAGAAAAGGGACTTTACAGGCTTGCTTTCGAGAGAAGTGTCCAGATCTGAATTTTTCAATTGAGGAGGCCATTCAGATCGTTCTTTCCTTAGCCACGAGGGACCTTCCCACCATAAACTATTATTGATTAGATCTTGCGGCATGACTCCACGACTTCCCAAGTCCGCTGGATTGTCATGTGATTCAACATGGAGCCAGTTGCGATCATCAACTTTTTCAATGATTTTCGCGATGCGGTTGGCAACAAAAGTCGTCCAGGTGCAGGGTGGATTTTTTAGCCAAGCGAGGACAATAGTAGAATCCGTCCACAACTGTACGCGGAATTGATCAAGATTTAGCAGCGGCAGCAACGAATCCACCATTTCGGCAAGAAGGGTTGCTCCGCACAATTCCAAGCGAGGCAAAGAAACAGTTTTTATAAGAGCGACTTTTGTTTTCGAGGTCAGTAGATGAGTAAAAACCGCGGCATTGGAATTTTCTACACAAATATAGATTGCAGCTGCGTAAGCTTTCTCGGATGCGTCGCAAAAGCCATGAAATTCCACCTTGCTCCAAGGGCAAAAATGTATCCATCTAGGGATTCTAATTGAATCGATATGATGGTAATTCTTTTGAAACTGTTTCCAGGAATACAGGCTCTGGCCCGTTAGATAATCAGCCCAATCAATCTTATCTAACCAAATTTGTTGCATAATAATTTTTGCTACAATAATAATCGGGCCTAGCCATCCTGCCGGGCCAAAAAGCTGGGCAATTGTAGACAAAACTTCTCGTTTGGTAAAACTAGCTTTCATTTCGACTGGTTTTGTGACAAAACAAAAATGATCAAATCTGGCATTCCAACGAACTCCCAATGTTTTTGCAACACTCGAGTCTTCGAACTTCAAACAATCTTCGAGCCGCAATAAGCTCGTCTCGAGTCTTTTTTGCTGTTTCTACAACATGAGCTCCAGTCAACGCATCATCTACGTACATGTACTCTCTTAATGTTAACGCGGCTAAGGGGTGTGTCTTATGAACATCTTCTGCGAGTTGCAGAAGCGTTCGAATTGCCAGAAATGGAGCGCAGTTCAGTTCAAAGGTGACGGTATTTAACTCGTAATCCTTGACTTCACTATTTGACGCGTCTCTGTGCAAAATGCGTTGATAAGGGGTATGCTTGGGGTCAACCCAGATCTGACAGTACATTTTCTCAATGTCACCGTTGAGAACATACTTAAAAAACTTCCATTTCAAAATTAAGAGAGTAAGATCCGTTTGAAGAACGGGTCCAGTGTACAGAACGTCATTTAAACTCACTCCATTGGAGCTATAAGACGATGCATTGAAAACCACTCTTATCTTAGTGGAGGTACTATCGGGTTTTATGACCGAATGATGAGACAGATAGTAATGAGAAGGAGCATATTCAAATTTAGGGGGCCCAACCTGATGCATGTGCCCTAAATCTGCGTATTCTTTGATTATCTGGTCATATTGAACTTTGAACTCGGGCTTCTTGTTAAGTACTGATTCTGTTCGTAAGAACTGTTTAATCGCGCTCGATCGAGAATGGCCTAGGTGAAGATTATGAGAAAAATCTATCTTGAAAGGCAAAGTTACAATATATCGACCGTCATTGCTACGGCGGGTGGTATTTTTAAAATTTTCTTCACAAAGTTGCTCCTCGCGAGTCAACAACTTTTTCTTTGGAATCTCTTCCAACTCCCAAGCCCGTGCACTCTGCTGATCCAGCGAAACATCAGCGAAAAAATTAAGACAGGTCGTGAAAGAAGACAGCTTCTCAGTTGGAACTGGACCCGTAATAATCCAACCAAAGACGGTTTCTTGGGCAATCAACGAACCCAATATATTGCGGCAGATGCCGTCTAGAAGAATGCTAGGATATATATCGCCTCCTATAACTACATCTACTTGGTTACTCTTGTCGAAATTAGTGTCAGCAAGATCTAAGTCAGGAAGACATTGAAGTAAAGAAATGTCGATAGAGCTTGTGGGAAGATTCCCTGTGAGTTGGGGGAGAATTAAACCATTCGCTTCAATTCTCAGACTAGGGTTGATAGGGGACCCTATGACAAATCTACACATTCGGGAAACTCTTGCTGAAACTACATTATTTAAACCAGCGACTTGTGCATTCACTGGATGTGTGGGTAGTTTCAGAATCCTTTGCAGGCGTTCTGAAACAAATGTTCCTTCCGAGCCCGAATCAATCAGGGCTCTAGCAGTGTAAACAGTACCTAAGTGACATATGGTCACCATAGCAGTACCGAGAAGTACACTTTTTCTACTGATTGCAAAACAGGAAAGAACATTTTCTTCTACAGGGGTGGACTGTATTTGAGTTGAGTGTGCATTTGTGGTGGTGGATTGAGAGCTAGTAGAGGGCCCAACATGAACTGTCGATTGCGAGGCTTCTCGATGAAGCAGGGAATTGTGGCCTTTTTTACAAGACGCACAATTAAAGTGACTTTTACAATCTTTGACTTCCTGAGAATAAGCCAAACAGTTTATGCATAGGTGAAGCCTTCTTACGGTAGCTGATCTATCGTACACACTCATGGCTAAAAATTTGGGACAACCTTTTAAAACATGTTGTTGATTGGGACAAAGTTTACATTGGGAACTATTGTTCACGTGGACATGATTAGAATTCACTTTTCTCACAAGACTACTTTGGTTAGCTTGTGAATTGTTTCTATTATTGGGAGGCTTCGCATTACCGGAGTTTCGAATGTCAGAAACGGTTTCTAAAGTTTGGAACCGGCTTGTTAAAAAGTTGTCCAAATCTTTCCATTTTGGAATTTCAGATTTGTTGACTATGCCTTGTTCCCATAGCGACAACGTAGTTTCTGACGAGTCGAGCACAAATAAGTGAAAATGGCATCCCAATTGCTAATGTCGATGTTATGTAACTCCAAAGCGGAGATACAATTATTTATATCGCGCTGTAATTTTTTCATAGCACTCCCGGACTCCGAAGTCACTGACGGAGGTTGAATAAAACTTTCAACTGGCTGTTGACTAAAATTCGCTTATTGTCATAGCGATCACTTAAATTTTTCCATGCTTGAGTGAACCCATCATGATTAAGAGGAGATTTTTTAACAATCTCTTTTGCTTCTCCTTTAGTCTTTTGGGTCAGATGGTATAATTTCTCAACAGGAGTTAAGCGTATATTAGATATGTATCTTGCGGAAAACATATCTCTAAATGAGGGCCATGGCACATAGTCGCCATAAAATATTTCTGTGTCGCAAGGAGGCAGATTGATATTACGACCACTCGCGGGCATATTCGTGAAGTTCTCAATATATAATTGTTTTTCTGTTGAATTTGCTTCAGTTAGATTCTCAGTTAATTCACCTATTTTTCCTGCACATCTGACATAAGCGTCATAGCAAAAGCGGTACTTCACTTTGACACTAGAAATATCGGCATCGTTCGCCTCAGTGCTTGAACTACCTAACTTTTGCATGCATGTGCTAAAACTTCCTTTGACAACTGCCCATTGTGACTTTAGTTCCTCCTTGCGAACTTCTAAAGTAAATTTGAAGTTGTGAAAAAATGTATTTAATCTCAAACCCAACAAATATGTACGAAACCGATCAGTTTTTCTATGTCAAACTCAAAAGCGGATTAATCTTGGAGAAAAACAGAATAAAATCAATTCTACAAATAATTCTACCCAAAAAATAAGTTTTTTTTTTTTTTAAATAATACCAATCAAATTTATTTGAATATTTTTTCTCTTAATTTATTATTATTAAAAATGTGCTAACACAGTGTGTTAATTGTGTTAAAATGTGTGTTTTTCAAATTATGAATTAGAAAAAATAGTAGCAAAAAGTAGTGTTGAAAAACTACGAAAATGGTTCAACGCAAACCCTTTTTATGAAAAAGTACCAAAGTTGTAGCACGCGCACCCTAAAGAAAAGTGCAATGAGAGGCAACACCAAATGTGCGCTCACAACAACAACAACAACGATGGCAACTAAAAACCACCACCTTTTGTATGCACTGCTTGCCGACGGCTTTTTGCTGTTGGCTGCTTGCTGAAACTTTTCAATTATTTTTGGCACTTTTTCACAAAAAACTTTTTCTGTTTTTTTTAAACACTCACTTAGCACTTTTTTCCAGATTATATCCCATTGATTCTTGTTTATATATTAATTTTTTTGTTTACGTTTCTGGATATTTGAAAATGTGCTAGAAAATATTGTGCACTCTTGAGAAAAACACAATGATTTATTTTGAAAAGAAACACACTTTTAACCCAATTTTTGCTTTACGTTAATTTATTATTAATTTATTATAAATTATTCTCAATTATTCTTCAATTCAATGCTTCAATTCTCAGACTAGGGTTGATAGGGGACCCTATGACAAATCTACACATTCGGGAAACTCTTGCTGAAACTACATTATTTAAACCAGCGACTTGTGCATTCACTGGATGTGTGGGTAGTTTCAGAATCCTTTGCAGGCGTTCTGAAACAAATGTTCCTTCCGAGCCCGAATCAATCAGGGCTCTAGCAGTGTAAACAGTACCTAAGTGACATATGGTCACCATAGCAGTACCGAGAAGTACACTTTTTCTACTGATTGCAAAACAGGAAAGAACATTTTCTTCTACAGGGGTGGACTGTATTTGAGTTGAGTGTGCATTTGTGGTGGTGGATTGAGAGCTAGTAGAGGGCCCAACATGAACTGTCGATTGCGAGGCTTCTCGATGAAGCAGGGAATTGTGGCCTTTTTTACAAGACGCACAATTAAAGTGACTTTTACAATCTTTGACTTCCTGAGAATAAGCCAAACAGTTTATGCATAGGTGAAGCCTTCTTACGGTAGCTGATCTATCGTACACACTCATGGCTAAAAATTTGGGACAACCTTTTAAAACATGTTGTTGATTGGGACAAAGTTTACATTGGGAACTATTGTTCACGTGGACATGATTAGAATTCACTTTTCTCACAAGACTACTTTGGTTAGCTTGTGAATTGTTTCTATTATTGGGAGGCTTCGCATTACCGGAGTTTCGAATGTCAGAAACGGTTTCTAAAGTTTGGAACCGGCTTGTTAAAAAGTTGTCCAAATCTTTCCATTTTGGAATTTCAGATTTGTTGACTATGCCTTGTTCCCATAGCGACAACGTAGTTTCTGACGAGTCGAGCACAAATAAGTGAAAATGGCATCCCAATTGCTAATGTCGATGTTATGTAACTCCAAAGCGGAGATACAATTATTTATATCGCGCTGTAATTTTTTCATAGCACTCCCGGACTCCGAAGTCACTGACGGAGGTTGAATAAAACTTTCAACTGGCTGTTGACTAAAATTCGCTTATTGTCATAGCGATCACTTAAATTTTTCCATGCTTGAGTGAACCCATCATGATTAAGAGGAGATTTTTTAACAATCTCTTTTGCTTCTCCTTTAGTCTTTTGGGTCAGATGGTATAATTTCTCAACAGGAGTTAAGCGTATATTAGATATGTATCTTGCGGAAAACATATCTCTAAATGAGGGCCATGGCACATAGTCGCCATAAAATATTTCTGTGTCGCAAGGAGGCAGATTGATATTACGACCACTCGCGGGCATATTCGTGAAGTTCTCAATATATAATTGTTTTTCTGTTGAATTTGCTTCAGTTAGATTCTCAGTTAATTCACCTATTTTTCCTGCACATCTGACATAAGCGTCATAGCAAAAGCGGTACTTCACTTTGACACTAGAAATATCGGCATCGTTCGCCTCAGTGCTTGAACTACCTAACTTTTGCATGCATGTGCTAAAACTTCCTTTGACAACTGCCCATTGTGACTTTAGTTCCTCCTTGCGAACTTCTAAAGTAAATTTGAAGTTGTGAAAAAATGTATTTAATCTCAAACCCAACAAATATGTACGAAACCGATCAGTTTTTCTATGTCAAACTCAAAAGCGGATTAATCTTGGAGAAAAACAGAATAAAATCAATTCTACAAATAATTCTACCCAAAAAATAAGTTTTTTTTTTTTTTAAATAATACCAATCAAATTTATTTGAATATTTTTTCTCTTAATTTATTATTATTAAAAATGTGCTAACACAGTGTGTTAATTGTGTTAAAATGTGTGTTTTTCAAATTATGAATTAGAAAAAATAGTAGCAAAAAGTAGTGTTGAAAAACTACGAAAATGGTTCAACGCAAACCCTTTTTATGAAAAAGTACCAAAGTTGTAGCACGCGCACCCTAAAGAAAAGTGCAATGAGAGGCAACACCAAATGTGCGCTCACAACAACAACAACAACGATGGCAACTAAAAACCACCACCTTTTGTATGCACTGCTTGCCGACGGCTTTTTGCTGTTGGCTGCTTGCTGAAACTTTTCAATTATTTTTGGCACTTTTTCACAAAAAACTTTTTCTGTTTTTTTTAAACACTCACTTAGCACTTTTTTCCAGATTATATCCCATTGATTCTTGTTTATATATTAATTTTTTTGTTTACGTTTCTGGATATTTGAAAATGTGCTAGAAAATATTGTGCACTCTTGAGAAAAACACAATGATTTATTTTGAAAAGAAACACACTTTTAACCCAATTTTTGCTTTACGTTAATTTATTATTAATTTATTATAAATTATTATTATTTGCTCGCAAATGTCTGTCTTTGCAAATTAATTTTTTGCAAAATCTCAGGCGGACGGACAAGTACGAGTATATAAGCAGAGAGCACAGAAAATCGTAAAGTTTGACAAATACTGCAAACAACTTCAAATTTTACATGTTTTTCTATTTGAGATTAATTTGTAGACATATTTCGTATTAAATGTCCCGTTATGTCATAGCAATAAAAAAATCAAGCTAATTCTGAGTCCAGCAGGTTCCATTTAATTAAAATCGGTGGAAAATTTGTCGAGTTGTTCTATTTGAAGTATTTTTACTTCACTACAAAATCACCAAAATAACTATGTTTACGCCGAACCCGGTTAGGTGCCCTGTTTTTTGGTTTGTCAATTTAATATGGCACTCGGGTTCTGATCATTCCAGGAGAACCCGAAGTTTTTGTTTTTTAAAGCGAACATCAGTGCTATTGATGTCCTTGGAATACCGAAAAACTGGTTAGATCGCCCCACAAGAATTATTAATTTCTATAATAAAGATATTTTTAAATAAACATCTACTTTCTTTCCTTTTCTGTTTGCTGTGCGAGCCATATATTATTTGGCATTTTTATATCTTTTGGAGAAGAAAAGTCCTCCACCCGCCGAAGAAATATTTAATGGTCCAATCGAACCGGATTAGCAGAGATTTGCAGAGCAAAAAATTGGAAATCGCAAGCGAACGTCGCCAGATTTATTAGAAAAAAGGTACGTTACATTTTGCAATTTATGTGGTGATCCCTAAAATCGGTGCAAATTCAAGAGAATAAAATAAATAAACTAAATAATAAAAGTGATAAATTCATTTTCATACGAAAACACATAGAATTTACACAAAAATTGTGTTCGCTCTAAGCCACTCAAGGGAAACCAATAACAAATTACTTGCTACTTGTTTGCAGTATTTGTCAAACTTTACGATTTTCTGTGCTCTCTGCTTATATACTCGTACTTGTCCGTCCGCCTGAGATTTTGCAAAAAATTAATTTGCAAAGACAGACATTTGCGAGCAAATAATAATAATTTATAATAAATTAATAATAAATTAACGTAAAGCAAAAATTGGGTTAAAAGTGTGTTTCTTTTCAAAATAAATCATTGTGTTTTTCTCAAGAGTGCACAATATTTTCTAGCACATTTTCAAATATCCAGAAACGTAAACAAAAAAATTAATATATAAACAAGAATCAATGGGATATAATCTGGAAAAAAGTGCTAAGTGAGTGTTTAAAAAAAACAGAAAAAGTTTTTTGTGAAAAAGTGCCAAAAATAATTGAAAAGTTTCAGCAAGCAGCCAACAGCAAAAAGCCGTCGGCAAGCAGTGCATACAAAAGGTGGTGGTTTTTAGTTGCCATCGTTGTTGTTGTTGTTGTGAGCGCACATTTGGTGTTGCCTCTCATTGCACTTTTCTTTAGGGTGCGCGTGCTACAACTTTGGTACTTTTTCATAAAAAGGGTTTGCGTTGAACCATTTTCGTAGTTTTTCAACACTACTTTTTGCTACTATTTTTTCTAATTCATAATTTGAAAAACACACATTTTAACACAATTAACACACTGTGTTAGCACATTTTTAATAATAATAAATTAAGAGAAAAAATATTCAAATAAATTTGATTGGTATTATTTAAAAAAAAAAAAAACTTATTTTTTGGGTAGAATTATTTGTAGAATTGATTTTATTCTGTTTTTCTCCAAGATTAATCCGCTTTTGAGTTTGACATAGAAAAACTGATCGGTTTCGTACATATTTGTTGGGTTTGAGATTAAATACATTTTTTCACAACTTCAAATTTACTTTAGAAGTTCGCAAGGAGGAACTAAAGTCACAATGGGCAGTTGTCAAAGGAAGTTTTAGCACATGCATGCAAAAGTTAGGTAGTTCAAGCACTGAGGCGAACGATGCCGATATTTCTAGTGTCAAAGTGAAGTACCGCTTTTGCTATGACGCTTATGTCAGATGTGCAGGAAAAATAGGTGAATTAACTGAGAATCTAACTGAAGCAAATTCAACAGAAAAACAATTATATATTGAGAACTTCACGAATATGCCCGCGAGTGGTCGTAATATCAATCTGCCTCCTTGCGACACAGAAATATTTTATGGCGACTATGTGCCATGGCCCTCATTTAGAGATATGTTTTCCGCAAGATACATATCTAATATACGCTTAACTCCTGTTGAGAAATTATACCATCTGACCCAAAAGACTAAAGGAGAAGCAAAAGAGATTGTTAAAAAATCTCCTCTTAATCATGATGGGTTCACTCAAGCATGGAAAAATTTAAGTGATCGCTATGACAATAAGCGAATTTTAGTCAACAGCCAGTTGAAAGTTTTATTCAACCTCCGTCAGTGACTTCGGAGTCCGGGAGTGCTATGAAAAAATTACAGCGCGATATAAATAATTGTATCTCCGCTTTGGAGTTACATAACATCGACATTAGCAATTGGGATGCCATTTTCACTTATTTGTGCTCGACTCGTCAGAAACTACGTTGTCGCTATGGGAACAAGGCATAGTCAACAAATCTGAAATTCCAAAATGGAAAGATTTGGACAACTTTTTAACAAGCCGGTTCCAAACTTTAGAAACCGTTTCTGACATTCGAAACTCCGGTAATGCGAAGCCTCCCAATAATAGAAACAATTCACAAGCTAACCAAAGTAGTCTTGTGAGAAAAGTGAATTCTAATCAAGTCCACGTGAACAATAGTTCCCAATGTAAACTTTGTCCCAATCAACAACATGTTTTAAAAGGTTGTCCCAAATTTTTAGCCATGAGTGTGTACGATAGATCAGCTACCGTAAGAAGGCTTCACCTATGCATAAACTGTTTGGCTTATTCTCAGGAAGTCAAAGATTGTAAAAGTCACTTTAATTGTGCGTCTTGTAAAAAAGGCCACAATTCCCTGCTTCATCGAGAAGCCTCGCAATCGACAGTTCATGTTGGGCCCTCTACTAGCTCTCAATCCACCACCACAAATGCACACTCAACTCAAATACAGTCCACCCCTGTAGAAGAAAATGTTCTTTCCTGTTTTGCAATCAGTAGAAAAAGTGTACTTCTCGGTACTGCTATGGTGACCATATGTCACTTAGGTACTGTTTACACTGCTAGAGCCCTGATTGATTCGGGCTCGGAAGGAACATTTGTTTCAGAACGCCTGCAAAGGATTCTGAAACTACCCACACATCCAGTGAATGCACAAGTCGCTGGTTTAAATAATGTAGTTTCAGCAAGAGTTTCCCGAATGTGTAGATTTGTCATAGGGTCCCCTATCAACCCTAGTCTGAGAATTGAAGCGAATGGTTTAATTCTCCCCCAACTCACAGGGAATCTTCCCACAAGCTCTATCGACATTTCTTTACTTCAATGTCTTCCTGACTTAGATCTTGCTGACACTAATTTCGACAAGAGTAACCAAGTAGATGTAGTTATAGGAGGCGATATATATCCTAGCATTCTTCTAGACGGCATCTGCCGCAATATATTGGGTTCGTTGATTGCCCAAGAAACCGTCTTTGGTTGGATTATTACGGGTCCAGTTCCAACTGAGAAGCTGTCTTCTTTCACGACCTGTCTTAATTTTTTCGCTGATGTTTCGCTGGATCAGCAGAGTGCACGGGCTTGGGAGTTGGAAGAGATTCCAAAGAAAAAGTTGTTGACTCGCGAGGAGCAACTTTGTGAAGAAAATTTTAAAAATACCACCCGCCGTAGCAATGACGGTCGATATATTGTAACTTTGCCTTTCAAGATAGATTTTTCTCATAATCTTCACCTAGGCCATTCTCGATCGAGCGCGATTAAACAGTTCTTACGAACAGAATCAGTACTTAACAAGAAGCCCGAGTTCAAAGTTCAATATGACCAGATAATCAAAGAATACGCAGATTTAGGGCACATGCATCAGGTTGGGCCCCCTAAATTTGAATATGCTCCTTCTCATTACTATCTGTCTCATCATTCGGTCATAAAACCCGATAGTACCTCCACTAAGATAAGAGTGGTTTTCAATGCATCGTCTTATAGCTCCAATGGAGTGAGTTTAAATGACGTTCTGTACACTGGACCCGTTCTTCAAACGGATCTTACTCTCTTAATTTTGAAATGGAAGTTTTTTAAGTATGTTCTCAACGGTGACATTGAGAAAATGTACTGTCAGATCTGGGTTGACCCCAAGCATACCCCTTATCAACGCATTTTGCACAGAGACGCGTCAAATAGTGAAGTCAAGGATTACGAGTTAAATACCGTCACCTTTGAACTGAACTGCGCTCCATTTCTGGCAATTCGAACGCTTCTGCAACTCGCAGAAGATGTTCATAAGACACACCCCTTAGCCGCGTTAACATTAAGAGAGTACATGTACGTAGATGATGCGTTGACTGGAGCTCATGTTGTAGAAACAGCAAAAAAGACTCGAGACGAGCTTATTGCGGCTCGAAGATTGTTTGAAGTTCGAAGACTCGAGTGTTGCAAAAACATTGGGAGTTCGTTGGAATGCCAGATTTGATCATTTTTGTTTTGTCACAAAACCAGTCGAAATGAAAGCTAGTTTTACCAAACGAGAAGTTTTGTCTACAATTGCCCAGCTTTTTGGCCCGGCAGGATGGCTAGGCCCGATTATTATTGTAGCAAAAATTATTATGCAACAAATTTGGTTAGATAAGATTGATTGGGCTGATTATCTAACGGGCCAGAGCCTGTATTCCTGGAAACAGTTTCAAAAGAATTACCATCATATCGATTCAATTAGAATCCCTAGATGGATACATTTTTGCCCTTGGAGCAAGGTGGAATTTCATGGCTTTTGCGACGCATCCGAGAAAGCTTACGCAGCTGCAATCTATATTTGTGTAGAAAATTCCAATGCCGCGGTTTTTACTCATCTACTGACCTCGAAAACAAAAGTCGCTCTTATAAAAACTGTTTCTTTGCCTCGCTTGGAATTGTGCGGAGCAACCCTTCTTGCCGAAATGGTGGATTCGTTGCTGCCGCTGCTAAATCTTGATCAATTCCGCGTACAGTTGTGGACGGATTCTACTATTGTCCTCGCTTGGCTAAAAAATCCACCCTGCACCTGGACGACTTTTGTTGCCAACCGCATCGCGAAAATCATTGAAAAAGTTGATGATCGCAACTGGCTCCATGTTGAATCACATGACAATCCAGCGGACTTGGGAAGTCGTGGAGTCATGCCGCAAGATCTAATCAATAATAGTTTATGGTGGGAAGGTCCCTCGTGGCTAAGGAAAGAACGATCTGAATGGCCTCCTCAATTGAAAAATTCAGATCAGGACACTTCTCTCGAAAGCAAGCCTGTAAAGTCCCTTTTCTCTTATTTCAATAATTATGAGGACATTCTCGATAGGTTTTTGTCACTCTCTCGAGCCTTGCGAGTTCTGTCGTTTGTATTTAGGTTTTATCAGCGAACGCATCCAATATTTAAGAAAGAATTCAGCTATAAAACCACGCAAGTGACGAGAGATGAAATTAGTTTTGTTAAAACAAGATTAATCGTTCTCTGTCAAAAGGTTCACTTTTCTAATGATTATCGTGACATTGAAACTAAGCACCCTATAAGTTCCAAGAGTCCCATATTGACTCTGAACCCCTTTTTGGACGCCTCAGGTATTTTGAGGGTAGGTGGGCGTTTAGCCTCCTCAACTTCCTCTCATATAATGAAAAACACCCCATTATATTGCCATATAAGTGCCAAATCTCCAAACTATTAATTTTATTCACACATCTGATTTCCTTACATGGTGGTAATCAATTAGTATTGCGCTTAATCAGGATGGAGTTTTGGATTTTAAAGGTGAAAACCCTTATAAAAACTTCTATTCACAATTGCAAAGCGTGTGTGATTCATAGAAAGAAAGAATGCACGCAAATTATGGCAGCATTACCCTCCTCTCAAACGACACTTTCCCGACTATTTGCCACCACTGGGGTAGACTTTGCCGGTCCTTATTAATTAAGAATGCCTAATAACCAAAGGCTATGTGTGTGTTTTTGTGTGCTTTGCCACAAAAGCCGTACACCGTGAAGTGACAAGTGATTTGTCAACCGCAACTTTCATGGCAGCCTTTGCACGATTTGTGGCCCGTCGAGGATGCCCCTCAGGCATTTACTCCGACAATGGTACGAATTTTGTTGGAGCCTCTAAAGTGCTTAAACGAGAGTTTAGAGAATTCGTTGAGGCAGCCCGAGGTGCAGTCACTGCAACGCACGCACACCAAGGTGTTTTGTGGTATTTTATTCCTGCTGGAGCACCTCATATGGGTGGTTTATGGGAAGCTGGGGTCAAAAGTTTCAAGACCCATTTGAGAAAAATCGCTGGCACACTTAGATTCAATTTCGAAGAATTCTCTACTTTGTTGTCTCGAATTGAGGCCTGTCTAAATTCAAGGCCTATAAGTCCTATGTCTGAAAATCCAGATGATCTAGCTGCTTTAACGCCTGACTTTCTGGTTGGTGGGCCCTTATTAGGCAGACCTGAGCCAGACATACCTGAGAACCCCATATCTATCATCAACAGATGGAAAAAACTCAAAGCTCTTCATCAGCTTTTCTGCTCCCGGTGGAAAACAGAATATTTGAAAGAATTACACAAGAGATTTAAATGGAAAAATCCCCAAAAAAACTTAGAAATAGATGATCTTGTTGTAGTACGTGAAGAAGGTTTCCCCCTAATGAGTGGCGATTAGGTAGAATCATCAAAACGTATTGGGGATAGGATAGCAAGGTGCGAGTGGCTGATATTAAAACAGCTCGTGGTGTGATCACTCGTCCGATTGTAAAACTTGTTGTCCTTCCCGCATGCTAATCTAAAATCAAAACATTCTACCTACTAAGCTTTTTCCAGATAACTCGTCAGAATGCCACGTTTTTACAGCAACCATAGCCAAACCCAGAAAGTGGTTAAGTCCATTGCCTGTCGCTTGTGTGAAGGAGCGCACCCTTTCCGATTCTGCAACCAATTCCGCCCCAAGAGCCTCGAAGAAAAGCTGCGTTTGGTGTTACTTTTACTTTTACGGAGCGCACCCTCTCCGATTCTGCAACCAATTCCGCCCTAAGAGCCTCGAAGAAAAGCTACGTTTGGTGTTACTTTTACGTTATTGCTCGAATTGCTTGTCGTCTCAGCATACCCTGAATCGATGTGTCAGTGAGGTACGCTGCAAACATTGTAGCGAGAAGCACCACAGTCTGCTCCATGGCAACTCCCGTGACCGAGCTCGACCAAGCCCGTCTACGCCGCTTACGGTGAGTGATGGTCCTGACCGATCTGAGCCCAGACCTCGCCCGTCTAGACCACGTCGTGTCGAGGATCACCCTACTTCCGAAGAAGATAGCGATGAGCCCAGACCTCGTCCGTCTACGCCATCGACCCTGTCAGAGGTACTGGAGATTGACACTGCGGTTGAGCTCAGACCTAGTCCGTCTACGCCAACCGTGAGAATAGAGCGTTCGCTTGAGCATCCATTCTGTCCAGCATTAAGTTTTGAGCCCAGACCACGCTTGGCTATGCCAGAACGAAGTCGACGACACCGAAGGCGGCAAGGGAAGAAACCGAAGACCCATGAAGAGCGGTATGCGCAATCGACGAATGCGAGGAGCGAGGATGCGCGCATGCAAATAACCAGAAGGGCTCCCCCGATGCTGACTCAGTAGCTGGTTCCGCTTAACCCCACTGCGATGGTCAAAATTTTGCCGAACGGTGGAATGCGTTTGGTGCGAGCACTTATTGATCCATGCTGCGACATGTCCGTGATCTGTGGGTCATTGGTATGTCGCATTGGGTTGATAACGGCTCGCACCAACTCACAGGAAACTTGTTTTCTTACCATCCGTGGCCGGTTTGAACGCAGTGAACCCATCACGGTAAACGCTCGAGTGCAGAGAAGCTTGTCACGCGTCACTCCAACTCGAACATTGGATGCTAGAGTCCAAGACGCGTACTCCCATATTATGTTGGCAGATGAGAAGTTTCACCAGTCACGGCCAGTACACGTCATATTAGGAGTAGATGTCTATGAGCATCATGAAACCGGGACTCCTTCCAAGTGCAGTCGGACAGCCAATCGCGCAAAATACCATGTTTGGTTGGGTGTTGTCGGGATCGTGCCCTATTTAAAAATAAGTCTAAAAATCACACCAATTTTGTATTTATTCTTTCCTTTTTTTTTTATTTGTCGTACTCAGTATGAAGTAAACTGTAGCTTACAACAGAATTTTCAATATTAAACGCACCCTGGATCACCAAAAGCATATGTAACGCCGTTTTACTTAATTTTATTGTATATAGATATGAATTTTTTCTTAGTATTATTGTATATAAAAATGGATTTTAATTTGTATGATCTTTACCAGTCGAGCTTTCTTGCAGTGATGCTGCAAGGCGGGCGGCAATGTTTACGCCGAACCCGGTTAGGCACCCTGTTTTTTGGTTTGTCAATTTAATATGGCGCTCGGGCTTTGATTTTTCCAGGAGAACCCGAAGTTTTTGTTTTTTAAAGCGAACATCAATGCTATTGATGCTAGCCGCCGCCATTCCTTGGAATACCGAAAAACTGGTAAGATCGCCCCACAAGAATTATAAACTTCTATAATAAAGACATTTTTAAATAAACATCTACTTTCTTTCCTCTTCTTTTTGCTGTGCGAGCCATATATTAATTGGCATTTTTATATCTTTTGGAGAAGAAAAGTCCTCCACTCGCCGAAGAAATATTTAACTATGTTTTGCTTGTTCTTACTTGCGAAAACTCGGTTCAGGCGAAAGAGCATAAAAAACAATAATTTTGTGCTGTTTTTAACGGAAGTGTCAATGTTTAAAATTTAAAATTAAATAACTCGACGAATTTCCAACTGATTTCAATGAAAAGAAACTTAACCAAAGGCTCGGATTTTGATGCCCTTAAAAACATCAAAAAATTACTTTTCAAAAATTACCTAATGCTCTAAAAAAACATAAAAAATTCCCAAAAAAGCCAATAAAGATACCGATAAAAAACTGATATGAATGAATATATTTTAAATTGTTTTTTAATTGTATAACAGACAAGAGCACATATTTAAGAGATGAAATATCGCTTACATCCGAATTTCCTTTAAGTTGCAATTTTTTTAAGTTGGAATTTTTATTCCAGACTTGATAACACTTCTCCGACGTCCGTTGAAACGACGTCCGATGTGCATGAAACGAAAAAAAAATTGGTGGCAGCTATAAAACATTTAAAAAAAGCACAGTGGCAAAACTTTCAATCACGAATGTCAACATAAGGAATTTAATTTAAAAATAACATACTAAATTTTATTAAATTGTGAAACTAAACTAGCAAAACCACGTGATTGGAGACATTTTTAGGCAGGAAACAAAAAGTTTTGTACTATCGCGGTCGGTCGGTCAGCGGCTCTTGTGCTGCTAAGGCTCGTTTAGAGGAGTCTCAACAACAAGGTACTGAAAACTTAAGCATTTTAAGATATGGATAAATTTCTCATCAAAAGACGTAAAAAAATAATTCAAAATGGCGGCTAAAGGTCTCACTGGTCAAAGCCGTGCGCGGCAATAGCCGATGTGTGCTGTACACTCTACAGCCCTGCCAAGTAATCTGAAACGAAAACACCAAAAAAACTATTAACCTAGATGAAATATGGAGGACCTTGTGGATTTCCGATTTTATTAAAACTTTTTTTTTTAAAAATGCGGGCCTGTGAAGAAAATCCTGTTTTCCTCCTATTTCTTTTGCTTTAAGGTAAAAAAAATAATGATAATAAATTTTTTTGGAAAAAAAAACGCTTCCAGAAGGCCCCTTAAATTGAATAAGCTTTAATATGAGCCGTTAAACATCGAAATTGGTCAAGTCATTGAAGCGGAATCGTGTGCAGCGCTGAAAAAAAGTGTTTCGAGAAAAACGCGTTTAAAGTTTTACCTGTGCATCTTTGCAGTAAATTGCCGCTTGAAAAAGCTTCATATACGGGTCGAATTGCTTGAACCGGTTTTTTAAGAGCAGGTTCATGGTGGAAATCGGCGAGTTTATTTTTGGCTTCTGCAACACGCCACTTACACCAACTGTTTTCACCTGGTGGGCAATTTTCATGTTTCGGCTCTTCATCAGTGGAACATTTGTGATCGAACGTTGCACACACAGATTTTTTCATCTCTTCGGCCTAATCAGGGTGTCGTCTAATGGCAAGTCCATATTACAAATTCAAATCTTTTATTAATTTGTCTGTCAATTTTCATGCGCCTTTACCTCCAATTTTTTTATGTTGTTTCTTGACCGCGCGCAATCTTGTACCCGTTTGCTTCTGGACGTAACCTATACCTTCCATCTTCTGAACAATAAGGTCGTCGTAAGGGTCACAGTTGAAGAGGAAAGTTTTTGTGTCACCGTCACCGACATATGCAGCATATTTTACGCCGTGCAATTCTGATCGACAAAACATTTCCTTCATATAATCTACCTCCAGCTTACCAGCACTTCCAGTGTGATTTATGTTGCAATGTTATTCATAAGTTTCATACCACATATCGTACTCATTAGTTCCTTTTTGCTGGACCAGTTGCTACAGCCTTGTAGAATGACGACTTACAACAAAGTCCAACACTTTTTGCGAATATTTTGCGATCAGCGTTGCAATTCCAAATAACGACGAAAAGCCACGTTTTTTTCACGAACCGTCGCCCGACATGCTCAAATGTGTTTCTTCATTTCCCGCCTCCACGTTCTTCTGTCTTATATTAGCAATTGTTTTACGTTGTATAACTTCGAATGTACTCTTTGATGCCTCGAGCAGTTTAGTAATAAATGCATAGTACGTTCCATTTGCAAAGCAGGCAGGCAGTTCCATTAGGGAACAAAAAGTATTGATCGACAGTAATCCGAGTCTCAGAATCCGCATGACAAATATCAAACGACGATTTATCTCGTATGCATCATTTACTAAAGGGCTCGAAGATCACCGCGACCTTGTAGGAAATGTATAGTAGGAAAAAGCATGTGATTTTCAAAAAAATAATTATTACCTTTGTACGAAAGGAATCATGTGGAAAAATTTTAAGAAAATATAAACATTTCGTAAAAGGAAAATAATTATTTGAAAATGTTTAGTCGTTATTATTTTCTTGCAAGTAAAAAATTAGACGCTTTTTTAAAGAATGATAATTTCCCATTTGCAATATTTGAATGTTTTCGTAAATTTTTAAACTTAATTTCTTACGTGCAAGGAAAATAATAATTTCAGTTGTACGAAATATTTTCATTAATGTTTTAAACAGTTTTTAACAAAATACAATTCTGAGCAATCGTTCATTTTCATTTTTGGGCGATAATGCATTTGACAAATTTTGGGCGATTGTTCATTGTGAACTATTACCCAAAATGAGTCTAATGAACTATTGACCAAGCATTTTACTGGGCGATAAATAATTTTTTGTTTTTGGGAGTTATTGTTTTGGGCGATCATTCGCACAGCCAGCTCTTACAGGTATTTAAAAAAACTAACTAAAAAGTGACAAAGGAGTGAATTTAAATTTAAACTGCAACGAAAACTCGGCTTGTAAAGATATAGGCAGTGAAGTGCAAGCGTTAGCAAAGAAACCAGGTATTAAATAATATTGGCACTTATGTACGTTAATATTTCCGAAATTGCTATGAAAATTGCTTAACAATTTAATGCTTAACTCGTTGCTTAATATTCGATGTTCACAAAAAAGATACAAAAATTTTGTCACGACTTCGAAGTTACTGATGGGAATTAAATATATCTGAAATATAATCAATACATGGTGGAATAATATTAGTTGCTAGTACAAGAATAATAACATTTCCCAAGCTTTTATTTTTAGAAGAATATTTTCACTTTTTCTCAATTTTGTACCTATATATTTAAAATAAATATTTATTAAAAATTAAATTAAAACTTAAGTTGTATGAAAAAAGCTGGCCTTTTTTAACATTATTTTTCAAGCATTTTAGCCTTTTTTGACTTATTTTTTGCTGATTTAGCTTTTTTTTTATCTAGCTCGTGGCCACACTGCTAATACGCTAGGACTCGTAAAATAAATTAGACAGGGAAATATCCGTTTGACTACATATTCTCAAGATCCTTAGGACGAAAAAAGCAAGAAATAAAAACAAAAATTTTACGTCGATTTCTACTAGAACCTCCCCTTAATAAATTTCTTACGTTTTTTTAAGAGAAATTTATCCATATCTTAAAATGCGACCGACCGCGATAGTACAAAACTTTTTGTTTCCTGCTTAAAAATGTCTCCAATCGTCTGTTTAGGTGTTATATGTAATATTTTTATTATTTTTTCTAATTTCGAGTGGTTTTGCCAGCTTAGTTTCACAATTTAATACAATTTAGTATGCTGAATTTTATAGCACAGATAGAAACAAATTTAATGCGGCCGACAGCCATTTTCTGTATCAGCGTTAACGAAAACATAACAGTAAAAAGTTCTTTGTTCAAACACAACGAAAAATTGTTAAAGCAAGGGAACAAAAACTATAGTAATTCCTTATGTTGACATTCGTGAACGAAAATTTTGCCACCAATTTTTTTTTTTTGTTTTATGCTCTTGAAGATATATATGTCAAATCGGATGTCGAATCCGTTTTTTCTGAAATCGTAACATTTTGAAGAATTTTGGCCAAATATCGGATTTTTTTTGTTTTTACTTAACCAACGCTCACTCACTCACTGGACGAAATGCCATCGATTACGACACGGATAGTTCTGTCCTTAAGAAAGCACGTGATCCACCGACACCGATACCACCGACACCGTATGCAATTAACTTAGAGACGAGTGCTTTATGCCACACTCGGTCAAACGCCTTTGAAATATCCAGGGCAACAACCCTGCTCTCACTAAACAGGTGAAAGCATTGGTTCCATTTTTCTGTAAGGAACGCCATAAGGTCACCAGTAGACCGGGCCCTACGAAAACCATATTGACGGTCACTTAGCAATTCGTTGTGCTCCAGATAGTTCATTAGGTGGAAGTTTATTACGCTCTCCATAACTTTGGAAAGCGTAGAGCATATCGCAATGGGTCGGTAGTTTGCAGGATTCGTGGCATCGCCCTTTTTAGTTATCGGCTGGACATTTGCGACCTTCCAACAAGATGGAAATACTCCTGTTCTGTATGAGATGTTGAAAAGGTTACGCAAAGGCCGAGCCAGTGTAGAAGCACACGTTTTAAGCACAATTGGTGGTATGCCATCAGGACCAGAGGCTTTGTTTATGTTAAGATTTGCAACTATTAAAAAAACAGACTCTTTTGACTGCTCTCGTTCGAAAATATATCTCCTTCATTGAAGAAGAACTAGTCCCGACAAAGGGCAGTGGCTGACTGCTATCCGAATCATCGGATTCAAGTCCAAAAATCGTAACAAGTCCGATACATCGGAGCATTTGGCACACTGCATGTACACAAAGCTCACTTATAATTCAGTCGTTCGCGGACGGTGATGCTGTCGGAGGATTTATGTCGCCTTTGTGCTGCCAAATTGTAAGGGCTTAGTGTACGCGATTTGAGTCCGCACCAATACTAACAAGACAAATAAAATACGTCAGTGTAAGAATGTCCAGCAAAATATTGCCACCTTTTTTAAGCCCGAATTCCTCAGATTTAAATAAAACTCCTCTAAAAAATATTATAATTATATTGTAATTAAATAAAAATAATTTTTGGCGGTTGATTTCTTTTTACTACGATTTTTCTCTCAAAACGGCTGCTCAAAAAGCAAGACTAAAATATTAATTTTTTTCCATGGTGACCCTAAAAAAATTTGAAAAAGGAGACATTTTTATTATGGAGTCGACTTAGCAGAATACAAATTTTTGATTAAGTAGATTATGTGAGAAAAATAGTAATTTAATATTTTTTGGCTTTCTGGTTATAAATTGCTTAATATTTTATTCAGGCTGGCAATCGAAACAATTCGAAATTGTAGGTCTTCCTTTTTGCGACACCATTCTGAGAGAAAAAAATCGTAGTCAAAATATTAGCCAGAGTTGCTAAATTAAAGCATTTTAACCTAATTTTCCGGACACTAAGTATCTAAATTTTTTTTTCCGACACTAAAAAAAATGTTTAAAACTGTTCAAAGTCACCGAAAAAAACAGAAATTTGCTTTATTTGTCAATTACAAATTTTAAATCAAATTTTTGAGATTTTTCAACTATTGCATCGTATAAAACACCCTCAAAAATAGTAGTAAAAGGTATTTTTTAAAATATTTTCGGGCTTATTGTTAATTTTCTGCTCACAGTTTCAAACAAAAGCCGTCATTTTGGGCGTAAACGTCTATGCAAAATGTTGAATTGCTGTGTACAGAATTCTTAAGGCGACTGTTCCGGTCTGCATGTTTTTCGAGCTATTTTTAAAGGCTGATAAAAAAATTACTGCAGATATTTATAAAAACTTTTTTATGATTTTAATCAAGTATTCAAGAATAAAAAATTATTTTTTTTTTTATTCATATACATGAAAGCCCACATGTGGCGTTGCAAATTGACGTCCAAAAAAAAATACTTTTCCGGTGGGACAAATAAATCCATACTGGTTCATCTGAAAAAAAGGTTTGTGGTCAATTTAAAAACCTTACTCTTGGGATCGTCGTGGCTTCATTGCATTTTTTCATTCATTCAAAAAGTCATAAATTTTCGGGTTTCAACTTTGAGCTCAATAACTTTTTTCAAAAATTTAAAAATCGGGCCACGGCGATCCCAAGAGGTAGGTCTTTAAATTAACCACAAACCTTTTTGGTCAGATGGCCCAGTATGGAGTTATTTGTCCCACCGGAAAATGAATTTTTTTTGGACGTCAATTTGCAAGGCCACCTGTTGGGTTACATGTTCATGAATTTTAGAAAAACAGTTTTCTTTTGTGTTCTTGAATACTTGATGAAAATAATAAACAAAGTTTTAATAAATATCTGCAGTAGTTTTTTTAATCAGCCTTTAAAAATCCGGAACAAAAGACAGGAACAGTCTCCTAAAGCTGGAAAATAGAAGTACATCAAATTTATGGTAACAATTTAAGCTTTAAGTGAAACGCCGTGCGCTGCAAATTACATCGCTTTGAAGCTTCGCATTGGTATGGGTTGAGTGTACGGGATTTTTTAGCATGATTTTACGGCCTACATAGCTTTAGTGTATAAATTCGTTAACATTCGTATAAGACTTTTTTAATTGATTTGATTTAATTTTTAAAATGGTTATTATAAATGATTATTAAATTCATTCAATAAAACGTAAATATATCTAAAAGGTATTAACTTTTTATAAGTTAATAAATTAATAAGATTAATAAGTTTTTTAGCTTTCCAAAACAATTCACGTTATCGAATACAAGTTTTATATAATTGAGATGTAAATTGTATTTTTAGTGTTTTTTACAAATTGTTTTGTTAGCCGAAGTGCATAACATTCAATTTATTTTCATACCATTTAAAAATGGTTAAAAAAGTACTCGAAAAAATTGAACACACCAAAGTTGAAGAACCCTTTCCGTTACACAGGGTGGAATAAGCCCCAACACCTTTTTAACGCAAAAGTGCATAAAAATGCTTCAAAAAAAAAATATGAAAAAAAAATTCTCTTTTTTCAAGAACATATTAATTTTTGATAAAAGACTCAACTTTGCATAACAAAAAAAAAAAAAAAATATTCCAAAAAACCGAAACGACTAAAATGACTTCTGACAATAACAACTGTTACTTAAAAAATATTTCCAAAATCTATATTAATAAAATTAATTTTCTGTTTATTTGTTTTTTTTTTATTGTTTGTTTGTTTGACTTTTATAAAAATATAAACGGCTGAACAGACTTCGCTCAAACTTAAAACGTGTATTACTTGCGTCCTAGATTAGGTTATTGCATCCTTAGTCTTAAACAAACCCCCCTTTTACCGCCATCAAA